>JANAVB010040417.1:1603651-1957872 GCA_029216955.1 Iris pallida
TGAATATTGCCATTCTCGAAGGGTCTTAGGGTAGTAAACCGACTCCACCTTCTTCTTTCCGCTTACATAACTCTTTCCCATATATCAATGGAGGTCACCACGCCAAGTGAAGTTAGCGCACTGCTCTTCTCGATATCTTGATAGTCTTTCCGGGATGTATATGCTTGAAGCCAGTAGTTGGTAATGGCCAGATCACCGATCGGATAAGCTCAATTCGTCCTCCAAATGACAGCATTGAGATTGCCAGCCTTCATGTATGCTTTGTACATACTGTAAAAGCCCTTGCAGTCAACATCTCGGACATAATTGACGGATAGAGGGGTCCCAGATATCTACCGGCAGCTGGCCAATCTATATCTGAAGCTGCGCCGCCAACCCCCTTGTCAGGCAGGTCCTATTGAAGAACACCTAGCTTTTGTCTCTGTTTTAATTGAAGGCCTGACAGTCGTCCAAACTCTGATTATATATATATATAGATTATATATATATCTATATTATAGAGAGATAGAGAGAGAGAGAGAGAGAGAGAGAGATAGTCCTGTCTTATGAGGAATGAGAAGGACGTTGATTGTCTCGCTTCTTATTGATCCCTCAAACAATAGAATTGTTAATTTTTAGTCTCATCCGATAGAAAATGAGATAATAAGTTATATATAGTTGGAATTGATTCAGATTTTACATGAAAATATTATTTAAGTCATTATCTAGTTCCCAAGAAAGAAAATATACTATCATTATATATCAACTGCGCGTGCCCTGGCCCTAGTCTGCAACCAAACAATTATTTTGTTGATTGGACCCACCCTGGCCCGAGTACAATATTTAGGCTTACAGAAGAACTGTTTAGGAACTAGATAGTCCTTCACTCCTCTTTATTCTTGTGATGTCCTTTTCTGACTTTATTTAGTTCCTGCTGTGTCACAGACTTGAACCAATTTTAACTTCTCTTACTATTTACTTGCATTTTTTAGCATCTGCAAAGTTGATCCTTAAATTTGTGCGTTAGCTGTTTGCTTGCATAATCGAGGTTTGGTAAAAGAATGAGAAACACATTGAAAAAGTATAGGAATTTTGTAAGTATGTGAAAGAAATGCATTATGCTTGCAGTACCTGCTGGTAACTTTGATGGGACATCGAACTTTCCTACGTATATATAAACAATTACTAAATTCCGCTCTGTTCTAACTTATTAACATGGTTATAGTCAAAAGTGCGCTTAATCAAACTAAATATAGGAAAACAGAAATTTTCATATAGAGTGAAGAATTTTAAAGTAATTGCGAAAAATAACAAGTTTGCTGAAATCGCAGTTGGGGTAATGAACTACATCATTGGTGGCGTGCGCTTGCCACACGCCATGATCCATGGCCTTTCCCGCTGATGGCCAACGCCAGCCCCCCGCCACGCCATGATCCATGGCCTATCCCGCACACGCCATGATCCATGGCCTATCCCAGGTCCCCTGTCCACTAGGCACTCCACTAGTGCATGCAACACTGCAAATGCCACTCACATGCGACACTCCATGAGTGATGGCGTGTGTATGAGCGGGTGACAGCGTGTGGGGGCCACGGCTGATGGCGTGTGCAGGGATAGGCCACTCCCATGGCGTGTAGTGGTGGGATAGGCCATGGGGGATGGCGTGTGACGGTGGGCCCATGGCGTGTGGTGGTGGGATAGGCCATGGGGGATGGCGTGTGACGGTGGGCATGGGACCCGCGTGGAGGATTGGCCATCCCCCATGGCGTGTGCATGGAATATGCCATCTCCCATGGCGTGTGTGGGCCGCTCCTCTTCCGCCGATCAAAACACGCCATCGATGATGTTGTTTTTTTTCTTTACCCCAACTGCAATTTTTCAAACTAATTACTTTTTTTACAAATTTCCTTAAAATACTTTACTCTGTATGAAAATTTCTGATAGGAAAACTCCACCCAGAACGAGGGGAGAGACCGAAATCGAAACCGTGGCTGACGTATTATCCCTCCCCCTCAGCGCCTTCCTAACGTTGGCCCTACCCCCGGCAAATGGGGACACCGCGTGCGAGGCCTGCCCAGAAGGTTGGGTTGCCTAAGCCTGAGCTAATTTTGGTTGTCCTTCACGAATCACACCTATTCAAATATAAGTTTAAGTTGGGTGCGGACTGGACCGGTACTAAGAACACCAAATGACCTTGGGGGTTGCCCTATAGAGAGGGGTTGTCCGAACCCGAAGTCTTGTCAGGCTTACCCCTGGGCCAGCCCTGCCCGTGTGGCTCAGTTTCGGTTCGAAACCCCTCCCCGTATGTCTAGAATTGTTGCTAAATATATGGGGCCTGCACCACTGGCAATGATGAAAATGTGCTTCACATGCCATGGCCACAAAGTTCCAAGAACACATCAATGGAAAAGCTCTACAGGTGAGCTCAGTGACCCTTTGCATATCTAATCTATCCATGGTTTGGTTCCACATGCAAAGTTTGGCATGCTGGCATAGACGTTGGTAGCAACTATTGGTTGCTTTCTGTCTTCCCACCATCATTGATATTAGGGTTCTATGATCCAGGTCCCTGCTCTGAAAACTAATTCATTTTGAACTACTCCTCTTCGCCAACACTAGCTTTCCTTCCAGATCCTCCCAATTGAACAAAAACTTTTAAAAAAAAAGATTTTCACGAATATCAACGGTTTATATTCATGATGTCTTCTTTTCAAAGTACTGGCCGTTTAACCAAGTATTTCCAAATCAAAATGCAAGTAATGAACACTCAAAATTAAGGAGGGCTAATTCGTTTTCGAAACGTTTCAATTTTACAGTGTAACTTATGAATATTTTCAAACTTACGGTGGTCCGTCCTGTTTCTTTTATTAGTTACATTATGGCCTCGTTCGATATGCTGTAATGTAATCGTAATCGCAATATAATCAAATAAAAAAAATAAAAATAAAATTCATTTGATTACATTGCGATTACGTTTAGATTACCAAACGGGGTCTAAGTCCTAATTACCCGCATTAAGTAAAACAAAATCAAGACTATATACTATATATACAGTAAAGCTCCCTTATAAGCAAAGCTGACAATAGTTCAAGTTCAGGACCTCTAGGTATACTCAAAGACACAATATCGATACTGTTGATGTGACAGCATCAAAGGAAAGAAGAACAAAGTGGGCTCTGCGGACCTTAATTGTGAATGGCAATGGGCAGGGATAAGCACATGGTTGGTCTTACTCGGTCGGTCACTATCCCATATATCATCGGTCTGGTCCACTAAAACAGGTCCATGTGAGTACCTGTCAGTATAACATGCTCTGGGCCTGGTCGCTTGCATGCCTTGCACTCTGAAAATTTGGATACCAAAAGCCTGAATCAAGTGTGCCAACCTTCAAGTTAGAAAGTGAAAGAGAAGAGAAAAGGAGAAAGAAGAAGAAGAAAAAAAAATCAAGCTTAAACCAGAGCTATAAGAAGAAGAAGAAGAATCACCCTTATATTTCATTTCATTTCATTTCGTAGTTTATTATGCAACAACAAAGGTTCACGACTGAATGATACATTGTATACTTTGTGAACTAACCGTAATCTTTTATCAAAACCAAATTGAAACTTGTCCATCATGGAGGTTACATTGAAAAAAACTCGTCATAATCTTCTTTCTTTTCTTTTCTTTTTATAGACGAATAATTGAAGCAATTGTACTTCCATCAATTGCAATAATGTTTGGACACAACTCCTTTGAAACATGGCATGTAGGTATGGTGTGAAAATGACAGTGTTTTCCTCTTTTGAGGAGATTTATAGCCATAGCTAGCATGTCACATGAGAAAGGAAGAGCCAATTGCTGCCCCCATTCATTTCATGTCCGATATTCTTAGCTAATTATGTCTAAAGGGTTATGAGTAACTAGGAAAAAGAAGAGGAAGATATTGCATAGATGGCACTTGATCTCACCTCTTTATTGAATATTACTATGCAAGGAACTATATATTAATTATATATTATGCACTTCAAATTATTGTTCTTTTTTGATAAAATAAACTTGAATATGTATTTTGATTCTTTGAAACATATGGATCTTGTTAAGGTACATTAATACCCGAGCGCCTGCAATTATCTTATCCAGCCCATGTGTAGCCTTTATCCGAGGTTGTGTAAAGCGCTAGGGCTAGTCGGACGGGCACCTTACACCTAGCGCCTATCCCGCCTAGATCTAGGCGGTTCAAAAAAGTAAAAAGAATCCAAAAAAATCTACTAAAATTGCAGGAAAAAATCCATAAAACCAAAAAACATGCATAGTCGGGAGTCGGGGGGACTAGACAGACACCTAAACGGATATCGGACGGACACCCGGTGCCTATCGCCTAGGCGGCCGCCTTTTAGAACAGAGCCTTTATCAAAGCTAAGTGCGTGGTTGGGGACCAAGAACAATAAGTTTGTAGTTGTTGCGCAGATTTCTCACTGAACTTCCAAGATATTTGCCCTCCAGAAAAGAGGATATAACTCATGTCATTCACATGTCTGATGGTGATCATAGGAGAGGGGAGGCGTCGGAAAAGAAACATAAGAAAACTGAAACCTATCCAGGTAGGGAGGACAATGGGGGAGGAGGAGAGGGAAAGACCTGACCATGTTCCCAAAGGAAAAGTCATAGGTTTTTCAGATACCTACAGCTATTCATTCAAGTTGGTTCCACAGAAGAGAGACTCCTCAATTGACAGTTTCACAACTAACCGAGCATGTCGTTCCATCTTTTGCTCTGTTTATGTATCTCATGTTATTCTACCAACTTAACACTGATCTATGTTGTATGGGATTACTCCTCCTCTCCTCTGGAGGATCGTATTCGTATCTCAACACATGTACTGGCTACTACCGAAAGATGCATAAATCTAGCTTTTATTAAGATCAAATTACAAAGTGTGTGTATGTAGATATGTTTTCATGAGCATTTATATTGTATCCATGTTGGATCTGTAGTTTAAAATTTTCTTAAAAAAATCCATACTTCAAATCCCTATTGTATCGGTATTAGTATCCTGTCATGGTATATGCAATATTGTCTATCAAGATCACGGTCGTCAGTCATAATATTGAGCTATATAGTGTTAGTTAGAGACTGATATATGAATATTGAGACATCAGCACCACAAACTATACATTGATATAATTGGAGAGAGTAAGTTGACTTGATTATATGGAGGATAGGATAATATCTCAATCTTATTATTAGGATACATGACTTATCCACATATACCCAGGTGGCAGTGTTCTATTAGCCCATGGCTACAAGCACTCCATCCATGTAATCTGTGGGAACTAATCCTCATCACATACCTCAACTCTAAAATCTAAGTTTCAGCTCACAAAAATCAATAACTCAAAGTGTCAACAGCTCTTTGCCTCTGCAATCAAACTAGTACTGCAGCTGAGGCAATGGCCACCTCTATCAGCATTGCAGGTTTGGGGGGATCTCCCCTCTCCCTCTGCCGCGCTTCTTCGAAGCCATCCCTGGGCTCCAGTACGCACCTTATACTTACAGATACTCATGTTATTCACTCAAGATGTGTTCAGAATACACAACTGATATTCCTTCTAATGACTTGTCCTTGAAATTCTATAGGTTTCTTGAGGTCTCAGGTTGCTGCCAGAAACCCATTGAAGCAGAAGCTAGCATCAGGTGGAAAGTTCACTTGGTAAGAAGTATTGCCAATTTTTCATAGTAGGTTTCTGTTGGTTGTATCCTATGTTGCAAGAACACGGGTAAATGGTGTCCATATGCATACCGTGTCCGTACCCGGGTATCCGTGTCCATATTTGTGCAACATAGGTGACTACTTAATTTTATCTATCTGATCGAAATTGTCTTTATCTCGTATCCATATCGTATCCTTATCTTTATCCGTGTCAGTATTCATGCAACATACGAATGTACATAAATAACTGGCCTTTGTATCTGATTCTATATATATTACCATGACAAGCTTTGAGAAAGATTGGTTGCGCAAGGACCTAAACGTGATCGGCTTTGGCTTGATCGGCTGGCTCGCGCCGTCCAGCATTCCAGCGATCAACGGAGACAGCCTGACGGGGCTCTTCCTCCAGAGTATCGGGAACGAGCTATCTCACTGGCCAACTGGCCCAGCCCTCACATCTCAATTCTGGTAATCTATACAAGTATATACATGAACAAGTGCATGCAGTTACTAACAATTTTAGTAGCACTGATTTGAATATATTGTTGTCACAATTATGTAGGTTGTGGCTGATTACGTGGCACCTGGGTCTGTTCATTTGCCTCACTTTTGGCCAGATTGGGTTCAAGGGAAGGACCGAGAACTATTTTAACCACTTGTTGAGGGTCTCTGTAATTAACTTGCATCTCCTTTTAAATTTAATGCAATGATGCAATGCTGTTCTATTTATGCTGTGTCTCATGGTTAAAATCCAGACTTCATGGTTATATGAAATTCTTCGGTTGCGAGAGGAGAGAAAAAGTCGAGATGGATTCTAAGATCAAATTCATGAAACATCAGTTGTGATTAACTATATATACTACCATCAACTTTTGTTGTTTGCTTATATGATAAATTTTGTTTGAATTGAATGGTCTCATGTGTAAGTTTTTCTGGCATTTCAATTCTTGATGTACAATTCAAAGACCGTCTTGGACTGATCCAACATCTTTGTCCTTAAGAAAACACAAAGTCTCAAGTCTTCGTCTCCCTCTCTCTCATGGAAAAAGCACCAGTCATGCATGCTTGTCTCTCTCTAACAAATTAAATACAAGCCGTGTCCTCTCTTCCTAACGTATGGAAAAAGCTCAAGTTCTCTCTCTCTCTCTCTCTCTCTCTCTCTCTCTCTCTCTCTCTCTCAAAGAAAAACACAAGTCCAAGTCGTCTCTTATCTATCTCAAGTCTTTCCAAGTCAAGCTTAACTTTCATATATATTCTAAGGAAAAATTGGCCAACATAAAATGCATAGTCCCTTTTTGCACAAAAGCAGTCTTCCTTCCATGTCGAGGTGCAGCTGTCCTTGTTTTCTCTTTCTTCTACCCCTTAATTATTGGCTATAAATAGCTTAAGCTACCATACATTAAATGCAAACAAACACTTCTTAATTTCTCTTCTACACACACCAACAGCCTTCCATGGAGGTAATTCCTGCTCTACTCTTTATAGCTATCCAACTCATATTATTCTTCCTTCATCCCCTGCAGCCGGCCATGTCAAGGCCACACAACAACTTCACCGACCTCGAGTCACTGCTAGCCTTCAAAGCTAGCGTTGCCGATCCGCATGGCCTTCTAGCAACCAACTGGACCGCCAATGCCTCCTCCTTCTGCAGCTGGAACGGCGTTCGCTGCAGCCACAGGCGACAACGAGTTGTTGCTCTCGAGCTTGCAGACTTCTCCCTCGGAGGCTCCATCTCCCCACACATCGCCAACCTTTCCTTCCTCTCTCATCTTAACCTCAGCCATAACGCTCTCACTGGTCCCATTCCAGGTGCCATTGGCCGCTTGCCGCGGCTTGCCCGTCTCTCCCTCGCATATAACTCCCTCTCTGGTCCAATCCCTCTCAGCATCTTCAACATGTCCTCGCTGGTTGAAGTCTCCTTGTTAATGAACAATTTGTCAGGTTCTCTCCCCTCAGACACCGATCATCCTTTTATGCTTCCCCGGCTCAAATTTATGTCTCTCTCAAAGAATCATCTGACTGGCAGCATCACGCCCAACTTTGCTCGGTGCTCTCAACTCCAGGTCCTGAGTTTGAGTTTTAACAATTTCGGTGGGAGCATACCACCTGAGCTTGGAAATATTACGGGGCTCATTCTCTTGTACCTTGGAGCAAACCAACTCACTGGATCGATCCCCGCTTCCATAGGCAAACTCTCGAAGCTCAACGAACTCGAACTAGGTAACAATTATCTTCAAGGAGTAATTCCCGAGGAGTTGGGGAATCTTCTTGATGTCCAATATCTAGCCCTAGCCAATAACATCCTTACTGGTTCGATACCAATTGCCCTCTTGAATGCTTCAAAGATCCACACCCTCATTCTCGCTGAAAACAATCTAATTGGATCCATACCTGCTACACTTGGAGTATCTTGGCCTCAACTTGAAATTCTGGATATACGTACAGACAAGCTAACTGGAAGGCTCGACTTTATCAACTCACTTTCCAACTGCAGGAATTTAGAGTATTTATGGCTGTCAGAAAATAAGATATCAGACTTCCTTCCAGATTCCTTGGGAAATCTTTCAACCAGTCTGAAAAATCTTTACCTTAATAGAAACTATATTAAGGGAAGAATCCCTAGAACAATTGGCAACTTAAGTGGCCTTATCGATCTGGACCTGGGGCGAAATGAACTTATAGGAGAAATACCATCAGAGTTTTCAAGGCTGAAAAGCCTACAAGGAATGTTCCTAGATCATAACAGATTAAGTGGGTACATACCTCCTGAGCTCGGTCTAATGACAGGTTTAAACGCCTTGTCCCTCGAAGAAAATGCATTATCGGGTACAATACCACATTCACTGGGTAATATCAGCGGACTGCAGATTTTGTCATTGGCTGCTAATGGATTGTTCTCCAGCATCCCTGATAGCTTGTGGAGCTTAAGTGGTCTCCTCGTACTAAATTTATCAGGCAACACTCTAGATGGCTCCCTTCCTCAACAGATGGGCAATTTGAAGTTCTTAGACACATTGGACCTATCGAAGAATCGCTTCTCAGGTAACATCTCAAGTGTTTTAGGGAACCTCCAAATGATTACATATCTAGATCTTTCCAACAATTCCTTTGATGGTCAAATTCCTAGCTCACTGGATCAATTGGTCATTAATATTGAATATATGAACCTATCATATAATAGAATCTCAGGCACCATACCCAAATCCTTCACCAATCTTGGTAAGCTTTACAGTCTTGACCTCTCCTTCAATAAACTCCAAGGACCAATTCCTAAAGGCGGGGTGTTCTCAAATAGTAGCATCGTATCTTTGGAAGGGAATCCAGCACTCTGTGGTGCACTTAAACTCGGCTTTTCACCTTGTCCTCCTCCTTCCAACTCAAAGAGCAACCTTCATTTGCTTAAATATATCCTCCCCCCAATTGTTCTCGTTGTTGTTCTACTATCTTGTTTCTGTACTCGGCTAATATTTCATAGATGGGGTAAAAAACAGAAGCTCCCATCCGAAGATACATCAGTGGATACCATTAGAGTGATTTCGTACCATGAGCTAGTCCGTGCCACTGACAATTTCAGCGAAGCCAACCTAGTGGGAAGGGGAAGCTTCAGCTCAGTTTACAAAGCACACCTTGATGATGGGTTGATTACAGCAGTAAAGGTCCTGAATTCGGAAAATCAATCAGCTTTGAGAAGCTTTGATGCAGAATATTGTGCTCTGAGCAAGATTCGGCACAGAAATCTTGTCAGGATCATCAGCATGTGTTCTAACTTAGATTTCAAGGCTTTGGTGCTCCAGTTCATGCCAAACGGGAGCCTTGAGCAATGGCTGCACTCGCACAACTACTACTTGAATCTACTTCAGAGGATAAACATAATGGTGGACGTGTCGTTGGCATTCGAATACCTTCACCATTATCATCCTCATGTTGTGGTGCACCGCGATCTGAAGCCGAGCAACGTGTTGTTGGATGAAAACATGACGGCTCATGTTAGCGACTTTGGAATCTCCAAACTTTTTCTTGGTGACAGTCACTCAATATTGTCTGCTACCGCACCAGGGACCTTAGGCTATATGGCTCCAGGTAATTCTATCACTTGTGATTTTTTATATGCTGTTAGTGACCAGTTTCCTTCAATGATTCTGGTCAAAGCTTTGTTTGGTAATTTTGAAACCTATGCTGCAAATATGCATTTAGCTAATCATTCTGCTGCAAGTGCAGGCAACCAATGGCCTATTGTTTTCTCTTCTACAATTTTCAGTCGAGGACATTTTCTGTATGTCCAATAGAATACTCCTTGTCATTTGTCTTTGATTAGGCAACAAGCTCTGATCATTTTGCTCCATACATATCTAGCGCATCTTAGAAGATTTTATTTAAGATCACGGGATTATGAGGCCAATCACATAGTATTAAGAACAAATCAAAGACAAACACCATGCATTCAAGAAGTTTTCTTATACATCATGACATAGCTATGATCCATATTTACCCAAATTTGACTGAACCATTTTTCATAAAGATGGATATTCTCCTTTTGGTTTAATTCTACAGTTATATTATGCGAGGTAAACTTTGTCCCTTTTCGAGTGACCATGGGAAAAAAAACAAGTTACAATCTGTAGTAGTAGTATATATTAGATCAAAGACATCATTTGCAGTTTGAATTAAGATTTTGTTGGCTTCATTTATTTTATTTCGATTGTAATTTTGTTTTTATTATTTTGCAAGAGTATGGATCAACAGGAAAAGTGTCAAGAAAAGGCGACGTATATAGCTTTGGAATTTTGTTGCTAGAAACTTTTACAAGGAAAAAGCCGACCGATGCCATGTTTGATGGGGAATTAAGTTTAAGGCAATGGGTGACAAGAGCATATCCATCGGCAGTGTTAGAGATTGTGGATCCAGATCTCTTGAAAGAAAGTGTTGATATTCAACGGGAACCAAGCTCTCCGATTATTGTTGGCCAATGTCTGTCGTCGCTTATTGAATTGGGTTTGTCTTGCTCGAGGGACTCGCCACAAGAGAGGATTCAGATGAGGGATGTTGTTCCCAAACTACAGAAGATAAAAAATGATTTCTTATCAAAATCTCCTAGATCTTAAAGAAAATCGCGGCTCCATGTCTGCGCCTTCTAGTTTAAAGATGCTTAGTCAAATTTTCGTGTGTGTAATATTGCAACTCTTAAATCATGATCAGTAGTAGACTTTTATTAGTGCTCTCGACTTTCTGGGGAGTTATGGTTGGCTTGTAATAAGTCAGACTGTGTGTTTTGGTTTGATTTGTGTTTGCATCACCAAATATTAAGAAGTTTGTATGTTCTGATTTAATAATAGGTATGCATCAGGTTGGGTACTAAGCCTAAGTGAGCCTACTTCACCCTTGTCCTAAAAAAAATAGAGCAAAGATGTTCTAATGGATTAACCGAACAATACTAACCAAGCTGGAAGCATAACAGAAATTGATCTTTTATCTCTCAGTAAAAACCAACCCACTGGAACCATTCCACCTTTTATTGGAAACCTCACAACGCTTAGTACACTCAATCTTGAACAAGTGATTACCATCTACTATATCAAAAATGTATGGCAACATCCTAACCTGGCCTAAAAACTCACTTGAAAGTTGGTTCACTCTGTGTGCCAAATATGGTATCATGCAATGAGTTAAGTATCGGCGCAGTATGAAATTCTCTAGTATGAATAATCTATATACAATATGGTGTTCTTGTTAGAGACAGGTGTATAGTGCCAGGGACAGATTCGACATCGGCTAGATTGTATCGTTGACTCTGGCCATCAGGTATATATACCCCATGGTGCCACACATATCAATATAGATAGATTTCATTTCCCCCTAATTCAAAGAGAAATCTTCATTTGCTTAAGTATATCCAACACCAGCCCCCCCCCCCCCCCCCGCCCCATTATTTTCATTCTTCTTCTATTTTCTTGTTTCTATACGATCTGGCTAATATTTCATAGGAGGGGTGGAAAGACCTGACCAAGTTCCCAAAGGAAAAGTCACAGGTTTTTCGGATACCTACAACTATTCATTCAAGTTGGTTCCACAGAAGAGAGACTCCTCAATTGACAATTTCACAACTAACCGAGCATGTCATCCCATCTTTTCCGCTCTGTTTATGTATCTCATGTTATTTTGCCAACTTAACACTGATCTATGTTGTATGGGATACTCCTCTCCTCTCCTCTGGAGGATTGTATTCGTATCTCAACACATATACTAGCTACTACCGAATCTCTAATTTAAAATTTTCTTAAAAATCCATACTTCAAATCCCTATCGTATCGGTATTAGTATCTTGTCATGGTATATGCAATCAAGACCATGGTCCTCAGTCATAATATTGAGCTATATATGTTAGTTAGAGACTGATATATGAATATGGAGACATCAGCACCACAAACTATACATTGATATAACTGTGGCTATTTAGGAGAGACCAAGTTGAGTACATGGATGATAGAATAATATCTCAATCTTTCTTTAGGACACATGACATGAGGACTTATCCACATATACCTAGGTGGCAGTGTTCTATTAGCCCATACCTACAATCACTCCATCCATGTAATCTGTGGGAACTAATCCTCATGACATAACTCGACTCTAAAAATCTAAGTTTCAGCTCCAAAAATCAGAAACTCAAAAGTGTCAACAACTCTTTGCCTCTACAATCAAACTAGTGCAGCTGAGGCAATGGCCACCTCTACCAGCATTGCAGGTTTGGGGGGGATCTCCCCTCTCCCTCTCCCTCTCCCTCTGCCGCGCTTCTTCGAAGCCATCCCTGGGCTCCAGTATGCACCTTATACTTACAGATATTCATGTTATTCACTCAAGATGTGTTCAGAATACACAACTGATATTCCTTCTTCCTTGAAATTCTATAGGTTTCTTGAGGTCTCAGGTTGCTGCCAGAAACCCACTTAAGCAGAAGCTAGCATCAGGTGGAAAGTTCACTTGGTAAGAAGTACTATTGCCCAATTTTTCATATTAGCTTTCTGTTGTTTGTATATCCTTGCAAGAACACTGGTAAATGGTGTCCATATCCATACCGTTGTTGGGAAAGAAGCGCGGAAACCTTTCCCCAAACCGGAGAGTACCTGCGAGAGGACCGAGCAATACAACGCACGAACCCAAAAACGAACACACAAAACAATCCACGCAGACACAGAGAATTTTTGACGTGGAAAACCCTCGCGGGAAAAACTACGGGACGATCGGAGTCCAACCCTGAGAAGCCTCCACTAATGGAATAGAAGAATTACACCCTCTACAAACTCCTCCCGATCCAAATCGGATCCCCACAACACTCAGAGATAAGAACAATGATTACAAGGCTACGAAGAGCGAGAACGACGAGTAGAGATTACCCGAACACGATCTCCTTCGAACAGCGACCTTCAATCCTCCGTCTTCTTCTCCGAAGTTGCAATGGCACTCTTGCCTCCTTCCTCTCTCAAACTTGTGTTTCTCTTGCGATATGTTGCACTATTGTGGCACCCTGAATTAGGGTTGAGAAATCTCAATTTAACTCCCCAATCCCGCAACCAACCTGGACCGTTGGATTAGATCCAATGATGAAAACTCATCCTAAAATCCGCTTCAGCCCCCGACGACACAGAGTTCGGCCAGAACTCTGTGTGGGGCAACCAGCACCTACTCGCCAAACCCTGGAACAGCCAGACCGAGTTCGGCCCGAACTCGCCATGGGACCGAGTTCGGCCCGAACTCGGATCCCCTGCTTCCAGCAGCTCCAGCAGCAACAGCAGCAACTCCGTCGCCTACTTTCCGAGCTTCTTCGACACACGAACGGCGCTCGTCGCACTCCGGGGTCTTCTCCACATAGGTTGGGAACCCCACCCACTCCAACAAATCTCCCCCTTCACAACTATGGGGAGGATGTCGTCATCCCGACGATCTGCCTGCAGTACTCAAACTTTCCCCTTGGTAGAATCTTCGTGAACATATCAGCTCCGTTGTCATCTGTATGAACCTTCTCAAGCTTTGCGTCCTTCTTCTCAACCACATCCCGTATCCAATGATACCGAGTCTCGATGTGCTTGGACCGGCTATGAAACGTCTGATTCTTCACAAGGTGGATAGCACTCTGACTGTCGCAAAGCAAAGTGTACTGCTCTTGCTTCAGTCCTATTTCCTGCAATAGCTTCTTCATCCACAACAGCTCCTTGCAAGCCTCCGTCGTCGCAATGTATTCCGCCTCCGTCGTCGACAAGGCAACACACTTCTGCAACCGCGACTGCCACGACACTGCTCCTCCCGTAAACATCATCACGTAGCCCGAAGTCGATCGCCTCGTGTCTACATCTCCAGCCATGTCAGCGTCGGTATACCCGACCAGCTTCGGCTCGTCACCACCAAAGGAAAGTCTCCAACCGGCAGTGCCCTGAAGATATCGTAGAATCCACTTGACCGCACTCCAATGTACCCTTCCAGGATTTGAAAGATACCTGCTGACCGTACCAACTGCATGAGCAATATCTGGCCTCGTACACACCATAGCATACATCAGGCTTCCCACAGCTGAGGCATATGAAACCCGCTCCATATCTTCCTTTTCGTCCTCGGTAGATGGACACTGTTCCTCAGTGAGCTTAAAGTGAGCCGCGAGGGGGGAACTCACTTTCTTCGACCCGTCCATCCCGAAACGCTGAAGTACCCGGTGAATGTACTTCTTTTGGGACAAGTGTAGCAGCTTGGACTCTCTCTCTCGGCTGATCTCCATCCCAAGAATAGTCTTCGCTGCGCCCAAATCCTTCATAGAGAAGGCCGCGCCCAGTTGGCGCTTCAGCTCCGCTATCCTAGTGGCATTCCGACCCACTAATAGCATATCATCTACATAGAGCAATAAAATGATGAAATTATCTTCGGCAAAATACCTCACAAATGCACAATGGTCCGACGTCGTCCGTGCATAACCATGCTCCCCCATAAACGACTCGAACTTTCTGTACCACTGTCTCGGAGCCTGCTTCAGACCATACAAGCTCTTCCTCAACCGGCAAACCAAATGTGACTTGCCCTTCTCACAGAATCCCTCCGGCTGCTCCATGTACAACTCCTCCTCAAGATCACCGTGGAGGAACGCCGTCTTCACGTCCATCTGCTCGACCTCCAAGTCGAGACTGGCTGCTAATGCTAGCACCACCCGAATAGACGAATGCTTGACGACAGGCGAAAAGATCTCATCATAATCCACGCCTTTCCGCTGACCGTAGCCTTTGACTACCAGCCTCGCTTTGTATCGAGGGCGAGTAGCATCATCCGTCTGCTTCACTCTGAACACCCATCGATTCTTCAAAGCCTTCTTGCCCTTTGGCAACCGCACCAGATCATAAGTGGAATTGGTGTGCAAGAAACTCATCTCCTCCTGCATAGCCACCATCCACTCCTGCCTGTGTTCGTCTTCCATAGCCTCCGGGAAACTTTCGGGCTCTCCCCCGTCAGTCAATAGCACATACTCATCCGACGAGTATCTCGTAGATGGTCGACGATCCCTGTTGCTCCTTCTCGGCGGAGCCACTGGTGCTGGCTGTATACCGACAGCCTCCTCCCCTTCAGGAACTACCTCTCCGGCATGCTCATCCTCCTGAGGGACACCCTGACCACCATCAGCAGGCTGATGATCAAGGTTGGAAGCAACTCCATGTACCGGCTCCCCCATAACTGGATCCTCTGCGATGTCCTCTGGAAACTGCTCGAAACGAAATGACTCTAACTCAGGCAATTCCTCAGCCTCGGAAGGCGTCTCGGAATCCTGAGTGTTGGTCATGGTCTGATCCTCGACGAACACCACGTCCCTGCTTCTGTAGAGCTTTCCTTCCACTGGGTCGTAGAGTCTATAGCCAAACTCATCCCGACCGTAGCCGACAAAGACGCATCGCCTCGTCTTCGGCTCAAGTTTGGTCCTCTCGTCCTTCGGTACATGCACGAAGGCCTTACGACCAAACGCCCGCAGGTGATTGTATGACGGCTCTTTGCCGTACCATACTTTGTCAGGCACATCACCCTGCAAAGGAGCACTAGGAGACAAATTAATAATATAAGCAGCTGTGAGAAGAGCCTCACCCCAATAACTGCCCGCAAGTTTGCTTCTGACAGCAAACACCGCACCCTCTCCATCAGTGTCCTGTTCATGCGCTCCGCTACACCATTGAGCTAAGGTGTCTTTGGCGGAGTCTTCTGGTGTCGTATCCCTTGCTCTCTGCAATACGTATCAAAGGGACCGATGTATTCGCCGCCATTGTCGGACCGAACACACAACAACTTCTTGCCCGTCTCCCTTTCAACGGAGGCCTGAAACTCCTTGAAAGTAGGCAGCACCTGATCCTTGGTCTTTAAGGCATAGACCCAAACCTTCCTGGAACAGTCATCAATAAAAGTCACAAAGTAAGAAGCACCACCAAGAGATTTTACCTTCATAGGACCGCAGACATCCGAGTGAATCAACTCGAGCAACGCCGGCTTCCTCGAACTTGGGTGACTTTGGAAAGACACCCTATTTTGCTTTCCAGCTAAACAGTGCGTGAACTTCTCCAACTTTGTAGACTTGAGCCCCGAAATCACCTTCCTGTTCACCAAGTAGCTCATCCCCTTCTCACTGATATGGCCGAGCCGCCTGTGCCACAACTCGGTAGACGCATCACTGACTGCGTTCACCACCTGTGCCCCCTGTGCGCTCCCCTCCATATAGTAGAGACCGGACTTCTTGCTTCCTCTGGCAATCACCATCGAACCTCTGGAAAGCTTCCACTGACTATTCCCGAAGAGACTGAAGAATCCCTCGTCATCCAACCTTCCAACCGACACCAGGTTGAAACGGATATCAGGGACATGACGAACATCCTTGAGAACAAGAACCGCACCCGTCTTCGTTCTCAAATGCACATCTCCAACGGCAACCGCCTTCGACACATCTCCGTTGCCCATCTTCAACACGCCACAGTCGCCTGTCGTGTAAGTGGCAAACAGTGCCCTGTTGTGAGATACATGTGCTGAAGCCCCTGAGTCCACCAGCCAAGAATTGTTATCGCAGGCGAGGTTAGTAATGACCTCATCACCTACGACGATCACATCGCCTCCATGCGTCGAGCCGCCGCTGTAGTGTTCTCTTCTTGCTTCCCCTTGTCGTCCTTCTTCTCTCTCTTCCAAGCGAAACAATTCCGCTTAATATGGCCCTTCTTACCACAATGGTAACACTCTGAGTCCTCGTAACGACCCTTGGACTTCCCCATGCTCTTATCTTTGCCACCACCTGGACCCCTGCTTTTGCCCCTTCCGCGGCTCTCTGAAACAAGTACCTCTGAGTGATGGGATGTGGATGAAGTGCCCTGAGAACGTCTCCGCATCTCTTCATTCAACACCCCGCTCTTGGCAAACTCCAGACTGACCACGCCCTCTGGAGCAGAAGCGATCATAGATACTCGTACGGTCTCCCACGAGTCTGGCAATGTACACAGCAGCCACAGTCCCTGAACTTCGTCGTCGAACTTGACTCCCATAGAAGATAGCTAGTCAACCACGCCCTGGAACTCACTCAAGTGATCCGAAATAGACGCCCCGTCTTTGTACCGCAGACCCATCATCGTCCGGATCAGGAACAGCTTGTTTACCCCGGTCTTCTTCGCGTACAAAGACTCTAGCTTATCCCACAACGTCTTCGCGTGCTCAATATTGGCAACGTGGTTATACACGTTCTCATCAACAAACTGCCGTATGTACCCACACACCTGTATGTGCTCGAACGTCCAGTCCTCCTCGGATTTATCACTGGGCCTCTCGGATGCAAACACGGGTAGATGCAGCTTCTTGACAAATAGCAAATCTTTCATCTTGCTCCACCAATAGTGATAATTGGTGCCGTTCAGATTCACCATGCGCACCGGCTTCGCGTCCATCTGTCCTCTCTGGTTCCTCTGTCAACTCCTGACACCCTTTGAACCCAAAGTTCTGATACCACTCCCCAAACCGGAGAGTACCTGCGAGAGGACCGAGCAATACAACGCACGAACCCAAAAACGAACACACAAAACAATCCACGCAGACACAGAATTTTTGACGTGGAAAACCCTTGCGGAAAAAACCACGGGACGATCGGAGTCCAACCCTGAGAAGCCTCCACTAATGGAATAGAAGAATTACACCCTCTACAAACTCCTCCCGATCCAAATCGGATCCCCACAACACTCAGAGATAAGAACAATGATTACAAGGCTACGAAGAGCGAGAACGACGAGTAGAGATTATCCGAACACGATCTCCTTCGAACAGCGACCTTCAATCCTCCGTCTTCTTCTCCGAAGTTGCAATGGCACTCTTGCCTCCTTCCTCTCTCAAACTTGTGTTATGTTGCGCTATTGTGGCACCCTGAATTAGGGTTGAGAAATCTCAATTTAACTCCCCAATCCCGCAACCAACCTGGACCGTTGGATTAGATCCAATGATGAAAACTCATCCTAAAATCCGCTTCAGCCTCCGACGACACAGAGTTCGGCCAGAACTCTGTGTGGGGCAACCAGCACCTACTCGCCAAACCCTGGAACAGCCAGACCGAGTTCGGCCCGAACTCGCCATGGGACCGAGTTCGGCCCGAACTCGGATCCCCTGCTTCCAGCAGCTCCAGCAGCAACTCCGTCGCCTACTTCCCGAGCTTCTTCGACACACGAACGGCGCTCGTCGCACTCCGGGGTCTTCTCCACATAGGTTGGGAACCCCACCCACTCCAACAACCGTGTCCATACCCGGGCATCCGTGTCTATATTTATGCAACATAAGTGACCACTTAATTTTATCTATCTGATCGAAACTGTCTTTATCTTGTATCCTTATCTGTATCCGTGACAGTATCGATGTCAGTATTCATTCAAAAAACGATTGTATCTATGTTCAATTGTTGGGCGTTGTACATAATTGACCTTTGTATCTGATTCTATATATATTACCATGACAAGCTTCGAGAAAGATTGGCTGCGCAAGGACCTAAACGTGATCGGCTTTGGCTTGATCGGCTGGCTCGCGCCGTCCAGCATTCCAGCGATCATTGGAGACAGCCTGATGGGGCTCTTCCTCCAGAGTATCGGGACCGAGCTATCTCACTGGCCAACTGGCCCAGCCCTCACATCTCAATTCTGGTAATCTATACAAGTATATACAGGAACAAGTGCATGCAGTTACTAACACTGATTTGAATATATTGTTGTCGCAATTATGTAGGTTGTGGCTGATTACATGGCACCTGGGGCTGTTCATTTGCCTCACTTTTGGCCAGATTGGGTTCAAAGGAAGGACCGAGAACTATTTTTAACTTGTATCTCCTTTTAAATTTAATGCAATGATGCAATGCTATTCTATTTATGCTGCGTCTCATCGTTAAAATCCAGACTTCATGGTTATATTGAATTCTTCGGTTGCGAGAGGAGAATAAAGTCGAGATGGATTCTAAGATCAATTCATGAAACATCAGTTGTGATTAACTATATATACTACCATCAACTTGTGTTGTTTGCTTATATGATAAATTTTGTTTGAATTGAATGGTCTCATGTGTTAAGTTCTTCTGGCATTTCAATTATTGATGTGAACAAAAAAGAAAGGATAGACTCATAACGCCCATCAAATAAATAACTGAGCGCGAGAGACAAATAAATGCGAAGATTTCATGTAATTGGTTCAGGAAGAGAATATGGAAGTACTTGTGAAACTAATGGCAAGATAATCTACTTTCATTAAATGATTTATTTTATTAGATGATTGAAAACAGAGGATTTTGAGTACTATTCGATTGTAGGGCGGGGCAGGCAGCATGGAGCAACTCTAAGGAGGTCAGGATCACTTATGGAAAGTGAAAATATATGAGTATCAAAGGAAAGGATATTCTGAGATTGAACAAAAAAAGTAAATTTGATTATGCTACTTCTTATAGTTTGGAACGATTAGAAAATTAAAAAAAAATAAAACGCTTCATTTTGAACAACAAACAACGATTAATCAGGTTCCACAACGAGTTTTTCAACAAGCCTTACACAGAGCTCTAGGAACTCTGAACAGTTGTTTGAATAACGAATTACGTTTTCGTACCATTTGTGTGTCAATTATCTAATAAAGTAAATCATTTAATGAAAGTAGATTATCTTACCATTAATTTCACAACTTCCATATTAGTTTTAAGCTCATAACAATTTATTCTAATTCAAAATTTAAAATCCGCAAGTTATGGAGGAGGGTTATCCAAGACGTGCGAACCATCTAAACCCGTCAGTCCACCAACGGCGTACTAAGTAAATATTCTTAAACTTTTTTGCAGGTTATTTTAGGGCTAGTTTGGATTACAATTGTGTTGAGTTTCATCTATAACTCCATTTGGTATCAAATATAATTGATGAGCCAAACTACTTGCATCTCGGAAGGAAGGACGTTTGTACAAATGCTCCACTCATTTAGCCGACTTAAATAGGTACTAGCCCATCATTGGATGTCAAGGAAAGCATTAAAAGAGAGAAAATAATTGACATACAATAATGCATTGCCACATTAGTGTTGCTATGGAGTGTATCAAGGAAAGTGAGTCCTCATAGCATTACTCAGTAGGCTTCCCTTGAGTTGTAACTCCCTCACACCTTAGGCAGGAGACATATTAAAGTAGTCCCTTGAGTTCTACTTTAGTACACAATTGTTATGTAAAAATCACAAATGAACCAACAATTTAGTGACAAGAACTCTCACCTTAGGCTTTAGAGATGGCACAAATCATTCTTGAAGTCGGATTGCTACCACGTCTTTATAAATTCTCCGGCCGGCTTATTCCTCGTTTGGCCACTCTAAAAAAGGGAAGTGGATTAATTCTCGGCACAGGAAATAATGTTTCAGCGGACCTCAACATGTAGTATATATTGATTGATACCTGTGGTGATGAATAATGATTTACTCGAAGATTTTGTATAAGAAGAATCTGAGTTTCTCTCAGGAAAGAGATATAGAAGAATCTAAGTTGCTAATTGTGTCTATTAAATTTGTATTTAGATCAAACATTTTGTTCTTGCATCACAACTAATAATAGGTGGATTGTTGTCTAAAGAACAAGTGATTAGTAGGTGTATTGTAGTAAGTCATCCTAACTAGAAGAGACCTTTTTTAAGATAAAACCTTTCATGTAAGAGTTGGTATTTGTATGGGGAAAAAAACCCAAATATTGGAATCTTAATTTGTTTAAATGGACATGTGACAAGCATCCAATAAACTTCTTCCACTTCATCAGCATGCGACCAAACCTTTTCTCGTTATATACGAGAGGAGAATTTGTTAGGACGCTATTCGTACAAACTTGATTGCAGAACATCTGGTTTAGAGGAGTTTATATTGTCAGCATTGCAGTACATCAATTTTTTTACAGCTATCAAGTTGCAACTTTGCAATGGTTCTGGTCTGTTGCACCACGTACAGTAGTTATTTTTACACACGAAGAAGCTTCAGTGATCTATATGTACAATTCAAAGTCTCAAGTCTTCGTCTCCCTCTCTCTCATGGAAAAAGCACCAGTCATGCATGTTTGTCTCTCTCTAACGTATGGAAGAAATTAAACAGAAGCCGTGTCCTCTCTTCCTAACGTATGGAAAAAGCCTAAGTTCTCGACTCCTTTCTCTCTCTTCCTAACGTATGGAAGAAATTAAACACAAGTCTAAGTCGTCTCTTATCCATCTCAGTCTTTCCAAGTCAAGCTTAACTTTCATACATTATTTATTCTATGGAAAATTTGTCCAACATTAAATGCAGTCTTCCTTCTATGCAATGTTTTAAAAACCGGACCGATGATCGAACCAAAATTTTTTGGTATAGGTCGGACCGGAGTTCAACCGGGTTCAATCGGGTTCAACCGGAGTTCAATCGGGGTTCAAATAGACGTGGTTTAGTTTGGTTTAAATACGTAAGATATTCATATTTATTTATTGGTTTAGTTTTGTTTGGTCATAAGTATGTTGGTTTGGTTTACTCTTACAACTATAAGGTCAATCAAAACCAAACCAAGAATCAAATTGTCCAAATTTTTCATGATAAATTTTTAAATTTTTTTTCTTAAACAAATATCAAAATTAGTCGGTTCAATTGCGAACCGGTTCGGCCGGTTCACCGGTTGAATCCGGTTTTTACAAAAAAATCGACGGTTCTTTAAAAGACCCGATTTTAATCGAACCGGACCGATTTTTTTTGTATAAAGCGGTCGGACCCGGTCCGACCGCCGGTCCGGTCCGGTTTTTACAACATTGCTTCTATGTCGAGGTGCAGCTGTCCATGTTTTCTCTTTCTTCTACCCCTTAATTGTTGGCTATAAATAGCATAAGCTACCAAACATGTCATGCAAACAAACACTTCTTAATTTCTCTTCTACACACACCAACAGCCTTCCATGGAGGTACTAATTCCTGCTCTACTCTTTATAGCTATCCAATTCATATTACTCTTCCTTCATCCCCTGCAGCCGGCCATGTCAAGGCCACACAACAACTTCACCGACCTCGAGTCACTGCTAGCCTTCAAAGCTAGCGTCGCCGATCCGCACGGCCTTCTAGCAACCAACTGGACCGCCAATGCCTCCTTCTGCAGCTGGAACGGCGTTCGCTGCAGCCACAGGCGACAACGAGTCGTTGCTCTCAAGCTTGCAAACTTCTCCCTCGGAGGCTCCATCTCCCCTCACATCGCCAACCTTTCCTTCCTCTCTCATCTTATCCTCAGCAATAACGCTCTCACTGGTCCCATTCCAGGTGCCATTGGCCGCTTGCCGCGGCTTGCCCTTCTCTCCCTCGCAAATAACTCCCTCTCTGGTCCAATCCCTCTCAGCATCTTCAACATGTCCTCGTTGGTTATAGTCTCCTTGGCAATGAATAATTTGTCAGGTTCTCTCCCCTCAAACACCGATCCTCCTTTTATGCTTCCTCGGCTCCAAATAATCTCTCTCTCAGATAATCATCTGACTGGCAGCATCACACCCAACTTTGCTCGGTGCTCTCAACTCCAGGACCTGAGTTTGAGTTTTAACAAATTCGGTGGGAGCATACCCCCTGAGCTTGGAAATGTTACGGGACTCAATATCTTGTACCTCGGAGCAAACCAACTCACTGGCACGATCCCTGCTTCCATAGGCAAACTCTCGAAACTCAACGAACTCGGTCTAGATAACAATTACCTTCAAGGAGCAATTCCCGAGGAGTTGGGGAATCTTCTTGATGTCCAGTATCTAGCCCTAGACAGAAACAGCCTGACTGGTTCGATACCAATGGCCCTCTTGAATGCTTCGAAGATTTCCATCCTCCATCTCGCTGGAAACAGTCTAACTGGATCCATACCAGCTACACTTGGAGTATCTTGGCCTCAACTTGAATTTCTGAATATACATACAAACCAGCTAACTGGAAGACTCGACTTCATCAACTCTCTTTCCAACTGCAGGAATTTACAGTATTTATTGCTGTCAGAAAACAAGATATCCGACTTCCTTCCGGATTCCTTGGGAAACCTCTCAACCAGTCTGAATTACCTTGACCTGCGTAGCAACTATATTAAGGGAAGAATACCTAGCACAATTGGCAACTTAAGTGACCTTATCCGTTTAAACCTGGGGCAAAATGAACTTGTCGGAGAAATACCTTCAGAGTTTTCAAAGCTGAAAGGCTTACAAGGAATGTTCCTTTATCATAACAAATTAAGTGGGTATATTCCTCCTGAGCTCGGTCTAATGACAGGTTTAAACGCCTTGGCCCTCGAAGAAAATGCATTCTCGGGTACAATACCACATTCACTGGGTAATATCAGCGGACTGCAGAGATTATCATTGGCTGCTAATGGATTGTTCTCCAACATCCCAGATAGCTTGTGGAGCTTAAGTGGTCTCCTCCTACTAAATTTATCAGGCAACACTTTAGATGGATCCCTTCCTCAACATATGGGCAATTTGAAGTTCTTCGACATGTTGGACGTATCGAAGAATCGCTTCTCAGGTAACATCTCAAGTGTTTTAGGGAACCTCCAAATGATTACATATCTAGATCTTTCCAACAATTCCTTTGATGGTCAAATTCCTAGCTCACTGGATCGATTGGTCATTAATATTGAATATATGAACATATCATATAATAGAATCTCAGGCACCATACCCAAATCCTTCACCAATCTTGGTAAGCTTTACAGTCTTGATCTCTCCTTCAATAAACTCCAAGGACCAATTCCTGAAGGCGGGGTGTTCTCAAATAGTAGTATCGTATCTTTGGAAGGGAATCCAGCACTCTGTGGTGCACTTAAACTCGGCTTTTCACCTTGTCCTCCTCCTTCTAGTGTTGCAAAGTCCAACTCAAAGAGCAAACTTCATTTGCTTAAATATATCCTCCCCCCAATTGTTCTCGTTGTTCTTCTACTATCTTGTTTCTGTACTCGGCTAATATTTCATAGATGGGGTAAAAAACAGAAGCTCCCATCCGAAGATACATCAGTGAATACCATTAGAGTGATTTCGTACCGTGAGCTAGTCCGTGCCACCGACAATTTCAGCGAAGCCAACCTAGTGGGAAGGGGAAGCTTCAGCACAGTTTACAAAGCACACCTTGATGATGGGTTGATTACAGCAGTAAAGGTCCTGAATTCGGAAAATCAATCAGCTTTGAGAAGCTTTGATGCAGAATATTATGCTCTGAGCAAGATTCGGCACAGAAATCTTGTCAGGATCATCACCATGTGTTCTAACTTGGATTTTAAGGCTTTGGTGCTCCAGTTCATGCCAAATGGGAGCCTTGAGCAATGGTTGCACTCGCACAACTTCTACTTGAATCTACTTCAGAGGATGAACATAATGGTGGACGTGTCATTGGCATTCGAGTACCTTCACCATTATCATCCTCATGTTGTGGTGCACCGCGATCTGAAGCCGAGCAACGTGTTATTGGATGAAAACATGACGGCTCATGTTAGCGACTTTGGAATCTCCAAACTTTTTCTTGGTGACAGTCACTCAATATTGTCTGCTACCGCACCAGGGACCTTAGGCTATATGGCTCCAGGTAATTCTATCACTTAATGATTTTCTGTATGCTGTTAGTGATCAGTTTCCTTCAATGATTCTGGTCAAACCTTTGTTTGGTAATTTTGAAACCTATGCTGCAAATATGCATTTAGTTAATCATTCTGTTGCAAGTGCAGGCAACCAATGGCCTATTGTTTTCTCTTCTACAATTTTCAGTCGAGGACATTTTCTGTATGTCCAATAGAATACTTCTTGTCATTTGTCTTTGATGAGGCAACAAGCTCTGATCATTTTGCTACATACATATGTAGTGCATCTTAGAAAGATTTTATTTAAGATCACAGGATTATGAGACCAATCACATAGTATTAAGAACAAATCTAAGGCAGACACCACGCTTTCAAGAAGTTTTCTTATACATCATGACAGAGCTATGATCCATATTTACCCAAATTTGACTGAACCATTTTTCATAAACATGGATATTCTCCTTTTGGTTTAATTCTACAGTTATATTATGCGAGGTAAACTTTGTCCCTTTTCAAGTGACCAGGGAAAAAAACCAAGTTACAATCTGTAGTAGTATATATTATATCAAAGACATCATTTGCAATTTGAATTAAGATTTTGTTGACTTCATTTATTTTGTTTCTATTGTAATTTTGTTTTTATTATTTTGCAAGAGTATGGATCAACAGGGAAAGTGTCAAGAAAAGGCGACGTATATAGCTTTGTAATTTTGTTGCTAGAAAATTTTACAAGAAAAAAGCCGACCGATGCCATGTTTCATGGGGAATTAAGTTTAAGGCAATGGGTGACAAGAGCATATCCATCGACAGTGTTAGAGATTGTGGATCCAGATCTCTTGAAAGAAAGTGTTGATATTCAACGGGAACCAAGCTCTCCAATTATTGTTGGCCAATGTCTGTCATCGCTTATTGAATTGGGTTTGTCTTGCTCGAGGGACTCACCACAAGAGAGGATTCAGATGAGGGATGTTGTTCCCAAACTACAGAAGATAAAAAATGATTTCTTATCAAAGTCTCATAGATCTTAAAGAAAATTGCGGCTCCATGTCTGCGCCTTCTAGTTTAAAGATGCTTAGTCAAATTTTCGTGTTTGTACTATTGTAACTTTTAAATCATGATCAGTAGTTGACTTTTATTAGTGCTCTCGACTTTCTGGGGAGTTATGGTTGGCTTGTAATAAGTCAGACTGTGTGTTTTGATTTGATTTGTGTTTGCATCACCAAATATTAAGAAGTTTGTATGTGAAATGAACTCTTAGGTGAGTGAAATGAACCATTTTTCTAAAAAAAAAAAAATTCTCTTTCATGCTTATTTCTTTGGTCTCCAAACAAAGAAAAAAAATTCACTTTCTTTTTATAATACTCCAATTCCACCAGTCAAACATGAACCGTCTTCAACTCCAAATTAATTAAGCAAGCAAGCGAGCTCGCGCACGCACATACAAAATAGTAATACTAAATCTCTAATGGTTTGGTTTATTGCGTCTGAAATTTAAATTCATCTGCTTGACTAAATACAACACTATATATATATAGCTAGCTAGCTAGTCTGTTACATTTATCAATCCGAGCAATATATTTCGTATTGTCTAAAAGAAAGTGAATTTTTAAAGCAAAATTAGTATTGTGTAAAAGAAAAAGAAGTTAGAAAAAATTATAAAACATGACCCGTTACTAATCAAATTTGGACGTTTAAAAAAATACGTCCTAAAATTTGAGACGTAACGGATCATATTTTACTATTTATCCTAATTTTGTTCCTTTTACACAATATTTTAAAAGTTGAATGTTTCTGATACAATTTTCTGCATCTTTAATTCCAATCCGAGCAATATATTGCGTATTGTCGCCAGATTACACATGTTGCGTCGCTGTCTATCTACCACGTACAATTAACGATTTCATGCATATTATCGCCATGATCACATAACCAACGGTTTGAGTTGTCCTTAGTAGTCGAAGCCAATCTTTTTCTTTTTATTCTTATTATAGACTAATTCTGGAATATCATCCAAGATTTAGATTTTTTGTGGGGTCATGTTACGGTTGGAGAATTGTCTTTTAAGTAGAGAAAAATTATAAGTCCAAAGTTTTGTCAATCTTTTCACCGGAACGAGCCTTTAACACCACCTTGAGTTTGAGCTTAAGCTTAATTAAGTGACCATATTCTTTGATTCTTGCACGTGGAGATAAGGAGGGAAGAAAGGTTTCGAGTCAAGTGTGAAAGTTTTGTGGAGATAACGACTTACATGATTTGGACATGGGCGAGTAAATAAACGTGAACTTGTTATTGAAAGTTTCGAGTCCAATTTTTTTGACCAACAACAATACTTCTTCGTCAAAGGAAAAGTGGTGGATGTTGCAATTAAGTTGTGGCATCTTAGCCAATAATTAGTCTATTTCCCATTGTGGGAATATTGTAGCTTTGGATCTATTTGATTACTTGACCATAGATGCAATAGATGTATTATTAATATAAATTAATATATATTTTATATTAATAAATATATAAAAAAAATTAAATATACAAAGGTATTCTGATTTTTGAGGTTCTGTACGATCGACAACTTGTAGTGGTCTTGCATATAAAAAAGTCAATGGACATTCTAATGTCCATTGAATTTATAAAAATAATTATTACACATAGTTCACTATAATTCAAGCAGATGGAAGCTCAACTCAATGTGACTCGGGCAGATAGTTCAATGAACTTTGGTCTTTTGTCGAATTAAGCAGGACTTTGAATGAAATTGATCTTTGGGTCTTTGATTTCATGGAAGTCAGTCTTCCTGGACGATGAATCAGTTTGGTACCGCCACAGTAGTAGCACTACTTACTACTAACACTCTAACAGCATCTCCATTGATAACACTGTTATTCATATTCATGCTTGCTAGCTGCCCCTCTTTTGCCAATTGATGGTGGTCACTGGTCAGTCATGCTGTGTTTGTTGTTTTGCTGACTGCTGCAACTGCTCTAGGAGGAGGAGAAGAAGTGATTTTTTTCTCTCTCTTCTTCAAAATGCAGCGGCACTATACCTACAACCAAATGCTTATAATTTACTTACAATCGACACGTGTCGGACTTCGATTGGAGGTGGGGGACCCAAATGGTGGGGTCGGATGGAGCCCAATAGCAAGGGAGTGAGTGGGGAGATGGGATCCGATGGAATCCATGTGTAAGGGGTGGAAGAGAGTGGTTGTAAGAATGTTATAGGTACCTCCAAAAATTACATCCCTCCATGTCCCTCCGTCACGTGGTACTCCCTTATTGACCCAACCAAATATGAGGGGTGGTTTGGGGAATACATGAGCCAATAGAAGAGAGCCACGTGGCGGAGGGGGGGAGGGGAGACGGAAGGATGGATTTTTGGAGGTGCGGGACCGTGGAAGACCTTTGGATTCCAAAAGAGCGAAAGATGTCCTCAGACTCATGGATGACACTCTTAACACACATGGGTGTTTACTCGATACTTAAAACAGCTTTGTATTCTCGTGTATAGGGTACGTACTCGGACAACATCCTCACTGGTCTTCGAAAGGGTTGGACTGGAAGTACCTATGTATTCAACTGTTTAATTTGTCGTGGAGTGGGGAGAGTCGATCTTTCGTCCATCTAACAATAACTGTTTAATTTATTGTGTACGGATCTAAAAACTAAAGTTAGCTTGAATTGATTACAACAAATTCGGATAAGCTAGGATAAACTAGACGTAACTAATCCCTATAAAAAAACGCAAGAATAAAAAAAAAAACATTAGAAAAGAATGAAATTTTTGGGTGGGTTCCATACAAAAGAAGAAAAAAAAAATAGAAAAACATGTGTTAAAAATAATAATAACGAAAGGCTTTAAAGCACAATTTCTACAACCATCACTCAAGTATTTTATCATACAAAAATAGCAATACCCACAGGAAAATTTAATAACAAAGGAGAGCTTTAATTCAAAATTTTGATAATGCTCACAATGGAGGTGTCATTCGTGCTTTAAATGAAGTTCGTCCAGCCGGAGCTCCCATGACGGTCTCATCCAATGATTGAAGGCATTTTCGAGAGCTGATTGTAGGGTGCCAAAACATAAGGTCTAATGGAAAAAAAATACCATCGCGAATGTAGAAAATTTACAATTTCTTTTTAACATATTAATCTTTACATACTTAAAAAATGAGAAAGAAAATAAAAAGAAAAATTTTGAGTGGCACCCCACTTATATTACCCATATTCGTAGTGCACCCCACATTGTTCCACATATACATAAGTCACCCCACTTCTAACAGAAAACGTCAAATAATAACGTTGGTGGCCTTTAAAACACTTTCTATGACCGTAATACCCCTCCCCCCTCTCGCTCGCAGCCCAGTATGCTGCTGTCGCCGCCGAGGACGCGACGATCAGCGCCAGGAACTTGTTCCTGTCGCCTTCCGGAGTCTCGCCAGTGACGTAGTACCGCCGGACGAGGAGCGCCGCCGAGACGAGCAGGAAGATGAAGAGGGTGGAGACGGAGAGGAGGGCCGAGAGGATCTCGAGCTCGGCGAAGAAGGCGACGGAGGCGGTCCCGACTAGCATGACGACGGTGGCGTTGACGGGGGTGCCGGTCGTCCCGTTCACGTAGGCGAGGAACGGCGGCGCCATGTGCGTGCGCGCGATGTGGGTGACGTACCGCGCCTGGCTGGTGGTGGACGCGAGCAGCGCCGTGGTCATCCCCTCGAGCGCGCCGAACGCGACGAGGTACTTGGCCCAGCCCATCCCGACGGCCTGGAACGCGACGGAGAAGGCGGCGTCGGGGTCGAGGTTGTAGTAGGGCTGCATGAGGCACAGGGTGAGGGCGAGGAGGCAGTAGACGGCGGTCACGGCGAGCATGGACCCGACGAGGCCCACGGGCACGTCCCTGCCGGGGTCCTCGGTCTCCTCCGCCAGCGTGGCGACGCCGTCGAAGCCGGTGTACGCGAAGAAGAGCACGGCGGAGGCGCTGAAGACGCCGCGGACGCCGAAGGGCGCGAAGGGGGAGAGGTTCTTGCCGCGGGCGTTGGCGAGCCCCGCTACGATGATGAAGAGGATAACGAGGAGGTGGACGACGGTGGCGAGGCTGTTGAGGCGGGAGGTGCCCTTGACGCTGAGGACGGAGACGAGGCCGGTGAGGAGGACGGCGGTGGCCGCGATGGGGTCGAGGTGGCTGTAGTCGTCCCCGAGGAAAGGGACGTGGACGTGGACGCGGAAGTCGTCGGGGGAACGGTTGAGCAGGGTGGCGAAGTAGGAGGTCCAGGAGCGTGCCACCGCCGCGCAGCCGATGATGTAGTCGAGGAGGATGTTGCCCGCAGAGATGGGGGAGTGGTGGCTGATGGAGGCGATGGTGATGGCAGCTGTGGCGGCGGAAAATTTTTGTTGTGTAAAATATTAGGGACTCGACAGCAAGGAAAGGGGGGAGGGGTATTACGGTCATGGAATGTGTTTTAAAGGCCACCAATGTTATTATTTGACGTTTTGGGGTGACTTATGTATATGTGGAACAATGTGGGGTGCACTACGAATATGGGTAATATAAGTGGGGTGCCACTCAAAATTTTTCAAATAAAAATAATAAACTGAGAAAAAAAAAAGGCTATTTTTTGCTGACTGGCTGAATGAACTACTTAAATGTGCAACTACAAATCAATCTTTACTTAGATAAATAAACAAAATGATATTGTATATTTTATCATAGTCCAATCCTAAAAATATATTACAAAATACCTAAAATATCTTTAAAACATAACAAGGGAACATAAAAACATAGTTATACCACCCTTCAAGGTGTTATAAGACGATTTTTGATCCCCTATAATAAATGACATCTCAGTCGGCCCACCATAAAACTGTAAAGAATTCAAGTGCCATCTTCTACCTCTCCTCCTCCTATTTATAACCCACACCTCCCCGACCCCTGTAAGAGAGAGAGAGAGAGATGAACCAGAGCTTCACTCCATCCTCCTCCTCCTCCTCCTCCTCCTCCTCCTCCTCCTTCTCCCGCTTCAAGTCCTACGCCCATGCCCTCACCCAGACCCCGGCCCGGCTCCGTCACCACCATCTACGAGGAGATGAGCCGGGTCCGGGCCCGGTCGGGCTCTGACATGGTCCGCTCCCTCCGCTGGCCCGACCTCGTCGCCCTCGGCCTCGGCGGCATGGTCGGCGCGGGCATCTTCGTCGTCAGCGGCCGTGCCGCCAGGGACTTCGCCGGCCCGGCCGTCATCGTCTCCTACGCCATTGCCGGCCTGTGCACCCTCCTCTCCGCCTTCTGCTACACCGAGTTCGCTGTCGAGTTGCCGGTCGCCGGCGGCGCCTTCAGCTACCTCAGAGTCACCTTCGGTGAGTTCGCCACCCTACTACTTCACAACTAGCTACTCATTAATGTTATTCTTAACAGAGCTGCTACGTTGAGTGCGGTTTGTAACCGCAGACATGACCGTCGGACGGAAGGTCAATGGCCGACGTGACGTCGACTCGCAGTCACGTTCGCGATTACAAACCTAACCGCATACTAAATATCATTTTAGTATTTTTAATTAGAGTATATATATATATATATATATATATATATATATATATATATATATATATATATATATATATATATGGGTCGTTCTACAATACATATCTCCTGGAAAAGGATGTATCGATATATCCCAAATCTGGACCATTGGATGTTGATCCAATGGTTCAGATTGAATAATAGAGTAGAAACATCATTTAATGCTGATTTTGACTTTTGACCTCTTGGTAACTTGCTTTAGCAGGTCATTCTTCACTTTAATTTTTTCAATGAACACCCTAAATTAACTCATATTTACTCTCTCTTTCGTCCATCCAATTTAATATTGAAATTTTTTGAGTGGCACCCCACTTATATTACCCATATTCGTAGTGCACCCCACATTGTTCCACATATACATAAGTTACCCCACTTCTAACCGAAAACGTCAAATAATAACGTTGTTGGCCTTTAAAACACTTGCCATGACCGTAATACCCCTCCCCCCTTTCCTTGCTGTTGAGTGGAAGGAATTTATATTGGAAAACCCGAAAATGCCCTTCCTCCTATTTACAAAGCCCAATCTCTCCCCCCTTTCTTTGCTATCGCAGAAGAGGTTCCCAAAGCTCACAGCAAAGCCTTCGCTAGATCTCCCATGGCCGGCCATTCATTGGAGATTAGGGTTAGGCTTTCCTCTCTCTCTGTCACTCAAACTTTTACTCTCTTTTACTCTTTCTTTCTCATTTGATAGATTGATTTGTTTTTCAACATGCATTTTTGTTGTGTTTTGTGTAGGAAAAATGTCAAATATGCTCAAAAAATACCCATATCGCAGACGAATGTTACTTTTTGAGGTCACCGTGCAAGAGTGGAAATTGTAAGGGGATTCGGTACGTGTCGAAGTCAAATACGAAGGCTAACCCCGGAAGGAAGTTTTTGAAGTGTCCCCTATGCTTGGATTTTGAATGGTTGGATGTTGCAATTTATGAAGGCAAGCAGGAAAGTTCATCTTCCACAATTAAAAGGGAAGGGTATTTTACGTGCGGTCAATTAGGTCATTGGAAACAACAATGCCCATGGAAGGAAGCCTCTTGCCCTAATTCTAATTGTCGAGGAAAGAGAGTTGTAATGGTGTCAAAATGATAACATTCATTTCCAAACATTCCTTTCCACATAGAATGATAACATTCAGGAGCTGTTGAGTCAAAATGATAACATTCAGGAGCTGTTGAGTCAAAAATGATAACATTCATTTCCAAACATTCCTTTCCACACAGAAGTAGTTAACATTCCTTTCCAAACATCCAGGAGCTGTTGAGTCAAAATGATAACATTCAAAATGAAATTAAATCAATCCATTCCAAACATCCAGGAGCAGTTAACATTCCAAATCCACAGAAGTAGTTAACATTCCTTTCCAGGTCAAAATGATACGAGTTTACATACAAAATGATACCAGTTTAGATACAAAATGATTCCAACCTAAAACATCGATTTTCTTTCACCTAACATCCAAAATGATACCAGTTTAGATACAATGTACAAAATGATTCCAACCTAAAGCATCTCCTTTCACCTAACATCCAAAATGATACGAGTTTACATCCAAAATGATACCAGTTTAGATACAATGTACAAAATGGCCAAAAACATCGATTTTCTTTCACCTAACATCCTGGAGATTCTCCTGATGGGCCCGTAGCAGCCTTCCCTCGCCTTGCCCCCCTTGAAACCTTTGGCCTCTTGTAGACAGTATTTGTTACCCTTCGTGGCCTAGGTGACTTAGGTTCCCTTGGTGGCCTAGGATCCCTGCGTTTCTTTGTGTTTCCTCCAATGGGTCCTCCCTGGCACCCTCTTGCATTGTGATCAGAAGGTAACTTACATCTTCCACAAATCCTCTGCCTCTTGGAAGCTCTTCGAATCTCATCAGATTCTAGCCTCCTTACTCCCCTTGGTCTTCCTGGTAGTCTGTGTCTACCAGGTGGACCCACCTCATATGCAGGCTAAAAAATAGAAACACAAGTAGAAGAGACATACAAGCAATGAAGTATGTTAGTTAAAGGAAATGAAATAGAAACTTTGTTGTAGAAGTAGTGAGATTAATTACTTGATCCCATAAGCTTTGTTCTGGCAATGGAACAATCTTTCCTGCGTAAACCTTCTTGTAGGTACTGGCATGATAGTAGGGACTAGAGAACCTATACGAAGAAAAAGAAGAAAGTGAGCACCATTAAAAGAGACATCCAATTTAAAGAGAGACATCCAATTTAAAGAAGAATACTCACATTGTCCAGCTGGGCCTGCTAGGTAACAAGACAGCTACAGCATGAACACATGGGAGCCCAGTTAAATCCCAAACACAGCAGTCACAGGTTCTGGCATTGACATCTACAGTCCATCTGTTCTCAATGGAGAACACACTAGTGACACAAAACAGCCCCTCATCAGCCCCATTGACATGATATCTGTTCACTTGCTTTTCCCTTTGGTCAATCATTTTCTTAGCTCTTGGAGTTAGGTCAAAGTCACTCCATTCTTTTGAAGTCATTTTCCTATCGTAAATCAACTTCATGACCATCATATGAAACATTTCCACAAGCATGGTGACTGCCACAAGCATGGTGACTGGTTTAGATCTGATTTCACCTATCCAATTGTTGAAGCTTTCTAAGAAGTTATTTGTTATGTGCTCACACTTTGTTGTTCTATCAAAATGAGATCTACACCACCTAATAGTGAAAAAAGTATGTTAGTTAAAGAAAAATATTTCAATCTAGAAAGTTTAGTACCAGAGCCCAAATTCAGATCAATATGGACAAAAATAGTCCCAATATGGACAAAGAGTAACATACTAAGTGACCAGCCATCAAATATTGGTGACATGATACCTGTTGTAGTTCTCAGCCATCAAATATTGGTGACCAATGGGACATTGCGTTGCAATTGCTTCCATCCATTTAGCATGATCTACATGTCTGTATGCTCTAGCTGCACCCCAAGTTAGGTGTTTCATCTGCTTACTACCATTGACCTGGGCTTTGAAGTTTTTGTAGAAATGCCTAAAGCAAAATCTGTGGGGGTTTCCATAGAACTCAGTATCCACAGCTATTCCCAGGCCTTTCTGCCTGTCAGATATGAAGGTTACCCTTCCTGGATGTTGCAGCAACTTCTCCTTAATCAAACTAAGGAAATGGCCCCATGTTGCTTGGCACTCAGATGTGCATATGTATATGGCAAGTGGAAATAACCCATTATTGCCATCCAGAGCTGTTGCAGACAAACACACCCCCCCATACTTTCCTTTAAGATGACACCCATCCAATCCAACTAATGGTCTGCATCCATTTATGAATCCAGCCCAACTTGCTTCATATCCAATACAGCAGTACCCAAACTCTGTGGTCCCTGAAATATTTCCACAATAAGCTACACTCCCTGTCCCACAATAATGTAGAGAGACAACTTCAGGTTAGTGATTGGTAAAATGCAACTAAACTAAAGTGTCTACAGGAGCTTTAAAATGCAGATGTGGTCCAATATGCAACTAAAGTGCAACTAAACTAAGCAGATGTGGTCCAACATGCAACTAAACTAAACTAAGCAGATGTGGTCCAATATGCAACTAAACTAAGCAAAGCAGATGTGGACTAATCCTGAGGAGCTTTAAAGTGCAACTAAACTAAGCAGATGTGGTCCAATATGCAACTAAACTAAACTTTATAACTGAAACTAATTAAAATGCAACTAAACTAAACTAAACTTTATAACTGAAAGTGAAACTGGGTAAAAGTAAACTAAACTAAACTAAACTTTATAACTAAACTAAACTAAACTAAACTAAACTAAACTTTATAACTGAAACTAATTAAAGTGCAACTAAACTAAACTAAACTTTATAACTAAACTAAACTTTATAACTTGATACCTGGGTTTGTTCTTGCTATTTGTCTTGCAACCTCAGGAGCTTTACTATAGCTTTCTTCAAAGCCACCAAACAACTTTTGCTTCACTCTGCCCAATGCGTAGTGGGCATTCCAATATGTGACCTTCACAGTATACTTGGACCACATCTGCTTCTGCACATCCTTTGCCTTCCATGAAGTGTGGTGTGCCTTGATATCCTCTTCCAAAACTTCAGCTATGAATTTACTAGTGGCCATTTTGTTCTTCAGGTTTGAGGTGTGCTTACAAGTGTGCACATCATTCAATTGCCTTAGAGTACAAGTGGTCTTATCAGAACTTGAAATTCTCACCCTGAACATCCATGGGCATGCTTCAACTTGACACACACCCCAGATTTTACTACGATTATTCTTCACAAATGTAATCTCATATCTGTTCTTTATGGCACAAGATCTTAAATATTTTCTGCACTCCTCAGGATTAGTCCATTGTTGCCATAGGACTAGGCCACTAACCACTGGAGCTGTGTACTGCTCCTTAGCCATCTCTCCCTCACTGTACAGATCATCTACAGGGTCATTTTCCTGCCCAACTTCTTCAGCCCCTTCAGAATCAGATGACTCAGAGCCATGATAGTCATCTACAGGGTCAATTGCATCAATAGGGAGCTTCTTTTTCTCAGCATATGCCCTCTGAAATTCTGTTTCCTCCCCCCACTCTTCATTATTATTCTCTGGATGTACAACATACTCCCCCCAAAAGTCATCACCAGCCCCACTTTCTATGCCTTCTTCCTCTGGTACAAAGGGTTCATCATCACTCTCAACTACTGGTTCATCTCCATGTAACTGTGTTTCAGCTTGTGCTTCACCCTAGATCTTAGGCTGTGAACCAAGTTCTGCATTCTCACTAGCATGTGAACCACTGTCATTATCCTTTGAACTACTTTCATCAGTTAAAGCTGCATGACCTCGCCGTGCTCTGTGTGCTACTACCTTTATATTCTTCCTCTTGATTGGGGTATCTTGTCCACTAGAAACCTCCACATTTTCCAAGTACAAGTGTAGCTCTCCTTCTTGGTCAGGCAGTTGGTTATGGAACATGTCTAGCAATGCAGCATCAGATAAGACCTCTATGGTTTCACCATCTTTCATCTGATCAATCCAATAATACCTAAATCTGCCCTCCACATAGTTACTCTGGACTACGTAAGGAATATCCAGGAGGGAGATCACGTCGGGGTCCAATTCGTGCAAAAATGAAGTACCCTTCCAATGGAACCTAACCATGTATTTCCTGTAGAAGTAACGTGGAAATTCAAACATGCAGACTCAATCACAGCCCTACAATGCAGACTCAAGCAAGAAAATGCGTAAAGATAATTTAAACCCTAAACCCCTAAATTCAGCAATAATCAGAACAAATCCAAACCCTAAACCCCTAAATTCAGCAATAATCAGAACAAATCCAAACCCTAAACCCCTAAATTCAGCAATAATCAGAACATACAATATGTAAAGATAATTTAAAACCCTAAACCCGGCATTTAAACACTAAAATTGAAATCAATACCCATTTTGCCTAGCCATCGCAGCTCCTTCTCCTTTCGCTTCGAAAAAATCTGAAGAAAATAAAATGTGATCAAATCAAACACTCATTCGGACACAAATTGATCATCAATACATAACTTATGGATGGGGAAGGGAAAAGTTGCAGAAATACCTTGATGTTTTCGCGAGAAACTTGGAGGAGAAGACGAATTAGAGACGAGATGGAGCCTCGTGGGAAATTTTAGAGAAGAAGAGGAGAAGAGGAATTAGAAGAGACCTTTCGTGCGTAATAGAAGGAGGAAGGGCATTTTCGGGTTTCTGAAAATAAATTGGGAATTTTTCTTCCACTCAACAGCAAGGAAAGGGGGGAGGGGTATTACGGTCATGACAAGTGTTTTAAAGGCCAACAACGTTATTACTTGACGTTTTTCGTTAGAAGTGGGGTGACTTATGTATATGTGGAACAATGTGGGGTGCACTACAAATATGAGTAATATAAGTGGGGTGCCACTCAAAATTTTCTTTAATATTTTGTGCATCAACGTATAAATTCCGTAATTTTTTTTTATTTGTTACAGGCCGTGGTGGTGGTTGTAACTACACTTTTCCTATTGTTGAGAATTTTGTAAGTTTTCAAATAATAGATTTTTGTTTAAATCAATAATTTGAATTATCATCCTCATTACTAGTTTTGGAGGGAAAGTTGAATTATTGATTTTGGAAGGAAATTCCTAGTTTGTTACAACCAATTGAAGTGGTCCCCAATTTTCAAATCTCATAACAAATTTCTAACTGAAATTTGGATATTTTTACAATATTTGAAAAGGGGGAGGACCTATCTGCTAAAAGGCTCTTGGTGGGAGGGTTTTTTCGAATAAGGCACAGCCTTATTTATTCCTTCCCAGAGAGAGAAGCTCAATATAGGCCTGTCAATGGTAGACCGAAAATCCGTATCCGATCCGTATTCGAACCGAAAATATCCGAAATTTCGGATACGGATACGAATTCGGATATCATATCGGATATTTATCGGATATCGGATGCGGATACGGTAAGTGTCATATCCGGACCAATAATATCCGAACCAATAATATTTAAATTATTTAATAAATTTAAAATATATTCAATGTATGCATGAGACTATTAGTTATATGTGCTTGATTGAAGAATTTTTTGGTGCAAATATATTCAATGTATGCATGAAAATCTGCTGCTTATGATATTTCAATGTGAAAATCTGCACATATACATGACAAAATATGATGTTCCAATGTAGAAATATGTTGTTTTTGATATTTAAATGTGAAAATCTGTTGTTTCTAAATAAAATATGTCGTTTCAATGTGAAAATATGATGTTTCTTGACAAAATCTGCTGGTTCTGATTTTTTTTTTCTTCCCTTTTTAAATTATTTTTTAGTAATCTTATTGGTTCGGATATTATCCGATATCCGTTAAAATTATCGGTAACGGATACGGTAGCCAAAACTGATATCCGATCGGATATCGCATAGTTATCGGATATATCCGATAGTTAATGGTTCGGATATGGTAATGCCAATATCCGACCAATAAGCTACCATTGACATGCCTAGCTCAATAGCAGCTCTCATAATTTTCCTTTTCCCCAAATTATTCTCTCAGCTCAATCTAACCCTAGCTTCCGGCGACCATGGCGGCGATGAAGACGGCGACCACGGTGGTGAGCTTTGTCTCCACCGACGACTGAGCGGGCTTCATCAGGAGACTTCGTCGTTGCTGCGACGACGATCATCGACCCCCTCATCAACGGACTTCACTGCACGGCATCCTCCCCGAGCAATCGGAAGAGACGGAGCTCCTCCAGCTCCTCCGCGCGATCGGCAGTGTCTCAGTGACGATGGTGAGTTTCTCTAGATCACTTCTCCTTCCTAGTTTGATCAGGTCCGATCTGGACTATTGATCTTCTCTGTGATCTCGTCAGGGTTTGTGAGACCGGAACGATAGCGGGAAGGATGAACCCGACCGTCCCCGACAAGTTGTTTCGATCGGCGGCTCCCTCGAGCATCCTTAGTGCTCTTAGCTTCTAGAGACCTTCTTATCGGCGATCGATTTGTGTCGATAGCGGTGAGTTCCTTCTTCGATCTATTCTTCATTCTCCTTGTTTCGATTGAAAAATTGTTTCCGATCTGGAACTTGTCAGGTTGAAGCGCAGACGTCAGTCGTTCGAGCATCAGTCCTTGCGGCGACGTTCCTGCTCCGACGTTGAGTCACCGAGAAGGTGCGTTGAGATCGAGTATTCTTTCGGATCGGCTTCTTTTAATTGATTCCAGTAATTTATTGCTTCCAATCAACTGTGTAGATCGACCGATTGATCCGGTCAGTTGATCGAAACCAGATTGCTTCCGAATTATTCGATCTAGGGGATCGGTAAGTATTGTTTGGCAGAGAGTTTATTTCCTGAGTCATTTTAACTTGCAATTGTTGATCTGTTTTGGTTTATCTCAGAGTGTTCGAGTGAATTCTTGATTTGATCTGGGATTCTGGACCTGTTGATTCTTCGAGTACGAAATCGGATCCAAAGTCTCTTCAAGATTGAAGACGAGTGTTCTCTCGATCTTTCTTTTCCAGGTAATTTCTCCAAGACTCTTGCTCCGTTGTCGTTTAGTTCGGTTTTAGGGTAATGTCGGTTGTGTTATCTGTGTCCAGCGTTCGTGTCGTGTTGGTTCAGCATTGCGTTCGTGTCTACCATGGTTGCTGTGGGTTCGTGTTCGATACGAAGTGTCGGATGTTTGAACCAATTGGACACAGAGGTGTTGCAGTCAGTAGCGGGTTGCATGTGGGGATTCTGCTGAGTTCATAGCAATTTGCTTATGTTGTTTAGCTTAGTTTTCCCATTTTATTCTTGGTTGGGACTGTATATTCATTGATAATTGAATTTGTATATATTAATCCTATTTAGATTCATTAGTTGATTTGTATATATTTGCCTTACTTTTATTTTGATTTCGTTCTTGAGTTGGATTATGGGTTAGCTATGCTAGTGCAAGCATGGGAAGCCAATGTCAGGAGAAATGCTCATGTGAGCTTGGACAAGGGTATTTAGGCTTGGTTGGGATTACTTAATTATTGTGTTTTAAGTGACAACAAGTTCTGGACATAGGGAGTATTGTTGAGATTGTGTATATATATTCTTATCCTTTGATATTCATTTTTGAGTCTAAATCTTGCAGCACACTGTTGGGTGTGGTGTTGTGTTGAAGGGAATCTAGGCATGTGTGTATATTCTTACTAGTATTGCTTGCTAGCCAAGCCATACAGCAGGTTAGGGTGAGATGTGATTGGAGGAATAAGGGTTAGCTAATAATTACTTAGACCCTAGCCTTGGGATTACTCCTTAGTCACATATTAAATAATTGATTAATTAGTCTGGTAGTAAATTCTAGTTAATAGAAGAATTATTGTTAGCCAATGATAATTGTTTAGAACTTAACCAACTTATAATCATTATAACAGGGGAACATCCAGCTCTTTTGTCTACCCATCACCCGGAGCAAGGCAAGTACTTTCTATGGTCTTATGCATTTACATATCCTGTACTTCTCTTGATGACACATCATGACACAATATCATGTTCTCCTGTACTTTCACGTTCTTGTACTTGTGTCGGGGAGGGAAAATACACTAGCTATGTGACCAAACCCCGGTTCTAATATTAATGTAGATAGCTTAGGCCTCGCATCGTGCACGCTGGTCCTAAGCCGTACCGATATTCATGTACTCCTGTACACATTCCTGTACTCACCCCAGCCGGTCACATAGGCTAGTTGTATTTCAAACATTGAGCACATGTCATGTCTTGTACTTCAGGTTCATAGTTTACATTCTTGTACTTTATTTTCTGTACTTACATTCCTGTACCTTCATGTTCTTTTCCTGTATTTCATATTTCATGTTCTCCTGTACGCATTTTCATATCATGATGTTCTTGTTCGTTACCTAGAACTATATTTTTCTCCGCTCCTGATTGGATATGTTGTAGGTGAGATGGAGGCACTGTGTGACACATACTATGGCCGTGAGCCTATAGACGCAGTAGAGCCAGCTGGAGCTGCACTGGACTTAGAGGCCGAGGAGGCCTAGTACCTTACCTTTAGCAGTTTATATTTTTCATTTGTACTTGATACTGTCAGACTTTACTTTTCTTTTAGCTGGATGAATGTAATAACTCTTAGACATGTACTTGGATATCTGGGATCGTTTTATAGATGATGTGATTGTTGTACTCGTTTCATATTCTGACTTGTTAGTTTTCCCTAGTTTGGTACAACTTACTTTGTCGTGTCTAACGACGAAGGCTGGACATGTCCGACTCGTGTCCGATTATTCGGGAGCGGGTCATGACATGTTTTTAGTGGTGGCCTATCCAGGTTTATCCTAATAGTACCTAGGTATTCGTGTACTATTGGGGGACTTGATTTAAACTAGGAAAAGTTGAATCACAGCATAGAAAATCGGGTACATCGGATATATGGATATTATATAAAATATTTACATTTACTTGTAGGTTAGGTTTTTATCAATCATGAAGTTTTCTTTTATTGTAGGATGGTCAATACGAGGAAGACCGCTGATCAGCTCGGAGTTGCAGGCAGTACGGGACAGTCTGCACCAGACGTTCTGGTAGAGCAGCTTCCGCCTCCGCCTCCTATCTTTCCTCCGCTACCCCCAACGATAACGTTCGACGGCGCCCAGGTGATGGCCATGTTCCAGCAGTTCATGGAGGCTCAGAACCACCAGGCCGCACAGTTTTGAGCGATAGTCGTAGATGCACTCAGGACCCGAGAGCCGGCAGCACCAGCACCGGTAGCACCTCCAGCACCAGCAGCACCGAGACCGGAGACTGCCAGAGATTACCAGAACCTTTGTCCGATAGATTTCTGGGGCCATGAGGGGATTGTATATGCGAATGAGTGGCTGGAAAATGCGGAGCAGACACTGAAGATGGCAAGGATCCCGGATGACCTGAAGGTGGAAGTTGCAAGCATGCGACTTTTTGATCTTGCCAGAGCTTGGTACCGAGAGGAGGCTCAGTTAGCTGCGCCCCAGGTTCTTTGGACAGACTTTAAAACTCTGTTCAAGGAGAAGTTCTTCCCCAACGTGGAGCGAGATGAGCTTCAGATGCAGTTCGAGGCATTGCAGCAGGGGAACATGACGGTGTCGGAGGACACATCGGAGTTCACCCGACTCAGCAGGTTCGCGAAGAAACTAGTCAGAGCACCAGAGGATAGGGCTTGGAGGTTCAAGAAGGGCCTCACCAGAGAGTTGCGGCATGCAGTAGCGATCAGTCAGGCGACGACTTATGCAAGCATCCTCAAGATTGCTCAGGCTGTGGAGAAGGAGGCGGATCCGAAGTTGAAGAGAGAATGGGACATCGGCAGCAGCAGCTACCAGACGTCGGCGAAGAGGACTCAAATTCAGGCGAGACCACAGCAGCCGGCACAGCAGCATCACCGTCCAGCCAGAGTTTATGCACATCAACCCCAGAGACAGCGCAGGCAGCTACTTGCGCTTTCTGTTACCGGCCAGGACACCGCTTTGACGAATGCCGCAAGAGGCTCGGGCTCTGCTTATTTTGCGGATCAGACGCACATCAGATGAGGGACTGCCCACAGGCTGCAGCTCGACTGACAGGAGGACCTCGAGGAGCTGGAGGACCACCACCTGCACCACCCAGAGTACCACCAGCTGCACCATATAGGGTTCATGCTTTACCTACTCAGCAACAGCGTTTTGCATAGCATCAGCAGCAGAGGGTACCACCACAGCAGGGACGTGCTTACGTCATGGCCGCAATTGAGGAGGATGAGGCAGTTCCAGATGTGATTACAGGTTCTATTCTTTTATATTCTTTCCCTGCCATTGCATTGTTTGATTCTGGAGTCACGCATAGCTTTGTATCATATGAGTTTCTGTATAAACACGACTTCACACCTAAGTCCACTAGGAGGAACTGTCGAATTATGACAAGAGGAGGGGTAGTGCCAGTTAGTGAGATGGTGGATTGCCCTATCACTATAGCTGGGAGGGAACTTAGGGCTCGACTCCTAGTGATGCCATTGCCCAGATTTGATATAGTCCTCGGCATCGACTGGATGAGTGAGCAGTTTGCTGTAATAGACTGCCATGAAGGGAAGGTGATTTTTAGCCCGCCTGGAGTTCCACCGTTCGAGATCAGCAGACGGATTACAGAGAGGCCAGAGGGATTCTACTTCGGAACAGTTGCAGAAGACTAGGAGTTGTCGCACCTGTTGATTGCAGAGTTTCTCGACGTCTTCCCCAAGAAGTTGCCAAGATTGCTGCCAGATCGAGATGTGGAGTTCAGCATCGACTTAGTGCCCGGATCAGTGCCAAAGTTCCAGCATTGCCACAAGATCAATCCGAATGAAGCTGCAGAGTTGAAGGCCCAGATAGATGAGTTGGAAGGCAGGGGTTTATTCGGTCCAGTACTTCACCCTGGGGAGCACCGGTACTCTTTGTGCCGAAGAAGGATGGGACTGTTAGAATGTGTATCGATTATCGTGCACTCAATAACATCACCATCAAGAATAAATACCCGTTGTCACGAATAGATGAGCTGTTTGACCAGCTTAGTGGAGCGAAGGTCTTCCCGAAGATTGATCTTCGGTCGGGATATCATCAGATGAAGGTTCGGGAGCAGGATATTCCGAAGACAACCTTCAATACCCGCTACGGCCAGTATGAATTCTTGGTGATGCCGTTCGGACTCACCAATGCTCCAGCCGTGTTTATGAACTTGATGAATAAAGTTTTTCACAAGTATCTGGACAAGTTTATCGTAGTCTTTATTGACGACATTTTGATCTATTCGATGACTGAGGAAGAGCACGTGGAGTGTCACGCCCCGATTTCCTAAAGTCATTTATTCACATATTTTATCTCTTGGAATCGATCGTCCTCGCTTGGACGTGATGCCGTACAAGTCTGGTATTGCACTTGTACAAGGCAAAGATGGTACATAATCGATTTTCTTCAAATAGGAACACATCGCAGCGGCCGAAGCAGATAAATTGAAGTATATGAGGACAATCTTTCATATTAAATAGAAGTAGATCACTTCTTTATAGCATCGGAGATAAAAGGATAACTTGAAGCCACAGAGAGATATATAGAACTTTATTCTCTTTATTGATAATTGAAGAAAAGTACAAGACTTGTATTGAAGTACAATGTTTACAACAAATCTCACTTTACATTGAAAGCCAACTGAACAATGCTATACAGCTTACATTTGATACTTGGATACATTGGATTACAACTCGATACACTGACTTGGCTTACAATCTCACTGGTACAACTGATTACAATGTTCCATACATTATGCCCTTTATAAATAGAAGACATCATCTTGTACAAGGAGAGCTTCTGTATGCCCAACAAATCTTCGATGCCGCGGGACCAATCAAGCCAATCTTCGTGTGTAGAACATTCCAAGCACGAGCACCTGCCCACAAAATGTGGGTCAGCACATCATCTATGTACTGGCGAGCAGAATCCAACCCACTCGCCTAAACCAATATTTAGGTAATCATTTAAGCAGCATTTATTAGAATGATCTTTCTACTTGGGCCTAGCATCAGTTTACAGTTCTTGAGCAGAATCATTGAAGTAAGTAAACATGTCTTAGCATGGTATAGCATTCGTTGTGTAAGGCATCATCTAAGCATACTTGGTGTTATCATTCAACAGTTTATGGCATTGATGTAAAAGGCAATGCATTAGAAAATTCGTATTTAACATGTTGAGCATGTTACAGAGTCTCATTTCTTAAAGGCAACAATACAGCATTCTTTCATTTAGCATGTTAAGCAGGCAAGTTGAACCAATATATACAATATCACAATTATGTGATTCTTACCGATAGCCGACTTCTCATACCTGCATCAAATACAGGTTATCAGATATACTTACGCTGCCTGTCACGCCCCAATTCGTAGAGTCATTTATTCACATAATTTATCTCTTGGAATCGATCGTCCTCGCTTGGGCATGATGCCGTACAAGTCTGGTATTGCACTTGTACAAGGCAAAGATGGTACATAATTGATAATCTGCAAATAGGAAAATATCGCAGCGGCAGAAGCAGACAAATTGAAGTTAATGAGGATAATCTTTCTTATTGAATAGAAGCACATCACTTCTTTATAGCAGCGGAGATAAGAGGACAACTTGAAGCCACAGAGAGACATATAGAACTTTATTCTCTTTATTGATAATTGAAGAAAAGTACAAGACTTGTATTGAAGTACAATGCCTACAACCAATCCCACTTTACATTGAAAGCCAACTGAACAGTGCTAAACAGCTTACATTTGATACTTGGATACAATGGATTACAACTTGATACACTGATTTGACTTACAATCTCACTGGTACAGCTGATTACAATGTTCCATACATTATGCCCTTTATAAACAGAAGACATCATCTTGTACAAGGAGAGCTTCTGTATGCCCAACAAATCTTCGATGCCGCGGGACCAATCAAGCCAATCTTCGTGTGTAGAACATTCCAAGCACGAGCACCTGCCCACAAAACGTGGGTGAGCACATCATCTATGTACTGGCGATCAGAATCCAACCCACTCGCATAAACCAACATTAAAGTGATCATTTAAGCAAGCATTTATTAGAATGATCTTTCTACTTGGGGCCTAGCAACAGTTTACAGTTCATGGGCAATAATCAGAGTGAAGCATGTAAACATATTCTTAGTAGCATTCATGTGGACATATCATTTAAGCATTCTTGGGGTTATCATGCAAGACATCATTGAGGCATACCAGGTATTATCATAAAAAGGCATCATTGAGGCATCATTAGTTCTAACATTTGAACATGTTATGATAATTCTCATAGAAGGCATCACTTAGCATGTTAGTTATGCTTAAGCAGTTTACATAGCAACGCAACATGTTGACATACTGAATTTAGCATGTTAGGGAGGTTCTCATTTAAAGGCAACAACATATCATTGACTTGTTTAGCATAATTAAGCAGACCATTCAACCAACATATACTGCATGCATCACATTCAAGTAATTTCTTACCAATAGCCAACTCCCTCGTACCTGTATAACAACACAGGTTAAAATGATATGCTTACTCTGTCTGCACAAAACATTCATTAGCATGCATCATGACTACATGACCACTGGTGGTTGTGCACCATGTCGACGTGCCATATAGGACTTCATAGGGTATGGGATGTGCCCTTCACCAGGTTGCGAGCCCGAATGAGGATCCCAATACCGTGCTACCAAAGCACCAATTCCTCCTAGGCCGACTCGATCCCACCGCCGCGGGTACCGTTCGAGGAAATCCTTGTATACAAGTACGTCTATGGTCATGCGAATGCGTGTCCGACCCGATCGTGTTCGAAGTCGCATAATATAATAATAAGATAAGAAAAGGCAACAGTTCATCATCTCATCTTTCCAACATTTTCACATGTTCACTTGGTGATCTCAATGATCCCAAGCCTCATCATTTCTCATTGCATCAATCATTGCAACATTTCTCATATCATTCCTTTTATGGAAGGAACAAATAATATTTCATTCATATCGATAGGACCTGCATCATTTCATTCATTTCATAGGGACAATATTCTTTCTTTCATTACCGATAAGGAAACAGACAACAGCAACAGTTATGCATGATGTACATGATTGAGGTGTTTCTTTCAACTCTTTGTGTTAATAGCATAGCCAGTTCATTACTCATGTAGCATTCTCGTAGCATCTCATTACTCAAGTATTCATTCATTTCATCGACATTAAGCAAAAGGGACATTATCAATTCAATCTCAGGCATCAAGTTACATTAGCAGTTCGAGTGTGATTCAATCATCAGTTCAATATTTAGGTGTTATTCATTTAATGATTCCAGCATATGCATCTCTATCGATTTAGCAACTAAGGCATCGCATCACAATTATTCAACATTCAAGGTAAGAGACATTAGGGATATATTCATAGCATCACATTATTCCATTTATTAAGCATGCAGGAATAAGGAGGAAGGAGGACAGTTCCACTTGCCTGTATAAAAGGGTCTTCCTGCTCCAATCCTACTAAGCGTAGCTCCATAAGCGAGCCACGTTCCAATACCCATTCCGTCTAGCCAGCTAAGAGAGACTGCATCAGTCTCAACTCTCTTGATCTCCAACATAAGTCGCAGTCCAGCATTCTGATCCCATCCAACAAACCAACCAAATGCCTCGCACGGAGCGGGGCATTACACTGCCTGCACAAAACATTCATTAGCATGCATCCTGACTACATGGTCACTGGTGTTGTTAAACCATATGGACTCTTTTCATTTCATTTCAAGATAATGCGGTCAGCATAGTAGGTGGCGAGCCTCTATGCCACCCCGCCTTATCCGTGCTCCCATAGCACTCATCATTATTTCCTCCTAGGCCGAATCGGTCCCCAGGGCCCTAGGAACCGTTCGAGGAAATTATTACTCAAACCTTGTATACAAGTTGTCCATGACCATGCGAATGCGTGTCCGACTCGATTGTGAACAAAATCGCATGGTAAAATATATTAAGGAAAGTAAAGGCAACAATGCATCATTAGTCATATTCAATGACTTATTCATTTCATCATTACCATCATTTCATTTGGTGATCTCAACGATCCCAGCTTTATCATTTCTCATTCATTGCTTCATTGCAACGTATCTCATATCATTTCTTTCTTAAGAGGAACGTAACGTTCATTCATTTCATAGGGACATTTATTCATTCATTCATTTCTTATAAGGGACAGACATCATTTCATATTCTTGCAACAGATATACAGAGAGTACATGATTCTAGTGTTTCATTCAGTTCATTGGGTCGATAGCATAGCCAGTTCATTTTTATTCAATCATTCATAAGGCATCTCATTATTCAAGTGTCTACTTGTTCCAGCAGCGTTAAGCATAAGGGGCAATGTTATCAATTCATTCTCAGGCCTCAAATCTCATTAGCAGATCAATGTGTCGTACATTTCAAAAATTCTCAGCATAAGCATCTCTATTATTCAGCAACTAAAACATGGGACATTTAGGGACAATTCATAGCATTTTAATACTTCATTTATTAAGCATGAAGGAGTAAGGAGGAGGAAGGACAGTTCCACTCACTTGCAATAAAGGGTCTTCCTGATCCGATCACACATAATTCTACTAAGCGTAGCTCCACCAGCGAGCCACGTTCCAATACCCATTCCGTCTAGCCAGCTAAGTGAGGCTGCATCGGTCTTAATATTCTGATCCCATCCAATAAGCCAACCAAATGCCTCGTGCGGAGCGGGGCATTACATAATATACCACTCAGAAAAAGTTTCGTCCTCGAAACTTAAGGAAACAACTCTTCCACTAGATTCACTTAGTCACAACGAGTTATTCATTCAGCTTCAATTCAATATTCATTTCAGCACACTCGATCATCTCAAAATAGCTATCCAACTGTACCATTTTTAATCCATCAATAATCCGATATGTCTTTCTCTTTTTCAAATACTTGTAACTTCTCATTGATTCACCAATATTTTTCTTGCATTCTATCTTGGTCGCAACACATCACTTCGTTTGGATCCATACACATATTTCAGGCGTCCCTAAAATATATGCATTTCAGCCAAAGTCTGCGCTAGTGCGATAATTTCTTCCCATAATGTTATCTCAGTCGCAACCATCACTTCGGCTGGATCCATACATATATTTTAGGCGTCCCCAAAACATATGTACTTCAGCCAACTTCTATGTTAGTGCGATTCGATCAGCCACGATATAACTCTCTTTTTCAAATCTGACTGAGCATCCTTTCAATTGACTTATCACTTTATTCACTTTGCCAAAATCATTATCTTCCAGGCCACAACACTTAACATCAGGGACAGCTCTCTATCCAAGCATAATATTTCTAACATTCGATCAAGGGTCTAACTTAGAGCCAATCATATCAAGATTTCACAACATGCAATCATATTCCTTTCCAATCCAACAATATTTTTCACCGAGGCAATTCATTTTTTTCTATAAGACACAATTCGACGTCACCCACTATCGATTACCCGAGTCAGGGTATAATTCTATGCAACAGTCAAGGTTAACTTAGCTACCCGACTATAGGTACACTCAAGTCTTACCTTACGATTGTAATTCCCACTTATGGCCGACATATAATCCTCAAGGGCCAAACATCTTTTAAGGCACAAGTTGAAGCATACATTCCCTTAGGTCAATATTCATTATCACCATCTCTCATTCAATGCCACAAGGTCATCCTATGGTCTCCAATGGTCACCTATTATTCAGTCAATCTCTAAGGTTAGCTACACTGACAGCTAAACTTAATCATTCAGGTGACTTCCCTAGAGTGGACGGCTACTAGGGTTATACTAGTTTCCTTATTCTTAGGGCCAACAAGCGACTGACAGTACTAAGGAACTCTACCCAAACCTATGGGTATCAACTTAGTCTGTATATCTAATCGCCATTGTCGGCTATACCAACAATTGGTCATTTAATCCACGGTCGCTAGGGTCAAGTCTATCTATCCAGGGTCTTCCTCAAGGAAATAATTCCCACAGAGGCTCACTCTAGACTTACCCAACGATCGACTAAGATCGATCTGTCAACATTACAGTCAATTCTCTACCCGACATATGATTCTTATCGTTCCAATAATCCATCAAGTAAAATTTCCAACGATTCAATTTCTATTCCAAATGCATTTGTACCCATACGAACCCATAAGCCAAGGCTAACTACTCAAGGGTCATTGATTCTGATAGTCTTAACATAACTATGGAATCATACTATTCGGTCTGTATGACAAGTCACACCACTAAGTCATAAGCCAGCAAACTATATCCCAATCCAACAGTCACATATACCGACATTATCCAACACGTTTGTAATTCCTCAATCCCATTATCTCTCAATCATCAACTATCTTATGGGCATTCTTAATTCTCATGCAGTAGGGGTCGAGTAGTTCATTTCATTCAATCCGACAATTCATGCATCAGCTAACCATTCTCTATGCAACACAAATATTCAAGGTGGCTACTTGTTACTTTTCTAATCCCATTAAATTCCTCAGCATACATGCACATAGGCAATGACTATCCTTTGGTGATCAAGATGGATTGACATCTATTACACCATAGGGTCAAGGCACATATTTCTAATATTCCCGTGGTTTTCCGATAATATTTCCAAAACTTTCAGCTTAGCAACCAACTTTGTATTAGCCACATTTGATTTACATTCAACCAATCGAAGTCAACATTCAGATGTTCTAAGCCATAATATTCTCTAGCCAAATCCACTTACCCATAGCATACTAAGTGCCTTACTAGTCTGAGTCATCACTCGACTAACAAATTCTAACCAGGCCAACCGTTACAATTTTCGACAATCTCGCTACTCAATATAACGTCACCGTCAAGGGACACTTGGGTCATCTAGCCACAATACATGACTCCCAGCTAAGTCTTAGCACTACCCAGTACCCACAGATAGTCTCCTTGCTATCCTATGGAAAAGGGTCAACATACATCTCGTTCTGAGGTGGTAGAGGCAATATACCACTCAGAAACGAAGCCATCCTTAAACAATACCAACCCAATTCTATTCCGGACATTCATGATCTATAATGATCACAATACTTAGCCAACATCTCGGGGTCTCAATATCACATGCCAACATTCTTAGGGTCTCAAAAGTACTTAGCAATACACATGAGTCAATTCACCAATTCTGTTGAACTCATCCATCAATTATTTCATTCCCAATTCTTTTCCAATATCACATGCAATTCTCAACTTGTTGCAGCATACATAGCCATTTCCTTTATTCCCACATTCCAAACAGCATTCACAATATAGCATACTATGGCATGGAGTCATTGTTGGGTTATCTGTGTCCAAACCAACAACAATCATTCATTCAGGAGCATCACAACGTATTTAGACTTATTGTATGGAATATCCAGTGAGCAGCCAAGAGGATCAACGAACTTTCAAACATGAACAACATAAGGATGATTGCAGAACGATGACAGTATAATCGCGGAAGCAATCTTTGACTTAATCGCGGAAGCAACGTTGAGTGATCGCGGAAGCAACTTTGGTTAATCGTCAATGCAAATTTGATTTGAAACGAATCAAAGAAGAGACCAAGGACGTAAAGCCGTGCTCTGATACCAATTTGTCATGCCCCGATTTCCTAGAGTCATTTATTTACATATTTTATCTCTTGGAATCGATCGTCCTCGCTTGGGCGTGATGCCGTACAAGTCTGGTATTGCACTTGTACAAGGCAAAGATGGTACATAATCGATTTTCTTCAAATAGGAACACATCGCAGCGGCAGAAGCAGATAAATTGAAGTATATGAGGACAATCTTTTACATTGAATAGAAGTAGATCACTTCTTTATAGCATCGGAGATAAAAGGATAACTTGAAGCCACAGAGAGATATATAGAACTTTATTCTCTTTATTGATAATTGAAGAAAAGTACAAGACTTGTATTGAAGTACAATATTTACAACAAATCTCACTTTACATTGAAAGCCAACTGAACAATGCTATATAGCTTACATTTGATACTTGGATACATTGGATTACAACTCGATACACTGACTTGGCTTACAATCTCACTGGTACAACTGATTACAATATTCCATACATTATGCCCTTTATAAACAGAAGACATCATCTTGTACAAGGAGAGCTTCTGTATGCCCAACAAATCTTCGATGCCGCGGGACCAATCAAGCCAATCTTCGTGTGTAGAACATTCCAAGCACGAGCACCTGCCCACAAAACGTGGGTCAGCACATCATCTATGTACTGGCGAGCAGAATCCAACCCACTCGCCTAAACCAACATTTAGGTAATCATTTAAGCAGCATTTATTAGAATGATCTTTCTACTTGGGCCTAGCATCAGTTTACAGTTCTTGAGCAGAATCATTGAAGTAAGTAAACATGTCTTAGCATGGTATAGCATTCGTTGTGTAAGGCATCATCTAAGCATACTTGGTGTTATCATTCAACAGTTTATGGCATTGATGTAAAAGGCAATGCATTAGAAAATTCGTATTTAACATGTTGAGCATGTTATAGAGTCTCATTTCTTAAAGGCAACAATACAGCATTCTTTCATTTAGCATGTTAAGCAGGCAAGTTGAACCAATATATACAATATCACAATTATGTGATTCTTACCGATAGCCGACTTCTCATACCTGCATCAAATACAGGTTATCAGATATACTTACGCTGCCTGCACAAAACATTCATTAGCATGCATCCTGACTACATGGTCACTGGTGTTGTTAAACCATATGGACTCTTTTCATTTCATTTCATTTCAAGATAATGCGGTCAGCATAGTAGGTGGCGAGCCTCTATGCCACCCCGCCTTATCCGTGCTCCCATAGCACTCATCATTATTTCCTCCTAGGCCGAATCGGTCCCCAGGGCCCTAGGAACCGTTCGAGGAAATTATTACTCAAACCTTGTATACAAGTTGTCCATGACCATGCGAATGCGTGTCCGACTCGATTGTGAACAAAATCGCATGGTAAAATATATTAAGGAAAGTAAAGGCAACAGTGCATCATTAGTCATATTCAATGACTTATTCATTTCATCATTACCATCATTTCATTTGGTGATCTCAACGATCCCAGCTTTATCATTTCTCATTCATTGCTTCATTGCAACGTATCTCATATCATTTCTTTCTTAAGAGAAGCGTAACGTTCATTCATTTCATAGGGACATTTATTCATTCATTCATTTCTTATAAGGGACAGACATCATTTCATATTCTTGCAACAGATATACAGAGAGTACATGATTCTAGTGTTTCATTCAGTTCATTGGGTCGATAGCATAGCCAGTTCATTTCTTATTCAATCATTCATAAGGCATCTCATTATTCAAGTGTCTACTTGTTCCAGCAGCGTTAAGCATAAGGGGCAATGTTATCAATTCATTCTCAGGCCTCAAATCTCATTAGCAGATCAATGTGTTGTACATTTCAAAAATTCTCAGCATAAGCATCTCTATTATTCAGCAACTAAAACATGGAACATTTAGGGACAATTCATAGCATTTTAATACTTCATTTATTAAGCATGAAGGAGTAAGAAGGAGGAAGGACAGTTCCACTCACTTGCAATAAAGGGTCTTCCTGATCCGATCACACATAATTCTACTAAGCGTAGCTCCACCAGCGAGCCACGTTCCAATACCCATTCCGTCTAGCCAGCTAAGTGAGGCTGCATCGGTCTTAATATTCTGATCCCATCCAATAAGCCAACCAAATGCCTCGTGCGGAGCGGGGCATTACATGGAGCATCTGCGGATTGGTTTGGAGATTCTGCGGAAGGAGAAGCTGTATGGGAAGCTCTCGAAGTGCGAGTTTTTTTTTTGGACATAGTGGAGTTCTTGGGGCTTGTGGTGACTGGAGAGGGGATTTCTGTAGATCCCAAGAAGATTGAAGCTATGGAAGCATGTGCACCTCCCAAGTCAGTAGCTGAGATTCGTAGTTTCCTGGGGCTAGCAGGATACTACCGGAAGTTCGTGAAAGATTTTGCCAAGATAGCAGAGCCAATGACGAAGCTTACACGGAAGGACGAGTAGTTCATCTGGAGCGACGCCTGCCAACATAGCCTTCATCAACTACCATCAGACCGTCGAGGACACCGGCGGTGGCAGCGTCTCCAGATCGCAGCTCGTTGCCGACAGGGTCCTCGAGCTCCTCCTCCTTCCGAATGATAGTGGTGCTGGTGGTGATGACACGGGAGAATTAGTCTCAGCTCCGATTCGATCTCTAATATTAATATTGATGCTAAATTTATTTGGTAATTTGTTGATCAATTTGAGATTTTTTTCCTTGAAACTGTTAAAAATTGGATCTTTTTTATCTGGGTTTGTGTTCCTTTATGGGTTCTTGCAAGATTTCGAACCCAGTTTCTTTGAAGTTTCAAAAATAGTATATTTCCATGTCCTGGACTTGGATTTGGTGCTCATAAACCTGGTCTTGATGCTGTGCTGGTGGATGAACTAGTTCATTAATGCCTAGGCCATATAGCAAGCTCCTACTGGATCTATCAGAGAGGTTCTCGCCGAGGGAGTAGAGGAGCCACCTCTAGTGTCACTTCTTTGGGTCGAAGAGGGTCATGGAGATATGGTGATGGTGGTGGTGGAAGCTCCTTTCTTGTGGGTAGTAGGTTGGGTCTTGGGCTCGCTATCGACCTTCTAGTTTAAGGAATCTCAGGCAATAGAGAAGTGGAGAGAACCGCTTGTGAGCATGCATGATGAGCGCACCAAAATGCTCTAAGACAAGTTCAATGTCAGCATGAACAATCTCTAGGCGTTAGCAATTCTGGTCTCTACCTTCCACCATTACAAGGAGCCCTCCGCCATCGATCAGGTATCGACTTCGTTTGATGCTTTGCTTGTATTGAAACGCTCGTAAGTAGCTAAATTGATACTAGTTTATTCGGTAGTTTCCCTCAAGCATGTGAATGCGGTTGGCCAGGTACCAACTTTCCTTATTTGGTAGTTCTTATGAATGGAAGATGAATTAAGCATATGATAGAGCTATTTTTGCAGGCTTCAAGCATATGATAGAGCTATTATTGCTAAGTTTCTCTTTGTTGTCTGGACCTGCAATTAAGTTAAGTCGTGGTACCATTACTAGATACATGTTGAAGTTGTATGAAAGCATTTGCTTGAGCGAATGTAGGGAACCAGTTTTAATGAGTCAACTAAGTTACCTTCTCAAACAATCCTTTCTAAAAAGATATACAAGTGAATTGCATCTTGATGAGTAGAAACCATGCTCTTGTTTTATATCTGGTGTATTTTGTTGGCTTTCTATTACCGTGTCATGTCTATGTTGAACAGATACACAGACATGAATACAACAAGATATGGAAGCAAGGACACAGCATAGGTATGATCAATGCTGTCGTGTCCATGTATTTATTGATGTATATGTCTCGTGTACACATGTGAGATATGGACAAGTTACCAAATTTTGGAGTATGAACACTTCCAGGCTTCCTTTTCTTGGTAAGGTAAGTAATTTAAGTTCATTCTAGAAATATTTGTTTATTAGCTGTAGAGAATAATTGTTGTGTATTTTTTATTGATGGACTACTCCACTACTTATAGGGAGTCTAGCTCCTCTTCATATTACATTTTCCAATGTGGGACTAAATCCCTTATTAGTTCTCAACACTCCCCCTCAAGATGGGCGATAGATATTAATCATTCCCATCTTGTTACATAGCTTCGACAGACTTACTGAACTAAGACCCTTAGTCAAACAGTCTGCCACTTGTTCTTCTGAGCGAACATGATCAATCTTCAGTATCCCTTGTTCCAGCTTTTCTTTGATGAAGAATCGATCGATCTCGATGTGCTTCGTTCTGTCGTGCTGAACTGGATTGTTAGCTATACTTATTGCAGCTTGACTATCGCTCAGAAGACGTAACGGTGCTCCCTTGTCCAGCTTCAACTCTGTCAGCAACGCTTTCACCCACAGCAACTCCGACACTCCTAAAGCCATTGCTCTGTATTCTGCTTCAGCTGTAGACCGTGCTACCACAGACTGTTTCTTGCTTCTCCATGAGACCAAGTTTTCTCCTACAAAGACACAATATTCCGTAGTAGACCTTCTATCGTCTATGCAGCTTGCCCAGTCTGCATCGCAGTATCCCTCGACTTCTATACATCCATTCTTCTTGAACCATAGCCCTTTCCCCGGCGTCCCTTTCAGATATCTCAAGATCTGAAACACTGCATCCATATGACCCGTTCTTGGATCATGCATGTAGCGACTTACTACACTCACCGCAAATGAGATATCAGGGCGAGTGTGCTCCAGATAAATCAATCTCCCTACAAGTCGTTGATATCTTTCACGATCAACTGGCTCTCCTGCTTCTGCTCCCAACTTGCACTTCTGGTCAATTGGAGTGACTGCTGCTTTGCATCCCAGCATCCCTGTCTCCTTCAGCAGATCTAGTGTATATTTTCTCTGTGAGAGAACAATTCCTTGTTCGCCTTCACACACCTCGATACCTAGAAAGTACCTCATCGCTCCTAAATCCTTCACTTCAAACTCCTTCGCGAGTTTTGACTTCAGTTTAGCGATCTCGGCTTCATCATTACCTGTGATTACTATATCATCCACGTATACAGCAAGTATAGTGGTGTGGCCTCTTGCATGCTGAAGAAAGACCGTATGATCTGCATTTGCTTGATGGTATCCCATGCTATTAACAGCCTTTCTGAATCTGTCAAACCAGGCTCGAGGAGATTGCTTGAGCCCATATAGCGACTTTTTTAGTTTGCACACTTTTCCATGCGACGTCCCTCCGTCTGATTCTGTAGCGTAGCACCCTGGCGGGAGTTTCATGTACACTTCTTCTTGTAGATCCCTATGGAGAAAGGCATTCTTCATATCTAATTGGTATAGCTTCCATCTATAGTTTGCTGCAATGGAGACTAGAGTTCTTACGGTGCTCATTTTCGCTACTGGAGCAAACGTCTCATCTTAGTCGATGCCATATGATTGTGTGTATCCCTTTGCCACCAACCTCGCCTTGTATCGTTCCACCTTTCCTTCTGACGTCTCCTTTACTGTGTACACCCATTTACATCCCACAATTTTCTTATCTTTGGGTAATGGAACCAGCTCCCACGTCTTATTTTTCTCCAGTGCCCCAAGTTCTTCCATCATTGCAGCTTTCCACCTTGGATCTTTCTTTGTTTCCTGCCAACTTTTGGGCAACGAAGTAGAGTCTAATGATGCAATGAAGGCTCGATAATTCGAAGAAATATTAAAATAAGACAGGTAGTTGGCAATATCATGTTCATAATCATCAAAACGACTAGGAGCCTTACCCGCATTGATGCGAGAAGATCTCCTTAAGGGAGCAATAGGTGGTGGAGAGATCATACCATCAGAGTCAGAGAGATCCGTATCAGAATCAGATTGATTCTGTGCGGGGGCAACATCTTCAAGAGTTGGAGCAGGAGTAGACGAGGGACTTGGTACAGTAGGCACAGGGCACGGTACAGGCACAGTACTGGACTTCTGCTGTCTCCTTCTGTAGACTTGGAGCTCCTTTTCTATTATCTGCTGCTCTTCCTGTTTAACATATGTATCGTCTTCATCTTCTGTATCGGAGTCACTGCTTTCTTCCCCTTTCGTCCAGTTTTCTACGACCGGACATGGGACCGATCCGACCACCACAGATGGGCTTATTTTCTCCCCCTCACAGCTAACACCCTCTGTGTTAGGTGTGTCACCAAACGCTGAACCGTCATCCGAACCATAATATGGTTCCAGTTCTCTGAATGTAACGTCCATGCTTACAAACATCTTCCGCTCAACTGGGCTCCAACATGCGTATCCCTTCTGAGTTGCTGTGTAGCCGACAAAGACACATTTAACTGCTCTAGGATCCAGTTTGCCAACTCCTGGCCTATTATCTTGGACAAAACATACACACCCAAATACTTTCGGTGGAACAGTGTATGTGATTGCACCAGTAAGCATCTCCAATGGTGTCTTCCAGTCCAATACCTGAGATGGCATTCTGTTGATGAGGTAAGAGGCCGTTAATACCGCCTGCCCCTTGAAGTATTTCGGGACATTCATAGCCAGCATTATCGTCCGTGCGACCTCCAGTAGGTATCTGTTCTTCCGTTCGGCCACACCATTTTGTGCCGGTGTATAGGCACATGAAGTTTGGTGTAGTATTCCATGAGTGGATAAGTACTCAGCAACCTTCTTATTTGTATACTCCGTCCCATTGTCAGACCGTAAGCACTTAATTTTAGTGCCATATTGTGTTTCTACCCGACGATGAAAGTCTCGAAATGTCTCAAAGATGTCACTTTTATTCTTCATAAGGTAGACCCATGTTACGCGAGTATAACAATCAATAAAAGTGACGAACCATCGGAAACCGTTAATACCGATTGTAGGACAAGGGCCCCATACGTCCGAATGTATCATATCAAATGCAGCTGAACTTTGACTTCCTGAACTCACATACGTGCTTCTGGTATGTTTACCCAACTCACATGCATTACAAAATAACTTCTCTTTATTTGCCCTTTGGTATAAGGACGGATACATTCGAGTAATAATTTTAAAACAAGAATGACCGACACACTGGTGGTGGAGTAGCAATTCATCTTCTACACTGCGTCGTGAATCTTCCGGTGGTGTATCTGCTACCAAAGATGCCAATGCTTTGTCCAGTCCAGTTCTGTCCAAGTACCACAGCCCCTTATGCCATGTGCCAGTCCTTAGTCGTCGTCCTGTCCCCTTCTCCTGAAAAGTCACCGTAGGAATGTCAAAGGAAACAGTACAGTTCAGATCAAGAATAATGGCACTAATAGAAAGAAGATTGACAGGAAAAGACGGAGCATGTAAGACATTGGTGAGAGTGAGAGAATGGGTGCAGGCGACAGTGCCTTTACCCATGACAGGGCTGGAGTTACCATCAGCAGTCTGAATGCTATCCGGCGTCGGTAGGTGAGTATAGTCCTGGAACTCACCGCGGGACCCCGTGACATGGCGAGATGCCCCAGAGTCCATAATCCAACCTGGTTGGTGGACAGCTGCTGCAAGAGCACGCACAGGAATACCTGTGCTGGTTTGGGCAAAGCAAGTGATGTGATCCCCCGAGGTAGATGACGCCCCATGACTGCCATCCGAACCCAGCTTCGTGCTGCGTAACCTCTCGAGGAACTCTTTCTCAAGAGGGGTTAACTCAGCCAGGTGATGTTCGTCTCCTTCTTCCGCCAGATTTGCTTTGTGGCCGCCAGAATAATTTCCCAGTCTGCCACCATAACTGCCTCTACCACCTCGACGTCCTCCGCGGCCCCGTCCACGACCACTCGACAGGGGTTTTGGACAAAATCTGATGTAATGCCCTGAGTCACCACAGTTGTGACAAATACCGGCCACAGAGGGAGGCTGATTGAAGGCGGCAAGGGCAGACTTGTCAACAGCGGTTTGCTCCCCCTGGAAAGAGCCCTTGTTGGGCATCAATTTCAATCGAGCCTCTTCTTGTGCCATGGCAGCTATGACTTCTTCCAAGGTTGGGAGCATGGGCTGTGCTAGGAGCACATTTCTTCTATGCTCAAACGCAAGGTGAAGACCCTTCAAGAACTTCATCATCCGTTGTCGCGAAATATAATCCAAGAACTTTTGGAAATGTTTCGCAAATGCTGGTTCGACCTGTGCATCTTCTATCCCAAGAGGATCATAGTGATCCAGATCAGACCAATATTTCTTCAATAGTGCGGCGTACTCAGAGATGGTACGGTCGTCCTGGGCCACCCTATCAAGTTCATCCTGCAGTTGGAAGACCCGCATAGGATTGCCGGAGCCTGAGTACATATCCTTCAAAGTCCGCCATATATCAGCAGCAGCCTCCATTGCCTCTACATTGCCCGACACCTGGTCGGTCAAGGAGGCTGTCAACCATCCAGCCACAACATTGTTGACAATTTTTCAAATAGCAAACTCCTTTGAGGAGGGATCATCGGGCGCCTTGGTTTGGCCATTGACGTAGCCAACCAAGCCTCGTCCCTTGAGCGTCCGCAGTGCCTGCCGTGACCATTTCAAGTAGTTGGACGTGCCTTCCAACTTCGTCTCCAGCTTGTCCAGCTTCCCCATTTTGTAGGGTGACGGATCCACATCAGTATGGATCACACGTGGGGTTGCCTCGGTTAATTTTTTTGATAAAATATCATCAACCAAGGCCTTCATCTCTTCTGCTGTCAGTTTACCACGGATCGAATCCATGGCGACTTCAACTTTGATTCGTCGTCGTCTTCGTCTCCGTCGGCTTCGTCGTCGTCGTCGTCTTCGTCTTTATGTAAAGTCTCCAACAGAGACCTTACGAAAGCGCTGCTAACGTGGCCAACACTGGCACACGCATGTAGATCTTAATTTGCAGAACGAGAACGGAAAACAAATAAAGCATTTGTTGTTCCGGAGGACGTAATCTAGGAACAGAAGGTGCAAATAAAGTATTTGACAGCCATCCGTCTTCGAAAAATTGTCCACATAATCGCGCTTGCAAATTAGGGTTTGTGGGGGGGTGTCGGGTTCAGCAAAAGGGGGGGGGGGGCGTCAGGGCCAGCAAAAAAAAAGGGGGGGGGGGGGGGGCGGGCGTGGACAGCAGGGGGGCGGCGGCGGCGGTGGGCAGGGGGTGGACGTCGGGGCAGGGGTGGCGCGGTGGGGGGGGGGGGGGCGTCGGCCTGGGTGGGGGGGCAGGGGGGGCGTCGGCTTGGGAGGGGGGGTTGGCTGTGGGCGGGTTGGAATTTTTTTTTTTTTTTTTTGTGGTTATGGCTTTGATACCATGTAGAGAATAATTGTTGTGTGTTTTTTATTGATGGACTACTCCACTACTTATAGGGAGTCTAGCTCCTCTTCATATTACATTTTCCAATGTGGGACTAAATCCCTTATTAGTTCTCAACATTAGCTTTATTGTTAACCCTAGGCCTATCACTTTAAATTATATCAACTTCTTTTTAGTTATTTTGGAATATATTTGGAAATTAGCTTTATTGTAATAGAGCTATCAGGCTGCATCATTTGGAAATTCTAGTTAGTATTACTGGAATACATTTGTAATAGAGCTATCAGTCTGCATCAGAGCTATCAGGCCTATCACTTATTTTGGAATATATTTGTTTATTAGCTTTATTGTATATGCAGTGGTGACTACTAGAATCTTCTAAGAACTGTGCTTAGAGCTATCAGGCTGCATCATTTGGAAATTCTAGTTAGTATTAGTGGAATATATTTCAATAAAACTTAGATTATCTGCCTCATAGCTGAGCTTGATGGCAGAAGGGAGACTGATGCATGTAACCGACTCCAAAAATTAAGATGAAGCCTTTGTTGTTGAGGTGGTTGTGGGTTGTGGTTTACAAATTTCAGTAGGTTATTCATCAGTGTCTTCAATATCCATTCCGACTCCAAAAATTAAGATGAAGCCTTTTTTGGAGTATCAACACTTCCAGGCTTCAATATCCTTTGTTGTTGAGGGTGTTGGTCTGGTCGATGAAGATTTTGTATTCAGTTATGCGACATTTGTTCACATCGGCTTAAAGCAAAAATCTTACAAACAAAGCTAGAAAAATATATAGACATATATTACGTCTTACAAACAAAGCTAGAAAAATAGAACATCAGTTACCATTAAAGCAAAAATCTTATTCAATCTGACGAGTACAGTGTAGCAATATGAGTTTGCTCAGTTCAAAACCTAGAAAAGTGCAAGTTACTTTGAATTTATGAATCCTCATTTCTCGGTTATCAAAGAATGAGTTCTTTATTTGCTTGCTTTCTTTCTTTCTTTCTTCTTGTTTCAGGTTGAGATGGAGAAGAATTTCCAGCTACTATGGAATGCTAGAAGTTTGGTTATGCAATAATCTAGGTACTATATATATTCAGTATCTACTTCCATAATCTGTTTGTTTGCCATGTCAAATATTTCGGTTTTAATTACTTGTGCTTGTGTGCTCTATTATTGTTGAAAACTCGATTAAGTATCTATGAAACTGATGAAAATATGTTGCCTATCCCTGTATTTCAGTACTTCATACGTCCGTGCTCGTGCAATTTTGCCCATTATGCTTGAGTAGGTGGTAGTCACTAGTTGCTTCTCTATGTGGTTCCTTGTGTTAGATTCCAACTTTGAGTCTGTTGTGCTCTGGAGGAGTACAGAGAGTACTCCAAACACAACCAAGATCATGAAACACTTGGAGCTCATTATCTTCTCCATCTGTTCTCCAAACAAGAAGAGGCACTATAATTTACGGTAAGTGCTGCTATCATGTCCTTTATATCTGCAGTAGCAAAGACTTTTAACTTGTTAAAGATCAAGGTTAGGTGCATGCAAAGGGGCCCAATCTACACTATCATAGGCATCAAATCATGTCTATATACTGGCAAAATCTTCCTGTTTATAAGTTTTGTGTTGAATGTCTTATGGGGGATTATGTTGTCTAATGCTTTCTTGAGAGAAGCAAACTCTTTCCAAGAAGGCATGTGGGACTAGTGCTCTAGGAACCAAAATGGGGGAATTATTGGCCTAGGCTTGTCTATATGTGAAGCTATGTATCAGTACTTTTAGTAGCTACCATGTAAATAATACAAGGTAGGGAGGAGCCTCTTCTACTACTCGGTCAAGGCCGAGGGGGATGTTGTTTACAAGAAGCCTCTCAACTTATTGGCAAGCAAATTGTGCGCAAAAGAGGGGCTCCGAGAAACCTAGAGGAGAGGACTAATTGATAAATCTACATGTTTTGTACAGCTGACTTAAAATATTCACACATCAACTAATACACTTATGCAGATTCATGAGATGTCAAAAATTATGAACATATTATTCTTAACTTATATTGATTATATGGAGTATAGACATATTTGTTCACATTGTTCCTTAAAAGCTTGCTTCATTTATCCATATGTGAATCGTGTCATGGTCAAGCAGAAAGGCTCCTTGATTCAGCAAAGGAAATGGAAGACTCAATCGCTGTGAATTTAAGGTTCTCATAATTGTTAACTTCAATTTTATTATATTACCTACTGTTTGTATCTGTGTATTCATGTCTTATCATCTTCCTAGCGTTATGGCTCAGAATTTATGCACTTAGTAGCTGAACAAGTGTAGACAGTATAATACAGGTTGTTGACTAAGAACAAGGATGTTTCTTGTTTCTCACGTCTCTAAATTTAAACTGCTAGCACATCAGATTCTGATGTGATTTGAATTAGCAAATTAAGCCATAAGGAGAACTTACGTGTCACTTTTTGTTCTATGTAAAACGTGTCTAAGTACTTCCTATGAATTGATTAGTTCATCTTGTTTTCTCCAGCTCCCGACGACTTGAGGTTAGTAGAGTGGAACTTCTTCTCCAGGTTAGAACGTTTTGTGTAGCAGTTGGTGCACTGGTGGTAGGTAAAATTCTAAAAACCTAAAAGCATATATCTTTCCCTCAGTTTGTTCTGCTATGTTAGGATCATGATAGGGGTATTTATCTTGATGGCTGTAAATTCTAAACTAATTGTTGAGAATCAATAAGGGACTTTTAGTCCCACATCGGAATTTGTAGTATGTAGAGGAGCTAGACTCCCTATAAGTAGTGAAGTAGTCCATCAATAAAATTACACCAACTATTATTTTCTACATGGTATCAGAGCCATAACTCTCTCTCTCTCTCTCCACAAAAAAAAAAAATTTATAACTCTCTCTCTCTTTCCCCACCCCCCTCGAAGCAGCAGCACCCCCCCCCCCCAACCCCCCCCCCCCCCCCCCCGGAGCAGCCACCCCCCCCCCCCCCGCCCGACCCCCCCCCCCTACCTCCCTCTCCCACTCTCGACATGGAAACCCTAGCCCTAGCAGCCCCATCAAAACCCTAACCCTAGCCGCCAAAAAAAAAAAAAAAAGGAAAAAAAAAGAAAAAAATCAGTACCTTCTTTTTAGAAGATCTACTGCAGTTGCCTTCGAGAATCAGTACCTTCTTTTTAGAAGCTCTACTGTTGTTGCCTTCGAGACTCAGTATCTTCTCTTTAGAAGACCTACTGCTACGCATACGAAATCTCTTTAGATTTTCGTCTTGCTTCTATTACGAAATCTCTTTAGATTTTCGTACACTCAGAATCCTTCTAGGATTTCTGTTGCGGCGTGCTGCATACTTCGCCATGCAAGGAGGCACAACTAAGTTTGGGCTGTCCGAACACGTCATAATGACGCGGTTCTAGTTGGTCGCATACACTCCAACATATCAGTGAGGAAGCTAGTTTGTTGTTTCCCCCCTGATCTCTATCTCACCTGTCAGAATATACAGTTGACGAAGACGCTACCTGAGATCAGGATTCACAGCAGATTGCTGACTAAGACGAAGACGAAGCAAACGACGACGACTCAGGAAACAACAAAACCTCACTGATTACAGTTGCAGAAACCATGGATTCCATCTATGGAAAGTTGACAGCAGAAGAGATGAAGGCCCTGGTCGAGGATCTCCTGACCAAGAGATTACTGGAGGCAACCTCACGCGTGACCCATACTGATGTGGATCCGTCACCGTATAAAATGGGAAAGTTGGACAAACTGGAGACGAAGCTGGAAGGCACGACCAACTACTTAAAATGGTCGCGGCAGGCGATGCGGACGCTGAAGGAACGTGGCTTGGTTGGCTATGTAGATGGCCACACCAAGGCCCCGGTCGATCACTCCTCGAAGGAGTTTGCTGTATGGAAGATTGTCAACAATGTCGTGGCTGGTTGGTTGACAGCCTCTTTAACCGATCAAGTGTCGGGTAATGTTGAAGCAATGGAGGGAGCTGCTGATATCTGGAGAACATTGAAAGATATGTACTCCGGTTCAGGTAACCCAATGCGAGTCTTCCAACTGCAGGATGAACTCGATCGGGTAGTCCAAGACGATCGTACCATATCTGAGTATGCCGCCTTGTTGAACAAGTACTGGTCTGATCTTGACCATTATGATCCTCTTGGAATGGAGGATGCTCAGGTTGAACCGGCCTTCGCAAAATATTTCCAGAAATTTCTGGATTATATCTCGCGGCAACGGATGATGAAGTTTTTGAAGGGGCTCAACCCTGCATTTGAGCAACGGAGGAATGTACTTCTTGCGCAACCGAACCTGTCGACCTTAGAGGATGCCATAGCTGCCATGGCACAAGAAGAAGCACGGTTGAAGCTGATGCCCACCAGGGGCATCTCCCAGGGGGAGCAAGTCGGAGTTGCTACATCTGCTCTTGCTGCTTTCAACCAGTCTCCTTCTGCGGGAGGCGTTTGCCACAACTGTGGTGACACAGGGCATTACATCCGCTTTTGCCCAAAACCAGCACGGAGTTCCTCGCGTGGTCGGGGCCGTGGTCGGGGTGGACGACGAGGTGGTCGAGGCAGCTACACTAGTGGAAGGGGCACTTACTCTGGAGGCAACACGGCGAATCTGGCGGATGAAGGCCGGGACAATTAGCTGGCGGACATAACTCCATTTGAGAGAGAAGTTCTTGAGAAACTGCGGGGCTCAAAGATTGGTTCTGGTGATCGACAAGTCAATTCTGAGGTGCCGCCCACCTCAGGAGATTACTGCACTTACTTTTCCCAAACCAGTGACGGTATACCTCCGCGTGCTCTTGCATCTGTCTCTCAGCCAGTCTGGATTATGGACTCTGGGGCATCCCGCCATGTCACGGGGTCCCGAGGTGAGTTCCGGGAATACTCTAACCTAACGCCGCCAGAAAGCATTCAGACTGCTGATGGTACCTCCAGGCCTGTTATGGGTAAAGGCACTATTGATTGCACTCCTTCCATCACTCTATCTAATGTCTTACATGCTCCTTCCTTTTCTGTCAATCTTATATCCATTAGCGCCATTATCCTTGATCTAAACTGTACTGTTTCCTTTGATATTCCTAAGGTAATCTTTCAGGAGAAGGGAACGGGGAGACGACTGGGCACTGACACATGGCATAAGGATCTATGGTACTTGGACAGGAGCGGTCTGGACAGAGCACTGGCATCATTGGTTGCAGACACACAACCAGAAGTCCGAAGTCGAAGTGTCGAAGCCGAGCTACTCCTACACCATCAGCGTGTAGGACATTCTTCCTTTTCTGTTATTAGTCGCATGTTTCCATCCTTATATCAAAAAGCGAATAAAGAGTTGTTAGTTTGTGATGCTTGTGAGATGGAAAAACATACCAGAAGCTCCTATGTGAGTTCTGGACATCGATGTACTGCTGCTTTTGATATGATTCATTCAGATGTGTGGGGTCCTTGTCCTACAACCGGTGTTAACGGTTATAGATGGTTTGTCACTTTTATTGACTGCTCTACCCGCGTAACGTGGGTCTACCTACTGAAGAATAAAAGTGACGTTTTTGAAGCATTTCAGAGCTTCCATCAACGCGTAAAGACACAATATAATGCTCGTGTTAAGTGTTTCCGGTCGGATAATGGGACGGAATATACCCATAAGAGGTTTGCTGCGTATTTATCCTCTCATGGTATACTGCATCAAACCTCTTGTGCCTATACACCGGCTCAAAATGGTGTTGCCGAACGAAAAAATAGGCACCTGCTGGAGGTAGCTCGGACAATGATGCTGGCTATGAATGTCCCTAAATTTTTGTGGGGGCAGGCTGTTTTGACAGCCTTTTATCTCATCAACAGGATGCCCTCTCAATTACTGGACTAGAAGTCGCCTTTGGAAATGCTCACGGGGACAACTGCGTACACCGTTCCTCCGAAAGTATTTGGTTGCGTATGCTTCGTCCACGATAACAGGCCTAGTGTTGGTAAGCTGGATCCTCGAGCACTTAAGTGTGTCTTTGTTGGGTACACCGGGACACAGAAGGGTTACGTATGCTGGAGCCCGGTTGAACGGAAGCTGTTTGTAAGCATGAACGTTATATTCAGAGAGCTGGAACCTTATTATGGTTCGGACGAAGGTTCTGCGTTTGGGAACACGCCTCACCCAGCGGGTGTTAGACGTGAGGGGGAGGTAGTACGCCCAAACGTAGTTGTCGGATCAATACCTTGTCCTGTCGTGACAAACTGGCAGAAAGGGGGAGAAAGCATCAATGATACTGATACGGAGGATGAAGAAGACAATACGTACATTACGCAGGGGGAGAAGCAGACAAGGGAAAAGGAGCTCCAAGTTTACAGAAGAAGAAATGAGCAGAGGTCCAGTACTGTGCCGTACCCTGTGCCTATAGTGCCAAGTCCCTCGTCTACTCCTGCCCCGACTCCTGAAGATGTTACTCCCGCACCGGATCGCCCGGATTCGGAAGCGGATCTCTCCGATTCGGATGGTATGCTTTCTCCACCACCCATTGCTCCCTTAAGGAGGTCTTCTCGCATTAATGCGGGAAAGGCTCCTATTCGTTATAAAGATTATGAACATGATATCGCCAACTACCTATCTTATTCTAATATTTCTCTGACTTATCAAACATTCCTCACTTCGTTAGACTCCACTTCTTTACCTAAGAATTGGCAGGAAGCAAAGAAGGACCCAAGATGGAAAGCCGCAATGATGGAAGAACTTGGGGCACTAGAGAAAAATAAGACATGGGAGCTGGTGCCATTACCTGAAGGGAAGAAAGCTGTGGGATGCAAATGGGTTTACACAGTGAAGGAGACACCAGAAGGAAAAGTTGAACGATACAAGGCGAGACTGGTTGCAAAAGGCTATACCCAGACATATGGTATTGACTATGATGAGACTTTTGCCCCAGTAGCGAAGATGAGTACCGTAAGAACACTGGTCTCCATTGCAGCAAACTATGGGTGGAAGCTACACCAGTTAGACGTAAAGAACGCATTTCTTCATGGAGACCTACAAGAAGAAGTATACATGGAGACTCCTCCGGGGTGCTACTCTGTGTCAGATTCAGGTGAAGGAACGTCACATGGAAAAGTGTGCAAACTGAAGAAGTCGTTGTACGGGCTGAAGCAATCTCCTCGAGCCTGGTTTGACAGATTCAGAAAGGCTGTCACTGGCATGGGGTACCAACAGACAAATGCAGATCACACGGTCTTCCTCCAGCATGCAAGAGGCCACATAACTATACTTGCTGTATATGTGGATGATATAGTGATCACAGGTGATGATGCTGATGAGATCACTAAGCTGAAGTCGAAACTCGCTAAGGAGTTTGAGGTGAAGGACTTAGGACAGATGAGATACTTTTTAGGTATCGAGGTGTGTGATGGTGAACAAGGAATTATTCTCTCACAAAGGAAATATGTACTAGATCTGCTGAAGGAGACAGGGATGCTGGGATGCCGAGCAGCAGTCACTCCAATTGACCAGAAGTGCAAGATGGGAGCAGAAGCAGGAGAGCCTGTTGATCGCGAAATGTATCAAAGGCTAGTAGGCAGACTGATTTATCTAGGGCATACTCGCCCTGATATCTCATTTGCAGTAAGCGTTGTAAGCCGCTATATGCATGATCCAAGAACGGGTCATATGGATGCAGTATTTCAGATCCTAAGATATCTGAAAGGGACGCCGGGAAAAGGACTGTGGTTCAAGAAGAATGGATGCACAGATATTGAGGGATACTGTGATGCAGACTGGGCAAGATGCATAGACGACAGAAGGTCTACCACGGGGTACTGTGTTTTTGTAGGAGGAAACCTAGTTTCATGGAGAAGCAAGAAACAGTCAGTGGTAGCACGGTCGACAGCTGAAGCAGAATACAGAGCAATGGCTCTAGGGGTGTCAGGACTACTATGGGTGAAAGCACTGCTGACAGAGTTGAAGTTGGATAAGGGGACACCGTTGCATCTTCTGAGCGATAGTCAAGCCGCAATAAGTATAGCGAATAATCCGGTTCAGCACGACAGAACGAAGCACATCGAAATCGATCGATTCTTTATCAAGGAGAAGCTGGAGCAAGGGATACTGAAGATTGGTCATGTCCGCTCAGAAGAACAAGTGGCAGACTGTCTGACTAAGGGTCTTAGTTCATAAGTCTGTCGAAGCTATGTAACAAGATGGGGATGATCAATATCTATCGTCCATCTTGAGGGGGAGTGTTGAGAATCAATAAGGGACTTTTAGTCCCACATCGGAATTTGTAGTATGTAGAGGAGCTAGACTCCCTATAAGTAGTGAAGTAGTCCATCAATAAAATTACACCAACTATTATTTTCTACACTAATCCATAGTTATAAGCTCTTCCCAGTGAGGTGACGGTTTGGTAACTCCAAATTTATGTCATTACACTTGTATGATCTTATTTTTCTTTTTTTGCTTCATAATATAATAAATAAGATTTCAGATCCAAGCATTCTTCCATCAAAATAGGTATCGGCTATGGATTTAAGAAAGTTTCAATAAAAGAAGTGACAAAGTTTTCGTGATTTGGAAATATCATCATAATCTCTCTTTATTCATTTATTCATTCTTTATTTGTAGGTATGTACAGTGTTGACTTTTGAAAGGATATACAATGTTGGCTTTTGAAGAGATGTTACAATTTGGTGTTGGTGAATGATGTTTCAATGTTTTGAGTCCGGCTGCCATAAAAGGGAAAGAGGTATAAATTTTTGGATTTTGAAATGTAATGGTGATATGTTGGTGAAATAAAAGTTGGAAAAAGAGTGATATATTTTGAAATGTAATTAAGATGATATGATATTTGGATATTTTTAATGAAATGTTTCAAATGTTAGTTAAATTTCATATTTATGTTGTCTCAGAAAATTAATATGCTTTTTATAACACATTGAATTATGAGCATTGACAGGTGATATATATGTGTGTGAATGACAAGAACAGAACGTTACAAAGTATTATGTATAAGTTCTTTTTATAACGTTTCATGAACGCTTTCTGAATAGTTTCAGAACCAGATCATTTTAGTAAGCGTTATGTATATATAACCTATTAATATCGTTTTCAAATTTAGTGTTATATATAATTGACTTAATTATGTCGTTTTTAATATATAAAAAATGTCATATAAGGGTAAGTCATATATAACGGTTTTTCTAAACTTTTATAACACCCGTGTTCATGACGGTTGCCTGCTTCAAAAAAACCGTCATTAATTGTCATATATGACGGTTTTTACCCGTCATAAAATGGTATTTTTCTTGTAGTGATATGGGGCCTGCACCACCGGCAATGATGAAAATGTGCTTCACATGCCATGGCCACAAAGTTCCAGGAACACATCAATGGAATAGCTCTACAGGTGAGCTCAGTGACCCTTTGCATATCTATCCATGGTTTGGTTCCACATGCAAAGTTTGGCATGCTGGCATGGACGTTGGTAGCAACTATTGGTTACTTTCCGTCTTCCCCTCATCATTGATATCAGGGTTCTTAGATCCAGGTCCCTGCTCTGAAAACTAATTCATTTTGAACTACTACTCTTCGCCAACACTAGCTTTCCTTATCCTCCAAATTGAACAATTTTTTTTATTATGATTTTTCATGAATCTTAACTGTTTATTACTCCCGATGTCTTGTTTCCAACGTACTAGCCATTTAACTAAGTATTTCGAAATCAAAATGCAAGTAATGAACACTCAAAATTAAGGAGGGTTAATTCATTTTCGAAAGGTTTCAATTTTACGGTTTTTAAAACATTGATTAAAACCCTGTTTGGTACACTGTAATCGTAATTGCAATGTAATCAAATGAATGCCCTGATATTAAGTAAAACAAAATCAAAACCTATATACTATATACTATATATATAGTAAAGCTCCCTTTTAAGCAAAGCGTCCAGCATTCCAGCGATCAACGGAGACAGCCTGACGGGACTCTTCCTCCAGAGTATCGGGAACGAGCTATCTCACTGGCCAACTGGCCCAGCCCTCACATCTCAATTCTGGTAATCTATACAAGTATATACATGAACAAGTGCATGCAGTTACTAACAATTTTAGTAGCACTAATTTGAATATATTGTTGTCACAATTATGTAGGTTGTGGCTGATTACATGGCACCTGGGTCTGTTCATTTGCCTCACTTTTGGCCAGATTGGGTTCAAAGGAAGGACCGAGAACTATTTTTAACCACTTGTTGAGGGTCTCTGTAATTAACTTGCATCTCCTTTCAAATTTAATGCAATGATGCAATGCTATTCTATTTATGCTGCGTCTCATGGTTAAAATCCAGACTTCATGGTTATATTGAATTCTTCGGTTGCGAGAGGAGAATAAAGTCGATATGGATTCTAAGATCAATTCATTAAACACCAGTTGTGATTAACTATATATACTACCATCAACTTGTGTTGTTTGCTTATATGATAAATTTTGTTTGAATTGAATGGTCTCATGTGTAAGTTTTTCTGGCATTTCAATTCTTGATGTGAACAAAAAAGAAAGGATAGACTCATAACGCCCATCAAATAAATAACTGAGCGCGAGATAATCTACTTTCATTAAATGATTTATTTTATTAGATAATTGAAAACAGAGTATTTTGAGGATTATTCGGTTGTAGGGCGGGGCAGGCAGCATGGAGCAACTCTAAGGAGGTCGGGATCACTTATGGAAAGTGAAAATATATGAGTATCAAAGGAACTGATACTCTGAGATGAACAAGAAAAAGTAAATTTGATTATGCTACTTCTTATAGTTTGGAACGATTAAAAAATTAAAAAAATAAGACGCTTCATTTTGAACAACAAACAACGATTAATCAGGTTCCACAACGAGTTTTTCAACAAGCCTTACACAGAGCTCTAGGAACTATGAATAGTTGTTTGAATAACGAATTACGTTTTCGTACCATTTGTGTGTCAATTATCTAATAAAGTAAATCATTTAATGAAAGTAGATTATCTTACCATTAATTTCACAACTTCCATATTAGTTTTAAGCTCATAACAATTTATTCTAATTCAAAATTTAAAATCCGCAAGTTATGGAGGAGGGTTATCCAAGACGTGCCAACCATCTAAACCCGTCAGTCCACCTACGGCGTACTAAGTACATATTCTTAAACTTTTTTGCAGGTTATTTTAGGGCTAGTTTGGATTACAATTGTGTTGAGTTTCATCTGTAACTCCATTTGGTATCAAATATAATTGCTGAGCCAAACTATTTGCATCTCGGAAGGACGTTTGTACAAATGCTCCACTCATTTAGCCGATTTAAATAGGTACTAGCCCATCATTGGATGTCAAGGAAAGTATTAAAAGAGAGAAAATAATTGACATCCAATAATGCATTGCCACATTAGTGTTGCTATGGACTATGGAGTGTATCAAGGAAAGTGAGTCCTCATAGCATTACTCTGTAGGCTTCCCTTGAGTTTAACTCCCTCACCTTAGGCAGGAGACAAAGATTAAAGTAGTCCCTTGAGTTCTACTTTATTACACAATTGTTATGTAAAAATCACAAATGAACCAACAATTTAGTGACAAGAACTCTCACCTTAGGCTTTAGAGATGAAACAAACCATACCGGGCAGCGGCCAATTGAGTCGATCAAGATCATCATCGAAGTACATATATACGTTTCGTACCTCTATCTTCTAAGTTGAACACATTCCCATTCCACGGCCAGCATCTTCCGGGTTAGCTTCTATGTCAATCTTGCAATCATTCTTGAAGTCGGGTTGTTACCACGTCTTTATAAACTCAAAGGGAAGTGGATTAATTCTCGGCACAGGCAATAAGGTTTCAGCAGACCTCAACATGTAGTATATATTGATTGATACCTGTGGTGATGAATAATGACTTAATTACTCGAAGATTTTGTATAAGAAGAATCTGAGTTTGTCTCAGAAAAGAGAGAAGAATCTAAGTTGATAATTGTGTCTATTAAATTTGTATTTAGATCAAACATTTTGTTCATGCATCACTACTAATAGGTGGATTGTTGTCTAAAGGACAAGTAATTAATAGGTGTATTGTAGTAAGTCATCCTAACTAGAAGAGACCTTTTGTAAGCTAAAACGTTTCATGTAAGCTAAAAACCCAAATATTGGAACCTTAATTTGTTTAAATGGACATGACAAGGATCGAAAAAACTTCTCCCACTTCATCAGCATGCGACTTAACCTTTTCTCGGTATATATGAGAGGAGAATTTGTTAGGCGGCTATTCGTACAAACTTGATTACAGAACATCTCGTTTAGAGGAGTTTAAATTGTCAGCACTGCAGCCTTAATTTGTTTAAATGGACCTGACAAGGATCCAAAAAACTTCTCCCACTTCATCAGCATGCGACTTAACCTTTTCTCGGTATATATGAGAGGAGAATTTGTTAGGCAGCTATTCGTACAAACTTGATTACAGAACATCTCGTTTAGAGGAGTTTAAATTGTCAGCACTGCAGTAGATATTTTTTTTTTACAGCTATCAAGTTGCAAGTTGCAACTTTGCAATAGTTTTGGTCTGTTGCACCACGTAGTAGTAGCAGGGCCGACCCGGGCATAAGCCGGACAAGTCTTGGGGCTCGGGCAACCCTTTTATGCTATGGCAACCCTCCAGGCTCAGCATGATCCTACCAAAGGTCAGAGTCACGGATGACCACTAGGACCAGCTGACAATAAGGATCAAAGAACAACCAAAATTAACTCCAGGATAGGACAACCCAACCATCCGTGCCGGCCCTGAGTAGTAGTAGTAGTAGTAGTTACACGTGATCAAGAAGCTTCAGTGATCAGGAGTGATGTGAAACATACCATCTTCCATCAATTTCTCGGTAAGATCTATTATCTATATGTACAATTCAAAGACCGTCTTGGACTGATCCAACATCTCTGTCCTTAAAAAAACACAAAGTCTCAAGTCTTCGTCTCCCTCTCTCTCATGGAAAAAGCATGATCAGTCATGCATGTTTGTCTCTCTCTAACAAATTAAATACAAGCCGTGTCCTCTCTTCCTAACGTATGGAAAAAGCTCAAAGTTCTCGACCCCCCTCTCTCTCTCTCTCTCTCTCAAAGAAAAACACAAGTCCAAGTCATCTCTTATCTATCTCAAGTCTTTCCAAGTCAAGCATAACTTTCATATATATTCCAAGGAAAAATTGGCCAACATAAATGCAGTCCCTTTTTTGCACAAAAGCAGTCTTCCTTCCATGTCGAGGTGCAGCTGTCCTTGTTTCACTTTCTTACACCCCTTAATTATTGGCTATAAATAGCTTAAGCTACCATACATTAAATGCAAACAAACACTTCTTAATTTCTCTTCTACACACACCAACAGCCTTCCATGGAGGAACTAATTCCTACTGTAGTACTCTTTATAGCTATCCAATTCATATTATTCTTCCTTCATCCCCTGCAGCCGGCCATGTCAAGGCCACACAACAACTTCACCGACCTCGAGTCACTGCTAGCCTTCAAAGCTAGCGTTGCCGATCCGCATGGCCTTCTAGCAACCAACTGGACCGCCAATGCCTCCTTCTGCAGCTGGAACGGCGTTCGCTGCAGCCACATGCGACAACGAGTTGTTGCTCTCAAGCTTGCAAACTTCTCCCTCGGAGGCTCCATCTCCCCTCGCATCGCCAACCTTTCCTTCCTCTCTCATCTTAACCTCAGCCATAACGCTCTCACTGGTCCCATTCCAGGTGCCATTGGCCGCTTGCCACGCCTTGCCTTTCTCAGCCTCGTAAATAACTCCCTCTCTGGTCCAATCCCTCTCAGCATCTTCAACATGTCCTCACTAGTTAAGGTATCCTTGGCAATTAATAATTTGTCAGGTTCTCTCCCCTCAGACACCGATCCTCCTTTTATGCTTCCTCGGCTCCAAATAATGTCTCTCTCAAAGAATCATCTGACTGGCAGCATCACGCCCAACTTTGCTCGGTGCTCTCAACTCCAAGTCCTGAGTTTGAGTTTTAACAATTTCGGTGGGAGCATACCACCTGAGCTTGGAAATATTACGGGACTCATTCTCTTGTACCTCGGAGCAAACCAACTCACTGGATCGATCCCCGCTTCCATAGGCAAACTCTCGAAGCTCAACAAACTCGATCTAGGTAACAATTATCTTCAAGGAACAATTCCCGAGGAGTTGGGGAATCTTCTTGATGTCCAATATCTAGGCCTAGACAGAAACATCCTTACTGGTTCGATACCAATGGCCCTCTTGAATGCTTCGAAGATCTCCACCCTCCTTCTCGCTCAAAACAATCTAATTGGATCCATACCTGCTACCCTTGGAGTATCTTGGCCTCAACTTGAATTTCTGGATATACATATAAACCAGCTAACTGGAAGACTCGACTTCATCAACTCTCTTTCCAACTGCAGGAATTTACAGTATTTGTTACTGTCAGAAAATAAGATATCCGACTTTCTTCCGGATTCCTTGGAAAATCTCTCAACCAGTCTGAATTACCTTGACCTGTATAGCAACTATATTATGGGAAGAATCCCTAGCACAATTGGCAACTTAAGTGGCCTTATCGATTTAGACCTGGGGCAAAATGAACTTACAGGAGAAATACCTTCAGAGTTTTCAAGGCTGAAAGGCCTACAAGGATTGTTCCTAAATCGTAACAGATTAAGTGGGTACATACCTCCTGATCTCGGTCTAATGACAGGATTAAACGCCGTGTCCCTTGAAGAAAATGCATTATCGGGTATAATACCACATTCACTGGGTAATATCAGCGGACTGCAGATTTTGTCATTGGCTGCTAATGGATTGTCCTCCAGCATCCCTAATAGCTTGTGGAGCTTAAGTGGTCTTCATAAACTAAATTTATCAGGCAACGCTCTAGATGGCTCCCTTCCTCGACAGATGGGCAATTTGAAGTTCTTTGACAAGTTGGACCTATCGAAGAATCACTTCTCAGGTAACATCTCAAGTATTTTAGGGGACCTCCAAATGATTACATATCTAGATCTTTCCAACAATTTCTTAGATGGTGAAATTCCTAGTTCACTTGATCGATTGGTCATTAATATTGAATATATGAACCTATCATATAATAGAATCTCATGCACCATACCAGAGTCCTTCACCAATCTTGGTAATCTTTACAGTCTAGACCTCTCCTTCAATAAACTCCAAGGCCCAATTCCTGAAGGCGGGGTGTTCTCAAATAGTAGCACCGTATCTTTGGAAGGGAATCCAGCACTCTGTGGTGCACTTAAACTCGGCTTTTCACCTTGTCCTCCTCCTTCCAACTCAAAGAGCAACCTTCATTTGCTTAAATATATCCTCCCCCCAATTGTTCTCGTTGTTCTTCTACTATCTTGTTTCTGTACTCGGCTAATATTTCATAGATGGGGTAAAAAACAGAAGCTCCCATCCGAAGATACATCAGTGGATACCATTAGAGTGATTTCGTACCGTGAGCTAGTTCGTGCCACTGACAATTTCAGCGAAGCCAACCTAGTGGGAAGGGGAAGCTTCAGCTCAGTTTGCAAGGCACACCTTGATGATGGGTTGATTACAGCAGTAAAGGTCCTGAATTTGGAAAATCAATCAGCTTTGAGAAGCTTTGATGCAGAATATTGCGCTCTGAGCAAGATTCGGCACAGAAATCTTGTCAGGATCATCAGCATGTGTTCTAACTTGGATTTCAAGGCTTTGGTGCTCCAGTTCATGCCAAACGGGAGCCTTGAGCAATGGCTGCACTCGCACAACTACTACTTGAATCTACTTCAGAGGATAAACATAATGGTGGACGTGTCGTTAGCATTTGAGTACATTCACCATTATCATCCTCATGTTGTGGTGCACCGCGATCTGAAGCCCAGCAACGTGTTGTTGGATGAAAATATGACGGCTCATGTTAGCGACTTTGGAATCTCCAAACTTTTTCTTGGTGACAGTCAGTCTATATTGTCTGCTACCGCACCAGGGACCTTAGGCTATATGGCTCCAGGTAATTCTATCACTTAATAATTTTTTATATGCTGTTAGTGAAACCTTTGTTTGGTAATTTTGAAACCTATGCTGCAAATATGCATTTAGCTAATCATTTATGCTACAACCGCAGGCAACCAAGGACATTTTATGTATGTCCAATAGAATACTCCTTGTCATTTGTCTTTGATGAGGCAACAAGCTCTGATCATTTTGCTACGTACATATGTAGTGCATCTTAGAAAGATTTTATTTAAGATCACAGAATTATGAGGCCAATCACATAGTATTAAGAACAAATCTAAGGCAGACACCATGCTTTCAAGAAGTTTTCTTATACATCATGACAGAGCTATGAGCCATATTTATCCAAATTTGACTGAACCATTTTTCATAAAGATGGATATTCTCCTTTTGGTTTAATTCTACAGTTATATTATGCGAGGTAAACTTTGTCCCTTTTCGAGTGACCAGGGAAAAAAACAAGTTACAATATGTAGTAGTAGCTATATATTATATCAAAGACATCATTTGCAATTTGAATTAAGATTTTGCTGGCTTCAATTATTTTGTTTCTATTGTAATTTTGTTTTTATTATTTTGCAAGAGTATGGATCAACAGGAAAAGTGTCAAGAAAAGGCGACGTATATAGCTTTGGAATTTTGTTGCTAGAAACTTTTACAAGGAAAAAGCCGACCGATGCCATGTTTGATGGGGAATTAAGTTTAAGGCAATGGGTGACAAGAGCATATCCATCGGCAGTGTTAGAGATTGTGGATCCAGATCTCTTGAAAGAAAGTGTTGATATTCAACGGGAACCAAGCTCTCCAATTATTGTTGGCCAATGTCTGTCGTCGCTTATTGAATTGGGTTTGTCTTGCTCGAGGGACTCGCCAGAAGAGAGGATTCAGATGAGGGATGTTGTTCCCAAACTACAGAAGATAAAAAATGATTTCTTATCAAAGTCTCCTAGATCTTAAAGAAGATTGCGGCTCCATGTTTGCGCCTTCTAGTTTAAAGATGCTTAGTTTAATTTTCGTGTGTATAATATTGCAACTTTTAAATCATGATCAGTAGTAGACTTTTATTAGTGCTTTCGACTTTCTGGGGAGTTATGGTTGGCTTGTAGTAAGTCAGACTGTGTGTTTTGATTTGATTTGTGTTTGCATCACCAAATATTAAGAAGTTTGTATGTGAAATGAATTCTTAGGTGAGTGAAATGAACCATTTTTCTAAAAAAAAAAAAAAAAAAAAATTCTCTTTCATGCTTATTTCTTTGGTCTCCAAACAAAGGAAAGAAAATTCACTTTCTTTTTATAATACTCCAATTCCACCGGTCAACACATGAACTGTCTTCAACTCCAAATTAATTAAGCAAGTAAGCGAGCTCGTGCACGCACATACAAAATATTAATACTAAATTACTAGTGGTTTGGTTTATTGCGTCTGAAATTTAAATTCATCTGCTTGACTAAATACAACACTATATATAGCTAGCTAGCTAGTTTGTTACATTTATCAATCCGAGCAATATATTGCGTATTGTGTAAAAGAAAGTGAATTTTTAAAAGAAAATTAGTATTGTGTAAAAGAAAAAGAAGTTAGAAAAAATTACAAAATATGACCCGTTACTAATCAAATTTGGACGTTTAAAAAAATACGTCCTAAAATTTGGGACGTAATGGATCCTACTTTACAATTTATCCTAACTTTGTTCCTTTTACACAATATTTTAAAAGTTAAAGCTTTTGATACGATTTTCTGCATCTTTAATTCCAATCCGAGCAATATATTCTGTATTGTCGCCAGATTGCATGTGTTGCGCCGCTGCCTATCTACCACGTACAATTAATCATGCATATTATCGCCATGATCACACCACCAACGGTATAGTTATCCTTAGTGGTTGAAGCCAATTTTATTTATTTCTTTATATTCTTATTATAGGCTAATTCTGGAATATCATCCAAGATTTCGATTTTTTGTGGGTCATGTTACGGTTGGAGAATTGTCTTTAAGTACAAAAAAAATTTATAAGTCCAAAGTTTTGTCAAGCTCATCACCGGAACGCGCCTTGAACACCAACTTGAGTTTGAGCTTAAGTTTAATTAAGTTACCATATTCTTTGATTCTTGCACGTGGAGATAAAGGAGGGAAGAAAAGGTTTGGAGTCGAGGTGTGAAAGTTTTGATGGGGTAGAAGCTTCGTGGAATAGAACTCGGAATCGTTGAGGCGTGTGAATCACTGTCCTCAAGAAAAGATTCGCCCTTTATCGTTACTGTAAGGCTCGAACGGCGACCTTCCTCCAGGATACAACAACGAGTTACAGATAGCAGTACCTATCTGCAACCTACAGTCGAACAAAGAAGAAGACGAACGGCAGCGTTTCAGATCTCTCTCTATTTGGTGGTTTTGGATCTCAGCGGTGTTTTCTTTCAATGAAGAACGAATGAATATATAGAGTTGCAAAACTCTAATACTGTTAGATCGTGAACCAAATCTCAGGAGAAGAATCAGGAACGAGAATGAGTCGTGTTGAATGAGTAGGGCGGTTACGCATAAATTGCGGGCTCACTTACCAAGAGAAAATGCAAAAAGTAGGGTCGTGTCCCGCCTACGCGCGAGGCTAAACGGCCCGGATTTGCACCCCCCCTGCGCGTGCGACGCCCGCACATGCGCATTAAGGTTTTCTGGAGCTTCCCTCCAACCCGGGTGCATTCTAGCCCAATGCCCTCCCGGGCGCGCGAGCACCCCTCTAACTACCCACTCATCACAACCATGTAGAAGGTGTAAACATATATATACCCACTCTCAAGTGTGGGTTTTAAGCGATGTGGGACTAAACAAAAGTCTCTTCCCTTTTGTCTATGGTGTATTTGAAATACCTATAAAGTGGAACTAAAAAACTAAAAGTTCCAACAATCCCCCACTATTTCAAAATACACCACACATGCTATGTCTATACCGACTACACCTCCCCCACATATTTTGAAATATGTGGTTGTCTCATCTGCTAGCCGTAGCACGAACACAATGCCTAAGTACTGGTGCCTTTCAGCTATGAACCAGCCATTAGGATAGCAAATCTTGTTCACAGGAGGTTGGTGAAATAAGTTTCTATGAACCAACAACCTTAAATGTGAACAGAGGACTCGCATCCACATTGTAATTCTTAGTACTTCACTGTTCTGCGGTTTTGCGCTTTTTGGCCCTGCGCTGATTCCTGGTTTTTCATGAGTGCTCTAGAAAGCCTGCCAAAGGCTTTCATAGGAACCGACCCAGTTCCTCACTCGTATAGGTAGATTTCCATCAAGTGTGTACTGCAGTTTAGACACACCACATCAAGATTTGGGATATGGATTCTATTAAGAGCAAAGCTCAACCTTCTCACTGCAGTAGTTGTACTCATAAATACAGTACTATCTAGTCATAGGAATGGAACATCTCAAATACAATAGTCGATAGTACACAAAAACAACCAGTGACTTGTTCTTACCCCTATGAACCTAAGTCATGGGATCACCAATCAAATAGGTGGGGTTACCATCACTCTTGTTTTCTGTTTTAGGCATAAGTCCCATTCCCCTCGACGTATCTTCCACTTGCCTCCTATTAAGTGGTTTGGTCAGAGGATCGGCCAAATTCAACTCTGACCTCACATAATCCAAGGATATAACTCCGAATTTTAACAGCTGTTTTACCACTGTATGTCTTAGACGTATATGTCTACTTTTCCCATTGTAAATCTTGCTCTTTGCCTTTGCGATAGCAGCTTGACAATCACAATGCATAGGCACAGGAGGAGGAGCATTTACACTAATAGGAATATCCGCTAAGAGGTTTCTAAGCCACTCAGCCTCAGAACATGCCTTCTCTAAGGCGATTAGCTCGGACTCCATGGTTGAACGAGCTATACATGTTTGCTTGGTAGATTTCCAAGACACTGCATGTAGTGACCCGCTCCGCCCTAGCGGAACGCCGATTCAAACGGCAAGTGCAACGACTCAAAAACGAGCTGTCGACCCGAAGAGTTGCTTCGACCCGATGAAGTATCGATGCGAATCGATGCAAGACTTGCATTGGCCCGTCAAGATGAATCCAGACTTAGACTTTCAAAGGCGCACTCGGAGTATCGCTCGGCCGATGCAAACATCGCTAAGGTGGGTGGCTCCGATGAACCCGTCACTGCTTAGCCTAGACACATAACAAAACGGACACATTCACGAGAATCGCTAGGCGATAACATCTTGCATGCTAATAAATGACTCAACGCACCTAGCTAAGGGAGTAATCCCAACTTGTATGCTTGCATAGAATATGGAAAGGAATATGGAAAAATACGAGAACTCTCGCACCGCGCTCCACGCTCGTGCTAAGGCACAAGCTTGCGTTCAACAATGAAACAATGAATGGTTTACAACAATGAAACGGAAGACTATCGATATAGTCACCCGAGTAGAGTATAGCAACATTGAAAGGCTATGGGACCGATGGGTCGCCAAGGCGACTCCCGCACGAGGAGTTGCGTAATGCTTGAATGAATAAATCAACGAATCAATGAATGAAACGAATGAATATGTGAATGAATCAATGAACGAAAGAACAAGTGAAAGAAAGAAAGAAAAGAAAGAATGAAGAAAAGATAAGAAAGAAAGGAGATGAATGGTTAGCGACAGGTGTGACGGGCACGTGCATCGGGGCTCGCTACCCGCGCTGCACGGACGCCAACCTGGTCGATAACGTAAGATGGCTAAGGGTTAGCCTATGGCTCAAGGACAGCCGTTAAGTTAAAATGTTAATAAAATACGAAAATGGTCGTGGACAAACGGTACGAGCGAGGGGTGGCGTATGCTGTGCCGTAGAGAAAGGGATTCCGCGGCAGTTGTCAAAGTGGGAAGGACTTGTCGGCCCGGACGGAATCAAAAAGGGGCTTACGGGCTTAACTGGGGGAGGCTTGGCCCCAGGAGACGTAAGTGCAGGGTATTTTTCAAGAGACTATCAGGGTGTACCAGCCGCACGCCATGATAGGTGCGAAAATGCCAAGGGGATAATGTCCAGGATGGCTTGTGGTGCCAGCGACCGATGCATATAGAGTTAAGTGGGCTTTGCTGGTGGCGATCCACGTGCAAGTCCTTGCATTGAAATCAAAGTAATTTATGTTAACAAATCAAGTGCCTTATGAATATGCTTGAAACGTAACACACCAAATGACAATGAGAAAATTTATACAAGTGAGTTAGATAACGTGCTTACGACATGCTAAAATCCGAGGCAGGGACACACACTTGACATTGAAAGTTAATATCGAATTGTTGGCTAACTTGGTTTACTTTTGACAGGGAAGGCCGGACGGTAAGTATGGGTAAGTTGTGCATGTATTTCCATGCGACACTCTGAAATCGGTAACACGAGATAGGTTATGACATATGCCATGTAAATGACCCTAAGGCAAGATTAGAAAGACAATGAATGATAGAGATGCACAAAAGTAAATGATACGTGTTTGGTAATGATAGCGTTGTGGGCGAGCTAGCCTCCCCACCAGTGCATAACAATGTACTGATAACCCCACAGTCTACTTGCAGGATGCAGGTATCGTCGGCGGGTGCGGAGCTTCCATCGAACGTGCTAAGGCGCGGAGCTATCTCTGGAGCCTTGGAGCGTTGCAAGGAGCTGAAGCACCCTATACAGGACATAATGTATCGGAACATCGCCATGAATCATTCCATCTTGTAAGCCACTTGGCATGCCTTTTATGTTTCAGAGAGAGAGAGAGCTTGAGCGACTTGTAATATCGGCCTAGCGCCGCTTGTAAACTTGTTGAATATCAATAAAGAATTTGGTTTCGCTTCAATTGTGTTCATTTATATTCCGCTACAAATGGGGACACTCTGTGCGACTCTGTGGCCTAGAACTCAAATCGGCCGTTTCTGGACTTGGCCTTGCACGGGCGCAATCTAGGCCCGTGCGGCATCACGCCTTAGCGAGGACGATCGCTCCTACGGGAGCGGGGCATGACAGATTGGTATCAGAGCACGGCTTTACGTCCTTGGACATCATTTCGATTCTCTCAGTTTTGAAAGCTCGCGTTGGAAACAAAAGAAGTGTATGCTCTCTCTCGTTGTGCATTGGGATGTTCCATACAATAAGTCTAATATTGCGAAAGCTCGTACGAGTACTCGGTTGCACGGGACCGATAGGCGATGGCCTTTGTGCCACTACGACGGACTTGATAGGCGATGGCCTTTGTGCCGAACCACGACGGACTCGAGTCGGACGAAAACTAAATGCTAAGAGTTAGCAAACGCGAGGCATGCTTGAATAGGCTTACGTTGACGATAGCAAACGGGTACACGAGACCGGAGTATTATTCGAACGGGATGGTTTTGCACGCAGCCTTTTGGCTAAGTTGTGCGGAGTATCGCGCACCTAGACCCTTTGGTGCAAACGAGTTGCAAACGAGAATAAGTGAGCGTGCAAACTTGAATGTGGTCCGAACGGGATGGTTAAACGGTACAACTTAGTCCGCGTGTCGCGCACCTCGACTCTTGGGTGCCATCGGGTTGCGAGCGATATCAACGTATCGTTCGATCGAGAACGGAGATACACTTTGAGTGTGTATCGATAGGAACGTTATCGAGTTAACGCTTAGGCGCACTCGAAGGATCGATTTGGACCTTGAGGATTATTGTGAACGACTTAATGCGTCGCAACGGCGCGAACGACTACACTAGCGATTCGTTGAACGAATCGATAAGACGTCTTAGCGCGTGGCACAAACATGATTGAGGACTAGATCAGATGGCTCGAATCCGAGTGGCGTATGGACGTCTTGGAAATAGTTTGAGCGAAATCGAGGATTACGAGTATGTCGGCGAGGCGATGCGGTCGCGCAAAGCCTTAGAACGCGTCACACTTAGTTGGTTGTGACTTCGATTGTCCCGAGCGAGATGTCGCTCGGACAACTTGTCGTTAGACCATGTGAGTTAGAAAATGACTCGGAACGACAGAGGTAAATGAATGGTCTTGATCGAGGAAACTTAGAGGATTGCGCGTACGATCTCGGATTGATTCAAATGAATCGCGACTTGAGTTTGAACAACGATCTTGACCCTAGCTGGAGAGATAGCGGTCGAACTTGATCTTGAATATCGAGGAAATTGTGGAATATCCAACTCGGACAATAGCATCAATGCATGACTCGAAAATCGGTTGCAAAGGAAGATCGTCAGGTTACGTATATCGTCGATGGTATTGAGGCGTATCGAAGATCGATATGCGATAACTCGGGGGCACTCCGACTCAGCGAATGACGATCATGCAAATGTCATTGTTCCGTTGGATGCTATACTTGGGTCGTTAAGGATGTGTCGAGGAAAAGATAAACTTGGCTCGAGGATGAATGACGGTCGGACTATCAAATATAGACTTGGCTTGGATGAAAACGGAGTGCTTGGATTTACTTCGTTGTCAACCACAACGTAGACGTTCTTGCCTTATGCGAGCGCAACCCCAGCCTCGCACATGCGTCGCGCCGACTAGGACTATCACTCCGCGTGAGCGCTGGTATGGTGATTCATACAGCGGGAGTGATCGGTACTCGCCTGGCGTGGCAACTCGTATGCTTCGACTTGTGGTTTGACACGAAGGAGACTTGAGGATGAGTTGTGTGTTTGAAGAGTTGAACTTGAGGATTGAGTAGGTCCAATCTGCGTATCGAGAATGAGTTAGTCTAAACTCAAACAAGAGTTACGCCCCGATGAGAATGATTATTCAGCGGGAGCGTTGCATGGTGATTCATGAACCGCCGTGGATAATCGGACTCGCGTGAGATTAGGGCAGAACGTATTGTCGAGCTGGATGACCTCGTGATCGAATACATGAATTGGTTTAGAATTGGTGATTGAACAGATTTGGATGTTGCAAAACGAATGCATCTATGCGAACTAAGTGATCGTGCTCGATGTTTAGGAATCTGAGTGACACGAGCTTGGGTAGAAAAATCCTGCACCACCGACTTTGGTTTGACCCTAGGATTGGGGTCAGTGTTGGCATTATTGTTGGGGAACTATGTTTCCAATCCAGACATTGACTTAGCCTTGAGAATTGGCCTAGCGGATAGGCGAGACGCCCCTGTAGCAAGAGTTGCAAACAAAGGATTGAGCTTGAGGATTGACATGGATTGAAAGAGTGGATCAAGAGTAGGAAACCCTGCTCACGAGACTCGGCTGATATGCATATATCTCAGGAACGCTTGAGTATGTGCACGATGCGACTCGAGTGAGAATGACAAATTCTCAATCATGCGGCTTGGCTAAATGCATGTATTTTGGGGACGCTTGGAATGCGTGCACGATCCAGCCCAGTGATACGTTGAGTTCTAGCACGACTTGGGGAGTGAACGAGTATCGCGAACGTGAAATTGTGCTAGTAAAAGTTGGTACAACGAATTGAACCGTTGATAGGAAGTTATGCTCGATGATAGTGCAATACATAGTCTTGAATTGGACGAGAATTTCTTAGACTTGGTCGACCCCACTAAGAAGAAATCATACTGATTTCATGGACACGAACGCTTGAAAAGCGAATCGGGTCATCTCGATGACCGAGATAAACGAAAGTGAGTTTGCCTCAGCCTACGACCCCCGCATTTGACGAATTACAACGTGCCCCATACGGCCATTCCAGTCTCATGACACGACGAAATAGAAACCAATACGAAGAATGCTTGAATTGAATAAGTAACAACAAGTCTAAAAATGAACGAGAAGTAATTCGATAAAATCGACCAAACGTATGCGACACGGAACTTAGAAAGAAACCGAGTACGGTTCGATGCCATCGAACGATAAAGCCATTCGATAGGAAATTGCCTAAGATGTGTACACGATCCGAGTTAAGGAACGGTAGGATGACCTGCACTCAGGAAGTCTCGAGGACGAGACTTGTTTTGAGTGGTGTATGATGTAGTGACCCGCTCCGCCCTAGCGGAACGCCGATTCAAACGGCAAGTGCAACGACTCAAAAACGAGCTGTCGACCCGAAGAGTTGCTTCGACCCGATGAAGTATCGATGCGAATCGATGCAAGACTTGCATTGGCCCGTCAAGATGAATCCAGACTTAGACTTTCAAAGGCGCACTCGGAGTATCGCTCGGCCGATGCAAACATCGCTAAGGTGGGTGGCTCCGATGAACCCGTCACTGCTTAGCCTAGACACATAACAAAACGGACACATTCACGAGAATCGCTAGGCGATAACATCTTGCATGCTAATAAATGACTCAACGCACCTAGCTAAGGGAGTAATCCCAACTTGTATGCTTGCATAGAATATGGAAAGGAATATGGAAAAATACGAGAACTCTCGCACCGCGCTCCACGCTCGTGCTAAGGCACAAGCTTGCGTTCAACAATGAAACAATGAATGGTTTACAACAATGAAACGGAAGACTATCGATATAGTCACCCGAGTAGAGTATAGCAACATTGAAAGGCTATGGGACCGATGGGTCGCCAAGGCGACTCCCGTACGAGGAGTTGCGTAATGCTTGAATGAATAAATCAACGAATCAATGAATGAAACGAATGAATATGTGAATGAATCAATGAACGAAAGAACAAGTGAAAGAAAGAAAGAAAAGAAAGAATGAAGAAAAGATAAGAAAGAAAGGAGATGAATGGTTAGCGACAGGTGTGACGGGCACGTGCATCGGGGCTCGCTACCCGCGCTGCACGGACGCCAACCTGGTCGATAACGTAAGATGGCTAAGGGTTAGCCTATGGCTCAAGGACAGCCGTTAAGTTAAAATGTTAATAAAATACGAAAATGGTCGTGGACAAACGGTACGAGCGAGGGGTGGCGTATGCTGTGCCGTAGAGAAAGGGATTCCGCGGCAGTTGTCAAAGTGGGAAGGACTTGCCGGCCCGGACGGAATCAAAAAGGGGCTTACGGGCTTAACTGGGGGAGGCTTGGCCCCAGGAGACGTAAGTGCAGGGTATTTTTCAAGAGACTATCAGGGTGTACCAGCCGCACGCCATGATAGGTGCGAAAATGCCAAGGGGATAATGTCCAGGATGGCTTGTGGTGCCAGCGACCGATGCATATAGAGTTAAGTGGGCTTTGCTGGTGGCGATCCACGTGCAAGTCCTTGCATTGAAATCAAAGTAATTTATGTTAACAAATCAAGTGCCTTATGAATATGCTTGAAACGTAACACACCAAATGACAATGAGAAAATTTATACAAGTGAGTTAGATAACGTGCTTACGACATGCTAAAATCCGAGGCAGGGACACACACTTGACATTGAAAGTTAATATCGAATTGTTGGCTAACTTGGTTTACTTTTGATAGGGAAGGCCGGACGATAAGTATGGGTAAGTTGTGCATGTATTTCCATGCGACACTCTGAAATCGGTAACACGAGATAGGTTATGACATATGCCATGTAAATGACCCTAAGGCAAGATTAGAAAGACAATGAATGATAGAGATGCACAAAAGTAAATGATACGTGTTTGGTAATGATAGCGTTGTGGGCGAGCTAGCCTCCCCACCAGTGCATAACAATGTACTGATAACCCCACAGTCTACTTGCAGGATGCAGGTATCGTCGGCGGGTGCGGAGCTTCCATCGAACGTGCTAAGGCGCGGAGCTATCTCTGGAGCCTTGGAGCGTTGCAAGGAGCTGAAGCACCCTATACAGGACATAATGTATCGGAACATCGCCATGAATCATTCCATCTTGTAAGCCACTTGGCACGCCTTTTATGTTTCAGAGAGAGAGAGAGCTTGAGCGACTTGTAATATCGGCCTAGCGCCGCTTGTAAACTTGTTGAATATCAATAAAGAATTTGGTTTCGCTTCAATTGTGTTCATTTACATTCCGCTGCAAATGGGGACACTCTGTGCGACTCTGTGGCCTAGAACTCAAATCGGCCGTTTCTGGACTTGGCCTTGCACGGGCGCAATCTAGGCCCGTGCGGCATCACGCCTTAGCGAGGACGATCGCTCCTACGGGAGCGGGGCGTGACACTGCACCCCCATCAAGGGTAAACACATAACCACTAGTGGATTTGATCTCATCTGATTCTGAGATCCAGTTAGCATCACAATAACCATCTAACACAGGTAGGGACCCTTTGAAAGATATGCCATGATTAATGGTACCTTTTAAGTACTTGGCTAATCTCTCAATGGCAACCCAGTGTTCCTTACTAGGACTCTGAGTATATCTGCTCAGTCTGCCAACAGCATAAGCTATGTCAGGCCTCGTACAGTTCATCAAGTACATTAAGCTACCAATAATTTGGGCATATTCTTTCTGAGAGACACTATGTCCTTTATTTTTCTTAAGATGGATATTAGCATCATATGGCGTCGACACCCTCTTACAGTCATAATATCCAAATCTTTTCAAAAACTTCTCGACATAGTGTTCTTGACACAATGTAAGACCATCTTTTGTCTTTACAACTTTAATACCTAAGATTATATCAGCTTCACCAAGGTCTTTCATATCAAAATTTGAAGCTAAAAATCTTTTGGTCTCATTTGTAATATCAAGGTTAGGTCCCAAAATAAGCATGTTATCCACATAGAGACAAAGCATAATATAAGAGTTATTAAAAGACTTATAGTATACGCATTTGTCTGCATCATTGATCAGGTATCCATTAGACACCATCACAGAATCAAATTTCTCATGCCATTGTTTAGGTTCCTGTTTCAACCCATATAAAGACTTAACTAGTTTGCATACTTTCTTCTCACTACCCGGTACAATAGTACCTTCTGGCTGTGACATATAAATCTCCTCCTCTAAATCACCATTTAAGAAAGCAGTTTTCACATCCATTTGATGGATAATTAACTTATGAACTGCTGCCAATGCAATTAAAATCCTAATAGAAGAGATTTGTGTCACAGGGGCGAAAGTGTCAAAATAGTCTATGTCTTTCTTCTGGGAGAATCCCTTCGCAACCAACCTAGCCTTGTATTTCTCAATAGAGCCATCTGCTCTTAGTTTCTTCTTAAAGATCCATTTGCAACCTATAGTGTAGTGTCCCGCTCCTAGCGGTTCACTATGTAAGGCTTGTGGCTTGGCTAACTCGGTAGGAACCGAGTATTGGGGAAACTTACCGTCGGCACCGAATCGATCACGGACAAGTGCATAAGAACCTTTCCAACTAATGGATTGGTTTCTCTTGAAATGCGTCCAAGAGTTTTCTCTGGATGTTTTGCTGCTGGTTTTGCTGCTTGGTTTTGATGGATGCTTTTCTGAATGCTTTTCGATGATTTGATTCTTGCCCGTTTTCATCGATTTGCATAGCATTCATTCTTGAGAATTCTGAGAGAAGAGAACACAACGAGATGGATTATTAACCAAACTTTTGGTGCCAATGCAGACTGACGCGTGACGGAAGGCTAAGCGTGCAAGTGTTCCTCTCTCTCTCGGCGATTCTCTAATTTGGTGAGTGTGGATCTCTGTGGTGGTATTGTCCCTCTCGCTATTCCTTCATGCCAACTAAATAATTGTCTTGCAACATCCGTTGATCGATATCAAGTTGCTAAATGCCACAAGTCAATACCACTAAGAAGCTAGAGATTGAACATTGAACATTGAAATGAATGCTAGTTCATAGAACATTGAAATGAATGCTAGTCCCTTGAACATTGAAATGAATCGATTACACTGTTAACAACAATTGAGATTATGCTTGTCCACTGAACATTGAATTGAGATTGAATTGATACCTAGAATGATGATAAAATGCTGCGAAATGAACAAGTTGTCTATTTACTTTCAAAACTACCATGCACTGTTTGCTTATCGAGTCGATCACGCATTCGCATGGTCATGGACAACTTGTGCACAAGGTTTGGTGGTGTGTTTCCTCGAATCGGTACTGGGGCGCCGGGACCGATTCGGCCTAGGAGGAAGCATTGGCGTGCTAATGGGAGCACGGGTATTGTGAGGCATCCTTAGGGGCTAGCTACCTACTTTGGAGTCATTGCATTACCTTGAAGTCCTATAAGGCAAAGAGATGTCCATATGGTTTAACAACGCCAGTGGCCATGTAGTCAGGATGCATGCTAATGATTATTTTATGCAGGGGCGGTAAGTATATTATTATTATCCTGTATCTTATGCAGGAAAGCTGGATTCGGCCAATGGTAAAGTAAACATGGTTTATTCCATGTTGCATTTGTTGTGAATTACTCTGAATGTTGCCTGTCCCTAATAAGTTCATATCTTTAAAATGCTTGTCATTAATCAAATGTTGGTTTAGCTGAGTGGGCCAACGGGGCTCACCAGCGCATTATTATAATGTGCTGACCCCTCCTCCACAGATACTGGAGAAGGCTCAGGCGCACGTCCGAACTAAAGCTTTCTGAACTGCTGTTTCCTTTCAAGTTGTTTTTCCCTAAAGACGCACAAAGTATTGCGGAAATTTCAAAGATAGCTGCTTATATTTCAAAGTACTAAAGGGACATGATGTATGGAACGGGAAATTATTTCATGGCAGCCTATCAGTTGTACTTCTTTTCATGAATCAATGTAGCCGAAATGGCATTTCAAATATTATCGAGAAAAGTTTCTGACTACAATTATGAATAAAATGAGTATTTCTTCTTCCTATATTGTGTTCCAATGTTTCCGCAACTGTGACTTAATTTTAAATGTTTCAAATGATATGAATGTGCATGTTCTAGCCTTGTACAAGTGCAACTCCAGACTTGTACGACATCACGCCTTAGCGAGGACGATCGATTCGGCGTGAATCGAAGCAAAGCGAGCGATTCCCCGAATCGGGGCGTGACAAGTTGGTATCAGAGCACGGTTTAGAATCCTCGAATTTCAAAAATATTTTTAAAAGGAAGTCTTGATGCAAATTTTCTCGATTGATGGTGTCGATAGCGCTGGCATGAAATAATGTTCCATACAATAAGCCCATAAATATTTTATGAGTGCTAATGGAATTATTTCTTTGTTATAGAATGACTAAGGGTGATAGCTCAAAGGCGAATTCATCGTCGGACCCGATTGAGAAACTGATTAAGCAAATGGAGGCTCAAAGGAAGCAGAGCGAAGCTCAACATCGCGCGCTTCAGGAGCAGCTTCAGTATCAGTTTTAGGAGCAGCTGGATGCTCAACAAAAGCAAGTTGATAGTCTGACTCAGATTGTCACCAAGTTGACGGCCGATTCTAATGTTTCTGCAAAGGCCGCAACAACCGAGACCGTGGAAGTGCCGGCAGAGAAAGCTGAGACGCCGACACGGAAGAGGACGAGCTTCAAGTTCTCTGAATTTAAAAGTTGCGATCCACCTGAATTTAATGGGAAAGAGGAGCCAGATGAGGTGATGGGCTTTTTGAACACACTGGAGGGCTATTTCCGAATGTTAGAGATTCAGGGCAGTAAGAGAGTGGAGTGTACCGCTGTACAACTTCGCCTCAAGGCCCAGGAATGGTGGATTTCGCAGAGACAGACACTTTGCGGAAATAGTCAGGATATGAAGATGTCTTGGGAGACCTTCAAGCAGGCTTTCATTACCCAATTCATCCCACCTGCTGTCCGTCAACAAAAAGAGAATGAGTTCATCGCACTTCGACAGGGCAGTATGTCAGTGCTTGACTACGAGACAGAGTTTTTGAAGAGAGTCGCATTCGCTGGGTACATAGTACCGAATGACAATGCCAAGCGAGGAAGATTTGTGCAAGGCTTGAATGAAGGCCTGGAGCGGGATGTTCTAAGTCGTAAATGTACGTCTTACCGGGAGGCGTACGAGACAGCTCTCGAAATGGAGAGATTTCATCAACCGGGTAGTCGTGGGACAACGCAGAGCAACCAAGGACTCAATAATCAGAAACGACCTTGGTCTGCAGGAAGAAATGATGCGCCTAAGCGTCCGAATACGGGCAATAACAAAGGACCGTATCAGGAACTGCGTTGCAACAGGTGCAATCGAATTGGTCATCGTCGCGAGGATTGTCGCGTCGGGTGTTACAAATGTGGGGGAATGAATCACAAGGCATTTGAATGCAGAACTAAGGGAGAGAACCAGTATCCTCCTCGTGGGAATAACAATAATTACTATCGTGGGCATAACAACAATTAGAACCGGGGCCAACACAACAACCAGCATCGTGGCCAGGCGCCACCAGCCTTGCCAGCTCCAACTGGAAATGCACCGAATCAACAAGGTGGCCAAGCAAGGGTTTATGCCTTGACTCAGGCAGAGGCCCAGACCGCAGAGAATGTTATAACAGGTATGTTGCTGTACAAAGGCATACCTGCAAGAGTACTTTTTGATTCTGGTGCTACTCATTGCTTTATCTCTTCTGATTTTGCAACGGAAAATAAAATTTGTATGACTCAATTAAAGACAGCTTTGTGTGTTAGTACTCCTTCGGGAGTAGATATGCCTGCAACTTTGATTTACAGGGACGGCTACATCAAGATTGGAGGCAAAACTTTATCTTTGGACGCAATTGTACTCGACATCAAGGAGTACGATATCATATTGGGAATGGACTGGCTCAGCGCCTGTCATGCAACGATCGACTGTACGGATAAGAGAGTTGTGTTTTGCCTACCTGGAGAAACAGAGTTTTCTTACTCGTGCGGCTCGGCGTTCCAAGGACCTATGGTAATATCGGCAGTTACAGCAAGGCACATGCTATACTCGGGGTGTGAAGGCTTTCTCGCTTCTGTCCAAGACACTCGAATGAAGAGTGTAGGCTCAAATCAGACCAAAATTATGGCAGAGTTTCCTGATGTGTTTCCGGACGAGATACCTGGGATGCCGCCGGATAGAGAAATTGAGTTCACAATTGACACCTTTCCGGATACTCGTCCGATATCTAAGGTGCCGTACAGGATGGCTCCGGCAGAATTGAAGGAACTAAAGGTGCAGCTACAAGAATTATTAGACCGGGGATACATTCGCCCAAGTGTATCTCCATGGGGAGCTCCAGTGCTGTTTGTAAAGAAGAAGGATGGAACGATGCGGCTATGCATCGATTACAGAGAACTGAATAAGGCAACCATCCGTAACAAGTATCCTTTGCCAAGGATAGATGATCTATTCGATCAGCTACGAGGGGCGACCGTATTTTCAAAAATTGATCTTCGTTCAGGATAACATCAGTTGAAGATCAGACCCGAAGATGTTCCTAAGTCAGCATTCCGTACAAGATACGGACATTATGAGTTTTTGGTCATGCCATTCGGCTTGACCAATGCTCCAGCAGCCTTTATGGATTTAATGAATAGAGTGTTTCGACCATTCTTAGACAAGTTTGTTGTTGTGTTCATCGATGACATCTTGATCTACTCAAAGGACAGGGAGACTCATGTCGAGCACTTGAGAGAAGTACTTCAGACGCTGCGGGACAACCAGCTCTATGCAAAGCTAAGTAAGTGCGAGTTTTGGATGAACAGCGTGTCGTTCCTAGGACATGTTGTTTCGGCAGAAGGTGTTGCCGTTGACCCAAAGAAGATTGAGGCAGTTGTGGACTGGAAGCAGCCTGCATCAGCTAGTGAAATACGGAGTTTCCTTGGTTTAGCCGGATACTACCGTAGATTTGTGAAAGACTTTTCGAGAATCGCGTCGCCTTTGACTCGCCTAACTCAGAAGGGAGTCGTATTTAAGTGGACTGACGACTGTGGGAGTAGCTTCCAAGAACTCAAGCAGCGGCTCGTCACAGCTCCAATTTTAGCACTTCCGGAAGGCTCCGAGGGATTTCAGATCTACAGTGACGCATCGGGACTTGGATTGGGATGTGTTCTCATGCAACGTGGGAAGACAATATCTTATGCTTCGAGACAACTCAAACAGCATGAGAAGAATTACCCAACACATGATTTGGAACTGGCGGCGATTGTGTTCGCATTGAAATTGTGGCGACACTATCTCTATGGTGTGTCCTGCGAGATCTTTACAGATCACAAGAGCCTGAAATATATATTCACACAGAAAGAATTGAATTTGAGGCAGCGGCATTGGTTAGAATTGATCAAGGATTATGACTTGACAATCTCCTACACGCCGGGTAAAGGAAATGTGGTAGCTGATGCCTTGAGTCGAAAATTTGTTGGGTCCCTAACAGTAGCAAAAGAGGTACTACGAGATCTTGAAGAGATGGGCATCGAGTTCAGGATTCGTCCACAGAATGTGCAGTTGGCTCAGTTACAACTTGAGCCGAGTCTCCGGGGAAGGATTAAGATTGCTCAGAAGGATGACCCGTTTCTGCAGAAGATACGCGAGTTGATTCTAGCAGAAAAGGAGTCAGACTTTACCGTTGAAGATGACACTATTCGTGTCAAGGGAAGATTGTGCGTCCCTAAGGACGAGGATATCAGGAAGGAAATACTGACCGAGGCTCATTCGCAAAGTATTTCTTGCATCCGGGAGGCACGAAAATGTATAAAGATCTACGCTCAACTTTTTGGTGGCATGGTATGAAGAAGGATGTGGCGCTATTTGTGTCACAATGCATGGATTGTCAGCGTGTGAAGGCCGAACACCAACGGCCAGGCGGAGAATTACAAAATTTGGCTATTCCACTGTGGAAGTGGGATAATATCTGTATGGATTTTATAATCGGCTTGCCAAGAACTCAGAAGGGAAATGATGCGATTTGGGTTATCGTGGATAGATTAACCAAGTCGGCACATTTCATTCCAATAAAAGTTACATGGGGAGTAGAACGGTTGGCTCAGATTTACATAAATGAAATTGTTCGATTACATGGGGTGCCAGCTTCTATAGTATCGGATAGAGACGGAAGATTCTTGTCGCGATTTTGGATAAGTCTGCACTCGGCTATGGGCACAAAGTTAAACTTCGGTACGGCTTACCATCCGCAGACTGATGGTCAGACAGAGAGAGTAAACCAGATTCTTGAAGATATGTTGAGATTGTGCGTGCTCGATTCGAAGACAAATTGGGACACACATCTCGCATTAGCAGAATTTGCCTATAACAACAGTTATCGGGCAAGTATCCAAATGGTCCCGTACGAAGCCTTATATGGACGGAAATGTCGATCACCGATATGCTGGGATGAAGTCGGTGAACGGCAAGTGCTCGGACCAGAACTTGTGGAATAGACCGTCGAGAGGGTTCGCTTAATTCGAGAAAGACTTAGAGTTGCTCAAAGTCGACAAAAGAGTTATGCGGATGTTCATCGACGACCTTTCGAATTCACAGCAGGCGATCATGTCATCTTGAAGGTCACGCCCATGCGAGGTGTGATGCGGTTTGGGATGAAAGGAAAGCTAAGCCCGAGATTCGTCGGACCATTCGAGATTTTGGAGAAGGTAGCCTCAGTGGCTTATCGACTTGCACTACCTCCGGCTCTGGCTGATGTGTACGATATCTTCCATGTATCTCAACTTCGGAAGTACGTGCATGATCCAAGTCACGTAGTGAACTTCGACCAGCTGCAGCTGAGCGCTGACCTATCCTACACTGAAGAGCCTGTCCAAATTTTGGACAGGAAAGAGAAAGTTTTACGGAATCGGACAGTACCCCTGGTCAACGTGCTGTGGCAGAACCATACTGTAGAGGAGTCGACATGGGAATTAGAGGAAGAGATGCGGGTGAAATACCCTTCGCTGTTTGATATTTTTGAGGTAGGACTTTTGCTTTAAGTTTCGAGGACGAAACTTTTTCTTAGTGGTATATTATGTAGTGTCCCGCTCCTAGCGGTTCACTATGTAAGGCTTGTGGCTTGGCTAACTCGGTCGGAACCGAGTATTGGGGAAACTTACCATCGGCACCGAATCGATCACGGACAAGTGCATAAGAACCTTTCCAACTAATGGATTGGTTTCTCTTGAAATGCGTCCAAGAGTTTTCTCTGGATGTTTTGCTGCTGGTTTTGCTGCTTGATTTTGATGGATGCTTTTCTGAATGATTTTCGATAATTTGATTCTTGCCCGTTTTTATCGATTTGCATAGCATTCATTCTTGAGAATTCTGAGAGAAGAGAACACAACGAGATGGATTATTAACCAAACTTTTGGTGCCAATACAGACTGACGCGTGACGGAAGGCTAAGCGTGCAAGTGTTCCTCTCTCTCTCGACGATTCTCTAATTTGGTGAGTGTGGATCTCTGTGGTGGTATTGTCCCTCTCGCTATTCCTTCATGCCAACTAAATAATTGTCTTGCAACATCCGTTGATCGATATCAAGTTGCTAAATGCCACAAGTCAATACCACTAAGAAGCTAGAGATTGAACATTGAACATTGAAATGAATGCTAGTTCATAGAACATTGAAATGAATGCTAGTCCCTTGAACATTGAAATGAATCGATTACACTGTTAACAACAATTGAGATTATGCTTGTCCACTGAACATTGAATTGAGATTGAATTGATACCTAGAATGATGATGAAATGCTGTGAAATGAACAAGTTGTCTATTTACTTTCAAAACTACCATGCACTGTTTGCTTATCGAGTCGATCACGCATTCGCATGGTCATGGACAACTTGTGCACAAGGTTTGGTGGTGTGTTTTCTCGAATCGGTACTGGGGCGCCGGGACCGATTCGGCCTAGGAGGAAGCATTGGCATGCTAATAGGAGCACGGGTATTGTGAGGCATCCTTAGGGGCTAGCTACCTACTTTGGAGTCATTGCATTACCTTAAAGTCCTATAAGGCAAAGAGATGTCCATATGGTTTAACAACGCCAGTGGCCATGTAGTCAGGATGCATGCTAATGATTATTTTATGCAGGGGCGGTAAGTATATTATTATTATCCTGTATCTTATGCAGGAAAGCTGGATTCGGCCAATGGTAAAGTAAACATGGTTTATTCCATGTTGCATTTATTGTGAATTACTCTGAATGTTGCCTGTCCCTAATAAGTTCATATCTTTAAAATGCTTGTCATTAATCAAATGTTGGTTTAGCTGAGTGGGCCAACGGGGCTCACCAGCGCATTGTTATAATGTGCTGACCCCTCCTCCACAGGTACTGGAGAAGGCTCAGGCGCACGTCCGAACTAAAGCTTTCTGAACTGCTGTTTCCTTTCAAGTTGTTTTTCCCTAAAGACGCACAAAGTATTGCGGAGATTTCAAAGATAGCTGCTTATATTTCAAAGTACTAAAGGGGCATGATTTATGGAACGGGAAATTATTTTATGGCAGCCTATCAGTTGTACTTCTTTTCATGAATCAATGTAGCCGAAATGGCATTTCAAATATTATCGAGAAAAGTTGTATTCTGACTACAATTATGAATAAAATGAGTATTTCTTCTTCCTATATTGTGTTCCAATGTTTCCGCAACTGTGACTTAATTTTAAATGTTTCAAATGATATGAATGTGCATGTTCTAGCCTTGTACAAGTGCAACTCCAAACTTGTACGGCATCACGCCTTAGCGAGGACGATCGATTCGGCGTGAATCGAAGCAAAGCGAGCGATTCCCCGAATCGGGGCGTGACATATAGCTCTAGCACCAGGAGGTAAATCAACAACTTCCCAAGTATGATTAGACATAATTGAGGTTAACTCACTGTTGATTGCTTCTATCCAGAAAGGTGCGTCTCTAGAATGCATAGCATTATCATAGGTTATCGGATCATCATCCACAAGAAACATGTGAAAATCATCACCAAAATTGGTGGATATCCTCGCTCTTTTACTCCTTCTCAATTCAAATTCTGAATTTTCAGGAGTCTCAGAGATACGTTCGGTATGGTTAACAGTTCTTTCGAGACCGAATTTCCAAGGAAAAATAGTTTCGAAGAAATCAGCATTTTTGGTTTCCAGAGTAGTATTGACAGCAACCTGGTTAGAGTCACTCTTAACCACCAAAAATCTATACGCAGCACTGTTATTAGCATAACCAATGAACGCACAATCAACAGTTCTAGAACCTAATTTTGTCTTTTTAGGTCCTACTAACAGAACTTTGGCGAGGCACCCCCACATTTTGAGATATTTTAGGTTAGGCGTATAGCCTTTCCATAACTCATAGGGTGTCTTGCCAGTTGCTTTATAAGGTATTCTGTTCTGAACAAAACAAGCAGATAGGATGGCTTCCCCCCACAAGTTCAGGGGTGCACCTGAACTAACCAGCATAGCATTCATCATCTCTTTCAAGGTTCTATTCTTTGTTTCAGCTACCCCATTCGATTCTGGTGAATATGGAGGGGTAGTCTCATGAATTATGCCAAGTTGTTCACAATGGTCAGCAAAGGGATTAGACTCATATTCACCTCCCCTATCTGACCTAAGCCTTTTAATTTTCCTATCTAGTTGATTCTCAAATTCAGCTTTATATTTTAGAAACATCTCACCTGCTTCATGCTTGTTTCTAAGGAGATATACCTTCGTGTATCTAGAGTAATCATCTATAAAGGTAATATAATAATATTTCCCTCCTCTAGACATTAAGCTTCTAAATTCAGCAAGATCGGTGTGAACTAAAGAAAGCAAATCAGTATTATCTCTAGAAACAACAGGTAAACAACCTTTTTTGATGGCTTTAACTTCAGCACATACTTCGCACTTATCATTCGTTGGTTTAGTGATGTTAGGCAATAAACCAGTTTTTTTCATTTCCTTAATATAAGGTGCAGAAATATGTCCTAGTCTACCATGCCACAAATCAAAAGAGTCAACCATGTAAGCAGAAGAAGCAGAATTTTTATTAATAACAGTTTTGAGTACATTCAGAATAAATAAACCCTGGTTACAATACCCTTTTCCTATGAATGTCTCATTCTTAGAAAGTACTACCTTGTTGCATTCCATGTTCACTTTGATTCCAGCTTGAACCAAAAGTGACACAGAGATCAGATTGCAGCGAATGTCAGGAACATGCAGTACATTACCCAGTGAAAGGGTTTTCCCAGAAGTCAAGTTGAGAAGAACTGTGCCTTTTCCCAGGACGGGTACAAGCCTAGAGTCACCCATATAGACTCGTTCTTCTCCATTTTTCACTTGGGTGTACTCTGAGAAAGACTTTAAGTCACCACAGATGTGACGGGTTGCTCCAGAATCAATAACCCAGTCTTTTTTCTCAGCCACCATGTTCACAACAGAGACAACAACAGCAAAGACATCATCCTTCACTATATTAGCTTTCGGAGTGACGTCTTTGTTGTCTCCATCCTTCTTGTGTCTGCACTGAAAAGCATGATGTCCGGGTTTTCCACAAACATAACAATTTCCTTTATTCTTCTTAAAAGGACGGGAATTGTTAGTCTTCGGAATAGAAGATTTCTTATCGGTTTTCTTAGGATTTCTCCTAAACCGATTAGAAGCAGAACTGGGATTACCTTCCACAATATTAGCCTTAGAGTCAAACTCCGTAGCTAATCTTGCGTCAAGTTTCCTGTTTTTTTCTTCAATCCGGACATGAATAATCACGTCTTCCAGACTCATCTGCCTCCTTTTGTGCTTCACCTTGTCCTTGTAGTCTTTCCATGATTCAGGTAGTTTCTCAACCAAACAACCAGAGACAAAAGCATCAGGGAGTTCAATATCCTCAGTTTTCAAATCATTTAAAAGAACTTGAAATTCAATGATTTGAGAAGAGATATCTCTAGAGTCAACAAACTGGAATTTAAGATAATTCCCAATAGCATACTTTTGAGTACCAGCATCTTCGATTATATACTTCTTATTCATATTTTCCCAGATTTCATAAGCTGATTTATATGAATAGTATATATCGAAGATCTCATTCGACAAGGTATTTAGAATAGTGTATCGGCATACCTTGTTTCCTTGCTGCCACTCATCGTGCAGCTTTTAGAAATCATCGAAAGCGTTGGCAGCATCTTCTATGTTAGCCGAATCGAACTCCATAGCCGCCGGCTTTTCAGGTTCAGGTTCAGTCAGGTACTTCGCATAGTTCAGCACGTCCAGGCAGACGTAGATCCTCTCCCTCCAGCGTTTGAAGTGGGTACTGTTGAAAACTTCGATCTTCGATACGTCAGGTAGCCTTGAACGAGATTGAGCGGATCCAGCAGCAGCGAGATCATTGTTTTGAGAAGCCATCTTTTCTTGAGATTGATGGGGTAGAAGCTTCGTGGAACAGAACTCGGAATCGTTGAGGCGTGTGAATCACTGTCCTCAAGAAAAGATTCGCCCCTTATCGTTACTGTAAGCCTCGAACGGCGACTTTCCTCCAGGATACAACAACGAGTTACAGATAGCAGTACCTATCTGCAACCTACAGTCGAACAGGGAAGAAGACGAACGGCAGCGTTTCAGATCTCTAATACTGTTAGATCGTGAAGAACGAATGAATATATAGAGTTGCAAAACTCTAATACTGTTAGATCGTGAACCAAATCTCAGGAGAAGAATCAGGAACGAGAATGAGTCGTGTTGAATGAGTAGGGGGCGGTTACGCATAAATTGCGGGCTCACTTACCAAGAGAAAATGCAAAAAGTAGGGTCGTGTCCCGCCTACGCGCGAGGCTAAACGGCCCGGATTTGTACCCCCCGCTGCGCGTGCGACGTGCCCGCACATGAGTAGGGGGCGGTTACGCATAAATTGCGGGCTCACTTACCAAGAGAAAATGCAAAAAGTAGGGTCGTGTCCCGCCTACGCGCGAGGCTAAACGGCCCGGATTTGCACCCCCCCGCTGCGCGTGCGACGTGCCCGCACATGAGTAGGGGACGGTTACGCATAAATTGCGGGCTCACTTACCAAGAGAAAATGCAAAAAGTAGGGTCGTGTTCCGCCTACGCGCGAGGCTAAACGGCCCGGATTTGCACCCCCCCGCTGCGCGTGCGACGTGCCCGCACATGCGCATTAAGATTTTCTGGAGCTTCCCTCCAACCCGGGTGCATTCTAGCCCAATGCCCCCCCGGGCGCGCGAGCACCCCTCTAACTACCCACTCATCACAACCATGTAGGTGTAAACATATATATACCCACTCTCAAGTGTGGGTTTTAAGTGATGTGGGACTAAACAAAAGTCTCTTCCCTTTTGTCTATGGTGTATTTGAAATACCTATAAAGTGGAACTAAAAAACCAAAAGTTCCAACAAGTTTTGTGAAGATAATGACATGATTTGGACATGGGTGAGTATATAAACGTGAACTTGTTATTGAAAGGGATCAGATAGCACGTGTCCAATTTTTTTGACCACATAACAAGAATTCTTCGTCAAAGGAAAAGTGGTGGATGTTGCAATTTAATTAGTTGTGGCATCTTGTTCAATAATTAGTCTATTTTCCATTGTGGGAATATTGTAGCTTTGGATCTATTTGATTACTTGACCATAGATGTAGTCTATTTTCTTGTTCAATAATTAGTCTATTTTTCTTTCATTTTTCTTTCATTTTTATGTCATGATTCTTAAGAAGGAATTAACGTTATATTTTGTTGAGCAAGCATGTTCTTCTATGGTGTTAGAACATTTTGCTAAAGACGTTCATCAGTCCATGCTTGATTTCTATCGGCAATCTAGATTTTTTTTTTTTTTTTTTTTTGCTTTGCTTTTCTTTTCTCTTTCACGAGTAAATAGTAAATGGTTTCACTTTTATAACGTACTATGGCTACTTAATTTGGAAATATGAGCCTCCTAAAACAGGGTCCAACATCTCAACTATGGCGTTAGATTCTCATTCTCTTTCTGCTCACCAACATTTCAGTTCTCATAAATCTTTGGACCAGAATTTTACGGATTCATTTATAAGATTTCTAGTTAATAGTGATATGAAATCTAGATCGAGATGTTCATATACAGTTTTACATAGTTTAATAGTTGAATGAAAAAAATGATTATTAGACTAGTCGGCTCCAAAAATTTAGGTAAAAACTTTAGTTGTTGAGGTGTCGTCTTTACCCAATTTTTTTAGAATTAAATTTAGTAAAATCCCGAACAAAGAGTGCAACGAGACAAATATATATATATATATATATATATATATATATATATATATATATATATATATATATATATATATATATATATATATATATATATATATATATATATATACTTGGATTGTGGATTGGGGTCTTTTTTATTCTTCTCTTGTTCATTCATTTTCTAAATTTGGACGCCGATTTCTACTTAATGGATGATCGTCCAAAAATAGTTTGTAGAAATTAGAATCAAATTGGTCTGGTCTTTGTTAATTTTTTTCTCTTCACTTGTCCTATTCTTTTTTTTCCTTGAAAAATTATAGTTTCTATCAGAATAAAAAATCGATATTTTAAGAAAAGTAAATAGTTACGTGTGGGGGACTATTTTAATTAATTATTTTTATGTTCCTTTTCTTTGGCATTAAATATATATATTTTAAAAAATTTAATTTTGCGAACGAAATTTGACCTTAGAGTATAGTTATTTAATAATACAAGCCTATGAAATATTGATTATGTTACGAAAGGTGAAGAATAATTTTTATTATTTATTTATGACGCATTTAAGAATGCATGTAAATCTTAACTAGTGAAATCTGTGACAAAAAACTTGCAGCTAAATGTAAAACTATTAAAATTTTATGTACTCAATTGGATACCATCCAAACATATAATAACATCTCCAACGAATTTAGAAAAATGTTGTTGCCACAAAGGAATGACAAAATTGTATTCAAAAATCCTTCTCCGATGCAATTGTCAAGTCAATTGTGAAGATTATGTGGCAGAAATTAAAAAATACATTGTGAAGTTGGTTGTCTTGTTCTAGACGATGCACTTGACAATGTCTTCTCCTCCATGTCATCAGTTATGAATAAAAAATATTAGAAAAAAGAAAGAAGATGAGTAGCTGTCTTGAAAGTTGGAAAAAAAAAAGTAAATATCTTAATACTTTATCTTCCAAGTTAAAAAAGTAAATATTACAAAACTTTTGCATCGGAGAAAGTTTTTTCACTTCATTATACTTTCTGAATATTATTTTGCCACGAAGAAAAAAATATTATTTTGTGGCCCATGCCATATAGAAATTACAGTACAAAATAAAACAATATCTACATTTGTTGCCGGGTCTGTGTCCTTATGTTAAGCCTAGAATATGTAGGACACGGACGTATCCCTATATCCCTACCCCTACAGGACGCCTCCCTAATAGGCGGAATCAGCTCATCGATGTCTGTTCCGCATCTGGGCCCACTAATGACACCTGTCATCACGCTATTTCACCTGTTCGCGTGTACGCTGTCGTAACTTAACTCCAGTCCTCCGCCGGAACATCGTAACCACACCTATGCCTCCATTGCGCGCGAGTTGGCAGTGGTGGTCCATGCGTGCATGATCGATGCACAGGACAGGACAGAGCTAGGTCCAAATTGGTTGGCAGTTTGGTACCGCGCGCCACAGTAGTAGCACTACTTACTACTAACACTCTAACAGCATCTCCATTGATAACACTGTCATTCATATTCATGCTTGCTAGCTACCCCTCTTTTGCCAATTGATGGTGGTCAGTCATGCTGTGTTGTTGCTTTGCTGACTGCTGCAACTGCTCTAGAAGGAGGAGGAGAAGAAGTGATTTTTTTTCTCTCTTCTTCAAAATGCAGCGGCACTATACCTACAACCAAATGCTTATAATTTACTTACAATCGACACGTGTCGGACTTCGATTGGAGGTGGTGGACCCAAATGGTGGGTCGGATGGAGCCCAATAGCAAGGGAGTGAGTGGGGAGGTGGGATCCGATGGGAGCGAAAGATGTCCTCCGACACATGGATGACACTCTTAACACACATGGGTGTTTACTCGATACTTAAAAGGCTTTGTATTCTCGTGTATAGGGTACGTACTCGAACAACATCCTCACTGGTCTTCGAAAGGGTTGGACTGGAAGTACTGTTTAATTTGTCGTGGAGTGGGGAGAGTCGATCTTTCGTCCATCTAACAATAACTGACTTTTTTTGTCTTAATTAGTGCTTCAATTATCTTCAAGGTGCAATTCCTGAGGAGTTGGGGAATCTTCTTGATCTACAATATCTATGCCTAAACAAAAACAGCCTGACTGGTTCGATACCAATGGCCCTCTTGAATGCTTCCAAGATCTCCTTCCTCCTTCTCTATCAAAACAATCTAACTTGATCCATACCTGCTACACTTGGAGTATCTTGGCCTCAACTTGAATATCTGGATATATCTAGAAACCAGCTAACTGGAAGACTCGGCTTTATCGACTCTCTTTCCAACTGCAGGAATTTACAGAATTTATTGCTCGAGGAAAATAAGATATCTGACTTCCTTCCGGATTCCTTGAAAAATCTCTCAACCAGTCTGAATTACCTTTACCTGCATACCAACTATATTAAGGGAAGAATACCTAGTACAATTTGCAACTTAAGTGGCCTAATCCGTTTAAACCTGGGGCGAAATGAACTTATAGGAGAAATACCTTCAGAGTTTTCAAGGCTGAAAGGCCTACAAGGATTGTTCCTACAACATAACAGATTAAGTGGGTACATGCATCCTGATCTCGGTCTACGTCTTGATCCTCGAAAAAAATGCATTATCGGGTATAATACCACATTCACTGGGTAATATCAGCGGACTGCAGATTTTGTCATTGGCTACTAATGGATTGTTCTCCAGCATCCCTGATAGCTTGTGGAGTTTAAGTGGTCTCCGCGTACTAGATTTATCAGGCAACACTCTAGATGGCTCCCTTCCTCAACAGATGGGCAATTTGAAGTTCTTCGACAGGTTGGATCTATCGAAGAATCGCTTCTCAGGTAACATCTCAAGTATTTTAAGGGACCTCCAAATGATTACATATCTAGATCTTTCCAACAATTTCTTTGATGGTGAAATTCCTAGCTCACTAGATCGATTGGTCATTAATATTGAATATATGAACCTATCATATAATAGAATCTCAGGCACCATACCCGAATCCTTCACCAGTCTTGGTAAACTTTACAGTCTTGACCTCTTGTTCAATAAACTCCAAGGCCCAATTCCTGAAGGCGGGGTGTTCTCAAATAGTAGCACGGTATCTTTGGAAGGGAATCCAGCACTCTGTGGTGCACTTAAACTCGGCTTTTCACCTTGTCCTCCTCCTTCCAACTCAAAGAGCAACCTTCATTTGCTTAAATATATCCTCCCCCCAATTGTTCTCGTTGTTCTTCTACTATCTTGTTTCTGTACTCGGCTAATATTTCATAGATGGGGTAAAAAACAGAAGCTCCCATCTGAAGATACATCAGTGGATATCATTAGAGTGATTTCGTACCGTGAGCTAGTCCGTGCCACTGACAATTTCAGCAAAGTCAACCTAGTGGGAAGGGGAAGCTTCAGCTCAGTTTACAAAGCACACCTTGATGATGGGTTGATTACAACAGTAAAGGTCCTGAATTCGAAAAATCAATCAGCTTTGAGAAGCTTTGATGCAGAATATTGCGCTCTGAGCAAGATTCGGCACAAAAATCTTGTCAGGATCATCACCATGTGTTCTAACTTGGATTTCAAGGCTTTGGTGCTCCAGTTCATGCCAAACGGGAGCCTTGAGCAATGGTTGCACTCGCACAACTACTACTTGAATCTACTTCAGAGGAATAAACATAATGGTGGACGTGTCTGTAGTGCCCCGTCCTGCTCAGTCAATCGGAGGAATCGAAACGCCGACGGCGTTCGAACTTAGCCTTACAACGGCTTGCTCGAAGTCATCACTCAGGTGGGGTAGTTTCGGTGAACTTGCCTCATCTTATCCTTCACATAATAAATCGCATATTTTCAACTCGCACAAGTAGGCTTGATAATAAAAGAGACGAATCCACATAGCTAAAGGAAATAATCCCGACAGGTCGAATTGAGTTAGAATATGGAAAGGTCCAACGGTCGGCTTAGAGTTGGTGCACGGCGTGCTTTAAAAATGACACTCGGTCTTTCGTCCCGTGACTTGGAAGAAGAAAAAGTTGGTATTCGCCATAAGCTAAGAGTTAGCCAAATTCATAGGCGTCACCCGCATAAATGCTTCACAAAGCATGCACGGTCTCTTCGCCCAAGGCGTGGCATAGCCTCTGCTCGTCGACGGGTTAAGTTGTATTGCACGGCTTGTGGAATAAGTCTAGACACCCCAAATAACTTGGTTGTTCAAAGTCGAACGCGTGCACGGCACGTTCCCACAGCACAAGCCTTGACGCAGCCTTTGCTCGTCAGGTTGTTGCAAAGTAAGTTAGGCAAGTTAAGTTAAGCTATCAGGAGTAGTGGCAAGCACGGTCCTATGAGTTCAACGGCTGGGTATAACCACATAATCTCACGAGCGTAAGGCCCGTCATATAGAGTATGACTTGGGCGGTAGTGTCACATAGAGTTTCAAGTTGGTCTAAGACACGATGGCACGGACTTAGTGTTTTAAGGCACGGGCCACAGTTGAATTCTTTGAGTTTGGAAAGTGTTTCAAATAGTTGTTCTTGAGTTGAGTGAAATGATAGAGCAAGAAAGAAGAATGCTCACGACTGGGTCGTTGAGGCAAGAAAGAAGAATGCTCACAACTGGGTCGTTGAGGCAAGAAAGAAGAATGCTCGCGACTGGGTCGTCGAGACAAGGTCTCAGATGTGAGAAGTATTGAACTTAGCCCTGAAAGAGATGGTAACACTAGAAGTAGATTGACTGTGTGAGACGTCAGTTCGAGTCGAGTCTTGCATGGTCATTGGACAACTTTTACAAGGTAAATAAAATAAACAGTCTCTCGAACGACGACCCAGGCAGCCCATGGGAACCGTTGCGATGGTAGACATTTCGTAGCTGTGTGCTGGATGACCGCACGGGTTAGGCGGGGACTTGCAGCGGAGCTAGCTACTCACGCTGGCAAGGGACGTCCGTCTAATCGAAACTACAAAAGGAGTCCATTATAGCGCTGGGCGCTAGTGACTAGTTTATATAGATGAGTCGGCATGGGCGGCGATCCGCGTGTATGCCTTTGGATTGAGTCGAGTATTGAGTGTAGTATATCAAGGAAGTCGAGTTGTATGTGTGAGTATAGTTGGAACACAAAATATTGGGCCTAAGATTTGGTTGCAACATAGGCGACGTGCTTCAGCACGAGATGTGGCATCGAGTCTTATGTTGTCGGCATATAAGTTGTATTTGTTGGATTGAGTTGTCTTGAGTTTAAGTCAGGAAACGCCGCAAGGCAAATTTGGTCGAGTGACTCTTAGTTCACATGTCTTGATTGGGTCTGTCGGTGATCGAAGTAGCAAGGGCCGCGAGGCGGCGATATGACTGAGTCTCATTGAGTTACGAGGCACGACCTCAACAAGGACTTATAGCACGGTCACACGGGAATGGAGTCTTATTGCGTACTTGCGTCTCTGATTTTGGCCAAAAGACAAGCACGACTTGATAGGTTAACGTTGTTGAGTCGACGTTGTTGTTGCAAGCACGGGATGGTCTAGAGACACAAAATAGGCCAAGACGTCGGTCCTAAAACTGATCCTAAGACAAGACTAGAAAGACAATTGATAAGAAGGGGCTATGTTGTACGAAGTAAATCAAACGTGTTGGTTTTGTATGGGTGGGCGAGGAGCTCATTCCACCAGTATAGTTGAGTACTGACACCCATATAGTTTTCATGTACAGGAGCAGGTAGAAGCTCGTGGCACGGAGCTCGCTTGGATGCGTCGAGGCATGGAGTTCCTTGGCGATTCGAAGCGTGCGGTCGCATAGAGTCAAGACTTATACGGGACATAATGTATGGACGTCGCCTTCCGAAGCATCCGCTGGTTCAAGACATGTATTGAGAGATGAGAGAGAGCTGAGTGACTTGTAATGTGAGATGAGTGAGCTTGAACGAGCTTGAGAGACTTGTAATCTTGGCCTTGCGCCCCATTGTAACCTATGTTTCAATATCAATAAAGAGCTTCTTTTGAATAACTTGTGTTTGGTTCTACTTTCCGCTGCTATTATTCAATGTCTCTGCATGGGACTTCTGTGCGACGACCCCGTCGCAGCCGCTGAAATTGGCCGTTATGGAACCCGCCTTGTACGAGCGTAAATTAAGACTCGTACGGCATCACGCCTTAGCGAGGACGATCGCTCCTACGGGAGTGGGGCGTGACAGTGTCGTTAGCATTTGAGTACCTTCACCATTATCATCCTCATGTTGTGGTGCACCGCGATCTGAAGCCGAGCAACGTATTGTTGGATGAAAACATGACGGCTCATGTTAGCGACTTTGGGATCTCCAAACTTTTTCTTGGTGACAGTCAGTCTATATTGTCTGCTACCGCACCAGGGACTTTAGGCTATATGGCTCCAGGTAATTCTATCACTTAATGATTTTTTGTATGCTGTTAGTGAAACCTTTGTTTGGTAATTTTGAAACCTATGCTGCAAATATGCATTTAGCTAATCATTTCTGCTGCAACTGCAGGCAACCAATGGCCTATTATCTTCTCTTTTCGAGGACATTTTATGTATGTCCAATAGAATACTCCTTGTCATTTGTCTTTGATGAGGCAACAAGCTCTGATCATTTTGCTACATACATATGTAGTGCATCTTAGAAAGATTTTATTTAAGATCGCAAAATTTTGAGGCCAATCACAAAGCATTAAGAACAAAAATAAGGCAGACACCATGCTTTCAAGAAGTTTTCTTATACATCATGACAGAGCTATGAGTCATATTTACCCAAATTTGACTGAACCATTTTTCATAAACATTGATATTCTTCTTTTGGTTTAATTCTACAGTTATATTATGCGAGGTAAACTTTGTCCCTTTTTGAGTGACCAGGGAAAAAAACAAGTTACAATCTGTAGTAGTAGTATATATTAGATCAAAGACAACATTTGCAATTTGAATTAAGATTTTTCTGGCTTTATTTATTTTGTTTCTATTGTAATTTTGTTTTTATTATTTTGCAAGAGTATGGATCAACAGGAAAAGTGTCAAGAAAAGGCGACGTATATAGCTTTGGAATTTTGTTGCTAGAAACTTTTACAAGGAAAAAGTCGACCGATGCCATGTTTGATGGGGAATTAAGTTTAAGGCAATGGGTGACAAGAGCATATCCATCGGCAGTGTTAGAGATTGTGGATCCAGATCTCTTGAAAGAAAGTGTTGATATTCAAGGGGAACCAAGCTCTGCAATTATTGTTGGCCAATGTCTGTCGTCGCTTATTGAATTGGGTTTGTCTTGCTCGAGGGGCTCGCCACAAGAGAGGATTCAGATGAGGGATGTCACGCCCCGAGTCGACAAACCGTTCGTCCCCGGTGTTACTTTGCCGATTCGATCGTCCTCGCTAAGGCGTGATGCCGTACGAGTCTGGAATTGCACTCGTACAAGGCAAGAACGTTACGTTGCTTTTTGTATTAATACGCCAAGTTGAAACTTCACAATTCACATCAGAATATAAGATGCAATATAGGAAGATAGAAATGTTTTTCATTCATAGCTTGCAACGAAGTGCAAGTCGTGTAAAATCCCTAAATTTTCACTACGATTTTGAAATTTTATTTTTAGTATTGATTTTTGGTAATTATACGACGAGTGCGAGTATGTACATACGTGATATTTATCCATTTAGTTATTTTACATAAAGAGTTTATTATAGGTTTCGTAAATATAGTAAATAGTTTGATTTCGAAATATATAAAGAGTAAATAATTTGTATATAAACATTTTCTTATTTAGTCAAATGTTTTATTTTCATTACTATAAAAATGATTTATACAAGTAGAAGTAACGCTTTAGAGAAATAATACTTTTATTCTATTTTACATGCAAGGTGCATGAAAATTATTTCCATACATATTTTGAGTTTCAAAAACTAATCGATATTATTATTTTTTTATTTACAAAAATGTATTGTAAGTTATTTTCTATTAATATTTAAATACTTATTTTGAATTTTCGAAATTAATTATTATTATAATTTTAGTGTTCATAAAAATATTTTAAAAAAATTTGTTGATTGGTATTTAAATTAATTATTATGAATTATAAATACAAATGTATTTTTATGGATCCTATTTTTAATGTAAAGATGGATTTACTTAGATTTAATTTGATTCGAATTTGGATTGGATTCACTTTAAAACTATTTAAATTAATATGGTATTTATCAATTGGGATTTTAAATCAATTCTAATCCTTATCCAACTGGAAATTCCCACATCCTATAAATAGGCAGGTACTCCTCCATAAATTTCAACCATCCACAAATTTTCCCACCCACGTGCCATATTTTTTTTACATATATAATTTCAACCATCCCGTGTCCGACAACCCGGACGCAATCCAAAATCCATCCCCATGTCTGTGTCGGACACACCCGACACAGCCCAAATTCTAAACCCTATCCCTAACCATAATCCTACCCCTGTTCCACCGTGCCATCACCGCCACTGTAGACGCCCCAGCTCGTCCCCGTCGACTCCACTACCACCCTGACCTCTCACCGCCGCCGCTTTCCGGCCAAAACCAGACCACTGACTTCCTGCCACCACCATCAAAACCACCGTCACCGCCACTATGTTGTACCATACCGCCATCGGCCACACCCCAAACCAATTCCCCGACCACCCGACCGAGCTTCTCCGGTGCCACCAATCTCATAGCAACTCCACTAGAAAAGAGAGAAGAACAGAAAACCCTAGACTCACCTCTCTCCAGCCGCCCCCGTGCGTCGCGCAGAGCCGAGCAGATCCGCCCGCGTCCCCGTGAGCCGACTTCCTCCGCCGCACGCCGAGACCAGTCCGCCTCTCTCCCTCTCGATCCTCTCCGCTCCTTGCCGCGTCTCGAGCGTGGCTGAGAAGCCCTGCGCCAGCCGCCGGAGCAACGCTTCCGCCCAGCACTCGATTCCGGTGCCGGCGCTCACGCCCGTCCTTGGCCGCAGACCCCCTCCGGAGTTCGCCACCGACCTCAGGTTGGCCTCTACCGCGGTCGTCCCTTCAGATCCACCGCCGATGCCGAACTCCGCAGCACGTTCCTCCCCGTCCAGCCCGGTCCGGTCCCGCCGCCGACCCGGCCGCGCCCGCCGGAGCCGAACGACTCCATCCCGACCTCTCCTCCAAAACCCGCCTCCGTCTTTGCCGAGCTTCCCTCTCCTCCTTCCCCTTCTTCTCACCGCTGCCGCCCTTCGTCGCCCTTCTCCGCCTCCCATCCGTCGCTCTCCCGATCTCCCCCTCTTCACTTTCCCACTCTCTCTCACTCCTCTCTGTCGGTTCCTCTCTCTCTTCACCCCTCTTCTTTTGTGTCTTCGCTGAACAAAAATGAGAGAGAGAGACGAGTGCAGCTGTATGCTGCACTCAGTTCCCTCTCTCTTCCCAACAGAAACCCTCTCATTCCAAAACCCACCTCTCTCTCTTCCACTCCCTCTTCTCTCATGTCGAAATTCCCCCCGTCATCGCACGCCGTGGTCGTAGCAAAGACCCAGGTATGAAACCGACCTCGCTCTTCTCTCCCTTCTTTCTCTTTCGCATAACCACGCTGAAATACCGATCGTTTCCCTTTCTTTCCGATTTCTGTCAGTCGAAATGTCCAGAAGAGTCCATGGCGAACCAAACACCCAGGTACACCCATGGCGAACCCTTTCTTTCCCTTTCTTTCCCTTTCTTTTCCATCTTTTTAGTCGATTATCTTTCGTTTTTCATGATTTTCCATAAATTGTACACTGGAAAATATTTGTATTTGTTTACATTTGTTAAAGTGATTAGGGTTTTCCCAAAAATTGTGCACTGGAAGCGTTTTTAGGTTACAAATTAGGGTTTCTTTCCCTTTCTTTTCCATCTTTTTATTCGATTATTTTTCGTTTTTCAGGATTTTCCATAAATTGCACACTCGAAATTATTTGTATTTCATTATTGTATGAAAGTGATTAGGGTTTTCCCTAAATTTGTGCACTGTTAGGGTTTTTAGGTTACGTATTAGGGTTTCTTTTCCTTAAATTGTACATTGTATGTAAGTAATGTTTGTATATATGAAATTAGGGTTCAAATGTATTGTTTGTCTATAACAGTGTGAAATGTAGTGTTCATATGTGAATTTAGGGTTCAAATGTGAAATGTAGTGTTCAGAAATGTGAAATGTAGTGTTCATATCTGCATGTAGTGTTCATATGTAGTGTTCATATGTGAAATTAGGGTTCAATTGTGAACTGTAGTGTTCATATCTGAAATTAGTGTTCATATGTAGTGTTCATATGTGAAATTAGGGTTCAAATGTTAAATGTAGTGTTCATATCTGTATGTAGTGTTCATATGTGAAATTAGGGTTCAATTGTGAAATGTATTATACAGGAAGTACATGCTTAGGGTCAATTTTAAGGGTAGTTCAATTGCTGTTGAAGTGGATCCAGACTTTATTAGCCTGCTGGATTTACCCTATACAGTTGAAAGTAACCATTTAGAGGGGGTTTATAAGTACTACTGGATTGATGACTTGAAGAATAGGGAAACAGTGGAGCTCCTCACTGATGTTGGGTTGTTGGACATGTTTAGTAAACAACTTCCTGACAAGAATGGAGAGATACACATATTCTTAGAAGAATATGGCAACCCTGCAATTGAAGAGCAACAACCTACTGAGTTATTAACACCAAGAAAGACTAGGAGGATTAAGAAATTAGCCCACAGGGTTAGAAAACATGACCAGGGTCTTCATGAGGAGCAGTTGGGTCCACTACCTAATGACAGTGATTTGGACCTTCCTGAGGAGGAGTTGGATCAAATGCCCACAAGGCTCTTAACTGGTGGCTTAGATGCAGTTGCTGGAGGTTCTGACCAAGTAGCTCCTACACAGACAGATGGTCAGGAAGAATATGGCACACAGGCTGAGACACAACTTCATGGAGATGAACCCCAGGGTGAGGAAGACTTTGACACACAGGGTGAGGAAGCAGTAGGCAGACAGGGTGAGGAAGGAGTAGAGGTTGAAGAAACAGATGATGAGGAGTATGTACCATCAATTTCAGATGATGAAGTAATGTCAAATAATGTTCACATTCCAGAACTAGATGTGGAAGAATGGAGGGAAGAACAGAGTTCCAGAGGGAAGAGCTGCAGAGAAGAAGAACAGTTGCAATTGATGAACTTGATGATGAAGAAGAATACCAAAGCTGTGACTCAACTGATTCTGAAAAAGCTGGGGATGAATTTGATGACTTGTACAATGATGAGGAGATGGGTGAAGAGGAATACAGAGTTCCTGGGGTGAATGATCTCTACCTAGGCCAGCAGTGCATGAATCCAAGTGAATGCAGACAGTATTTAAGGTCATATGCTATAAAGAAGAGGTTTGAAATTAAATATGTGAAGAATGGAGGGGTGAGGATATGGGGTGTGTGTCAAGAGGAAACCTGTCCATGGATGTGCAGGGTGAGGATCTCACCAGATAAGACTACTTGTACACTGAGACAACTTAATGAAGAACACACTTGCAAGCACTCCTCCAAGCTGCAGAACAAGATGGCAAATAGTAAATTCATCTCTCAGGTCTTAGAAGAGGACATTAAGGCACACCACAGTTCATGGAAAGCAAAGGATGTTCAAAAGCAGATGTGGGCTAGGTTTACAGCGAAAGTCTCCTATTGGAATGCACACAAGGCCTTATTCAGAGTGAAGGAGATGATGTTTGGGGGTTATGATGAGAGTTACAGAAAAACCCCTGAAGTTGCAAAGAAGGTATTGAGAACCAACCATGGTAGTGTAGACTATTGTGGGAATGTTCCTGGGACAACAGAGTTTGCTTATTTATGCATAGGGTATGAGGCAAGCTTCACTGGATTCAGAAAGATTGTTCCTTTGCCTGAACAAAGCCTATGGGGCTCTGTAAGTTTCTCTTAATTTGAATGTCCCTTATGTAGGCTTCTCTGTACTTTAACTAATCTGTAGGCTATGGGATTCTGTAGGCTTCTCCTTATGTTTCTCTTTAACTAATCTGTAGGCTATGGGATTGTGTAGGCTTCTATAGGTTTCTGTAGGCTTCTCTTTACTTTCACTATTCTGCATGTTGCAGCCACCATATGAGGTTGGTCCACCTGGTAGACATAGGCAACCTGGGAGACCAAAGACTGTTAGAAGGAAGGAAGCAGATGAGGCACCAAGACCTGCCAAGAAGCAAAGGATTTGTGGGAGATGCAAGCTACCAGCTCATCATAATACAAGAGGGTGCCAAGGAGGACCAGTTGGGGGAAATACTAAAAAACCAAGGGCACCATGTCCACCAAGACCACAAAAAGAACCAAGACCTGCAAAGCTACCAAGGAATACAAACCATGTTTACAAGAGACCAAAAGTTTCAAGGGGAAGGAGGAAGGCACCACAGCAATCAAGTGATTCCAATGCAAACCAAGGAGTTCCAGTAGAAGATTTGATACAACATAATTTAGCCAATGTACCTGGAAGGGCTGATGGCATTATAGGATGTCTACCACCAAGGGGAACAAACAATTCAGTTTTCAGACCACCATGGAGAGTCAATAGCAGCAGCAGTAATGTGCAGCAATAGCACATTAATGTGGTTTCAACAGTTTGTGCAGTGAACATTTTGTGAAGAGAACATTTTGTGAAGAGAACATTTTGTGAAGAGAACATTTTGTTGAACATTTTGTAATATGCAGTTGAAATATGCAGTTAGTGAGCCCTTATGTTGAACATTTTGTGATCTGCAGTTGAAATATACTGTTAGTGAGCTGCAGTTAATAGTTTGTCATCTTTTGTAATCTGCAGTACAAATATACTGTTAGTGATGTAATGTGCAGTTAACTTGAACATTTTCTGAAGTAAGAATGCAGTTGTTTTGTCTTGAAATGCATTTCTTTCATCTTATGCATTTCTTTCCTCTTGTGCAGTTCTTGTACATTATGTGAAGTAAAAATGCAGTTGAAATGCAGATTGTAATCTTCAAATGCAGTTCTTTCCTCTTGTGCAGTTCTTTTGCAGTTGAAATGCAGTTGTCTTTGATCTTGTTATATATGTTGTTAGATATCTGTAGTTGAATTGCAGATTGTTTTGTTACATATCTATTGTTAGTGAGCTGCAGTCCAAATATACTGTTAATGAAGAATTTCATATACAACAGATTGTAATCACCATGCAAAGTTAGATATCTACTTCTTTACATAATTCTTTTGTAAAGTTACATATTGTAAGCATTCTTTTGCAGTTCAAATATATTGTTTTCTTACATATTTACAGATTGTAATCTCCTCTTTTGTAAAGTTAGATATCTACTTCTTTCAACATGCAAGAATTTCATATTTTAATACAAGCAACATTTTTCCAAAGTTACTTTCAACAAACAATTCATAGCACCAATTTTCCAGAATTTCTGATTTACATAGCAACATTACATACCAACATTTTTTCCAAATTTTCTACACAACTCTTCTAAAGTTGTGTTCAATACAATTTGTACAGGAATTTCAGAGTTACTATCACTAGTTGTAGCCTCGTTAAACCATTGGAATGCATTGTTACACTTCGTGCATTGCAAGAATCTTCTTCCCTTGCTGTGACTCCTCTTGGACATTAAGATGACTCTCCTTCCTCCACAATTTGGATTAGGGCAAATGGTTTCCCTCCAAGGACAATTTCTTCTCCAATGACCTAACTCACCACAGGTGAAACAACCTTCTCTTTGAGTGATTGAAGATGAAATTCCTGAGCTTGAACACAACAGAGCAACATCCAGCCATTAAAAATCCGAGCAGATGGGGCATTTCAAAAATTTTCGACCGGGATTGCCTTTGGTTCTGGACTTCGAAACGTACCTAATCCCCTTGCAACCTCCGATCTTGCATGGTGAGCTCAAATAAGCACATTCGTCTGCAAGATGGGTGTTCATCGAGCATATTTGACATTTGTCCTAAACAAAATAGAAAATCTCACGAATTGAGACAGAGAAACCACAGAAGCAAAGGCTTTCATACATTAAAGGAAAAAAATTAGGTCAATTTCACATTACCTTGCTTCCAAAGTCGGCCATAGAGCTCGGATTTGAAAGGGGGAAGGAAAGCTTCGGGTTTAGGTCAGAGCTGAAGGAGAGAAGAGAGAGAACGTTATTCCTAATGTAGGCAAGAAGAAAGGGCAATTTAGGTAGTTCACATTTACGTTTTACTCACCTGAACTCACCTGGATCACGTGAGGGTTATTTTGGTCACAAATAACACCCAAAATAGGTCAACCGTTAGTCTCCGACGAAAAACGTGTGAAGTGGGGGGTGTGATGCATTAATGTAATCATGTGGGGTGCACCTTAAATAAGCGTAACAAATGTGGGGTGCCACTCAAATTTTTCCAATTTGTTATTATTATTATTAATTCATTGTTATAATTGTTATTGTTATTATTATTATTATTATTATTATTATTATTATTATTATTATTATTATTATTATTATTATTATTATTATTATTATTATTATTATAAAAGTTTTATCATTATCATTATTATTATCTTTAGTATTTTGTTGCAATAAATAAATAAATAATAATTTCCAAATTATTTTGGTAACAAAAGTATATTGATGCGTGATTATATACGTAATTTCAAAATTAATTTCAAAACGTAAAAAAAAATATATTATTATATTGTTTTATGGTGTTTTAAAATATAGTCTATGACCTAAAATCCTATTTTTGACTAAATTGGATTTTTAGCTCTAAAATAATTTTTCAATATTTTCAAGTATTTTTTTTGTGTTTACCTAAATTAGTGTTATATTATTTTGTATTATTTATGGCTTTTATTAAAAAAATTATATTTGATAAAAATTAGTTCTTAGCCTAAATTATTTTCTTATATTTTTAAATAATTATTTGTAATATTTTGAATAAAGGAAAAAACCTAGTTTTTATTTATAATTGATTATCAAACATAGTTTCCAAATAAAAGGTATTTTATAAAATAGTTATGGATATTTTATTGTACTAAATTTTTTGAATATTTATTCTTGTCCATAACCAAATCCTTCATAATCTTCTTGTAAATCTGGACTACCTTATGTCCATCCTAACCAAATTGACCATCCTGGACCCAATGGAACTGTCCGTGCCACCACCCGAGGTCACCATGAATAGTTGTTGCACCGAAGTCAAATTTTGTGCCACATTGATCATCGCAGCACACCAGGCAGCACACCAGGCGTAGCAACAGGCAAGTATACCTTGCTATATTTACTGTCATATTATTTATTTACTGCATTATTTACTTTGTTTCATATTGTTAGTTTTCTTTGTTATAAACTGCGCGTCCAAGCCATACTTGGGTGCAAGCGACTTTATTAGTCGTTACTTTATTTTATGCATGTTAACTTAGTATTAGCGGACTACCTTCTTGTTGGGGGATATCCTTATATCTCCTTGGCCATGACACACACTACACGGTTGGAGACATGTTGCTAGGGGCACGACTTATTGACTAGCTATCTCTAAAGTCGTGTGACGGTAGATGCTCGTAACTGCTATGACTAGGATTTAGAGACTCAAGCAGTTACAAAAACTGGACGAGCCATGGACATGACTTGAACAGTGTGGGAAATATTGGGAGAGGACAGTCGCTAGTGCGTATGGGAATCCAAACAGGTAAACCACAGTCTCCGGATGGAACTGTGGCGATATATTTGCAGATACCCTCTGATGTTTTGGACGTTACGGTCGGATACAGATGACTGGATGCCAGTTACGTACACATAGCCTAAAATCCCACCCATGCGCATGAAAGTTGTCCTCTAAATTGCACATTAGGCGGTTAGAATCTCCTTTGCATATTTGTGTCTAGAATAGTCTTTTATATATTATTTTATCATTCTGACAGTTTATATTAGCATGTTCTTCCTGTATCTTGCTACGTCCGTCTGAGGACCTGGTTATTCCCCAGGTGTGTGCTTTCATGATTCACTGCAGGTGTTCTAGCCAAGGCCGTGATTTTCTCCATTCCTTCAAAGACAATTGCGCTTGGTTCGTCTTGCTATTTTATCGATCGATTTCTTGTACATTTATTTCATTGAGATAGTTGGTAGTGGACTTTGTCTCCGCCCAACGATTGTATCTTAAATATTCAAGTTAATTTTTATATTATTATTCTTTTTATTGTGGATGAGATTTAGTTTGTCTTGGATTACTACACTTTACAGCTTATGTATACATACAAGGCCCATGTACTTCGTATGTATACAGCTGGCATGTTTACGTACTTAGTCCTACGTATTTTGGAACTGGAACGTTACAAGTCGTAATTACATTGGATGTCGTTGTGGCTACATTGATTAAAAATAGAAAGAAACACACTCGACAAGTTGCCTGAACTAACGCTTGCCGTTCCATACATTCGTCCCTTTATACATAAGCCGTCGATTGAATTGGCTTCAAAATACTTTAGCATAGGAAGAGCTTCAAAACGCCTCTCCGTACTTCAGCTTCAGTTTAGTTGGGAGCGCCCGCCGCACCTGGAGAAATTGGGGGAATGGGATTAGCACACTTGCTAAGTGGACGAGACGAACCCACTCGTCTAAACCGACTCTGATTATTAGGGTAGGCATGCTTTAGAGTTGTCTTTCTATTAGAACTAAATGAATTCAGTTCATATTCGATAGCCATCTTTGAGTAATAAAGCATACAGTGAAACATATCAGTTTATCATATTTTTTACCACGGCCGTGCTCGTCCCTGCATGAAAACAGAGATAATATTTATACCTGCATAAGACAATAGGTGAGCATGCTACTATCTTATATGCGGTCATTGATGTTACACATCACGTGGGGCTATCTCAACGGTATTTCGGCCCGCTCAGTCTAGGTTGCAAGCCTGACTGACGGTCTCGTAATGCATCAGTGCCGAAGCACGATTATTCATTCCTCCTAGGTCGATTCGATTCCGATGCCCCGGATACCGATTCGAGAAAAAATATCAACTTGTGAACAAGCTGTCCATGACCATGCCAATGCGTGAACAGTTTAACATATGCAACAGTTTTGTATAGCGCGGACAGTATTGAACGGCATTATCATTTCCCCCAACTCATGCAACGATTCATTTTTCCCCGAAGCCGTACTCCCGATTTAGCGTCCCATAGGCACCAAATTGTTCGAGGCATCATAACCCACGATCGACGTTTCATAATATTTTGTAGCACGTGAAATAGTCTATCTTTTTACTAGAACCTTAAACTTTCTGGTTTATGTGATAGACTTGTATTTTCAGAGTAAATTACTCTAAATCGATACGTTTTTTCCGAGTTCTTGAACTTAGTGGATTGGCATGCAATTAACTTGGCATCGTTCGATTTGAATGAATTCGAGGCAAGGAATTAGTTTGCGGGACAGAGTAGAAAAGAAGGGGCCGAATCATCCACCAATTACTTTGCTTCGTGCCGATCGTCGAAGCGCTTTGCAACCTCAAGCTTTAGTTACGCGAGCTCCTGCAATGGCACCAACACTTTGTTAGAATTCCTTCTTTTCCCCTTGCTTCGAAATTTGTAATTGCATCCATGAAAACGACGCGAAAGTACTTCATCAAAATCCAGTGCTAAAAGCTCCAAGAAAACCATACAGCGGTCCGATCCCGTCGAAGGGACTCTTATAGAGAGCTCACTCGCCGAGACGCAGCCCGCTGCATCTAGGACTTATTCCAACAGAAGTCGTTCCATTAGTTGGATCGATTCTCGTAACTTCCGTCCAAATCGATTTGATCGATGCCATAAGGTGTTATCGTTTACCAAGCTTAGCGATCGAGTCAGATGGCCATCTAAGTTCCCGGCCGATCTGACTCGGCGCAAGCATATTATGAAGTTCCGTCGCCTATCGAAAGCGGGGCGCTACAAGGGATGTTGTTCCCAAACTACAGAAAATAAAAAATAATTTCTTATCAAAGTCTCCTAGATCTTAAAAAAAATCGCGGCTCCATGTCTTCGCCTTCTAGTTTAAAGATGCTTAGTCAAATTTTCGTGTGTAATATTACAACTTTTAAATCATGATCAGTAGTAGACTTTTATTAGTGCTCTCGACTTTCTGGGAAGTTATGGTTGGCTTGTAATAAGTCAGACTGTGTGTTTTGGTTTGATTTGTGTTTGCATCACCAAATATTAAGAAGTTTGTATGTTCTGATTTAATAATAGGTATGCATCAGGTTGTGTACTAAGCCTCTGTGAGCCTACTTCACCCTTGTCCTAAAAAAATAGAGCAAAGATGCTTTACGTGATCAACCGAACAATACTAACCAAGTTGGAAGCATAATAGAAACAATAATGCTAAGACTACTACCAATTCTTTACAACTTATTTACAACCATGACCTGGCCAGTGACCTGGCACAGCCAACCTGGCATTTGTGAATCACAAAACCAAACCTGTACATGTGAATTACAAAACCAAACGGTCCAAACCACAGACAATTGGAACCTAATGTAATTCTCTTTCTCTCTCTTCGACCTAACACTACAGTCAGTGAAATTAGGGCACGATGGCGACCTCAGTCCTCGACGACGACGACGATGGCCTCCGTCAACCTTTCTTCAACCTAACAATACGATCAGAAGAAGAAACGGGTACTTCTTCTTCTTCTTATTCTCTGTCTCTCCCTATTTTCCTTCGTTTACCAGTGAAATTAGGGCACGATGTATAGTAAACTACTAGAAACTGAAATTAGGGTTATAATTTTGGACTTTTCATTCTGAAATTAGGAATTTTATTTCCGAAATTAGATTTTTTTTGTTTCTGAAATTAGGTTTTTTTATTTCTGAAATTAGGGCACTACTGTTTCATCACACGGAGGGTTCTTACCCTCCCTTTCATGCTATATAATTACCAGTATATAATGATTTTTTTTGTAATTTATATTTACAAGGATATGATGAATTTTCGTGTTTACCTTGTGTAGGCATGGAAGCAGAGCACTTGTCCGAAGAGTTCTTACAGGAAGAATATATAAGCATGGAAGTAGAGCCTCCAAATATACGTAATGGAGAATTGAAAGAAATTGAATTCACTGATGTAGTCACACCTGAGGTGGGGATGAAGTTTGAGGATTTAGAAAAAATGTACGAGGTCTTTAGATTATATGGTTGTCACAAGGGATGTTTAGTGAGGAGACGGCATTCGAAAAAGGGTAACGATGGGAAATTGAGATATGTTGCACTTGAGTGTAGCCGAGGTAACAAGTTGTGGCAGAGTAAGGGGTTAAATATGTTAAGGCCCAGACCTCAAGGTGGAACCGGGTGCAAGGTTAGGCTTTCAGCACGTTTAAACATTGACGGCGAATGGGAGATAACAAAATTAGTTCTCGACCACAATCATGATTTAAGCCCTAACAAGACTCAGTTTTATCGGTGCAACCGAAAACTCACTCCGTCAATGAAAAGAAAACTCGTGTTACATGATATAGCGGGAGTTAGACCAAACAAAAGTATCAATACAATTGTTGTTGAATCCGGTGGATATGAGAATATGGGATGTATAGATAAAGATGCTAGAAATTTCATTGAAAAAGAGAGGCGTCTACGATTGGGGGAAGGTGATGCTCTTGCAATTCAAAAGTATTTTTTGAAGATGCAAGCATCGAATACAGGCTTTGTATTTTGTATGGATTTGGATCACAAAAATCGATTAAGAAATGTGTTTTGGGCAGATGGTAGGTGCAGAGAAGCATACAAAGAGTTTGGTGACGTCGTCACATTTGACTCAACATATCTAACAAACAAATATGATATGCCATTCTCACCATTTGTTGGTGTCAACCATCATGGGCAATCTATCTTGTTGGGATGTGCATTGCTATCAAACGAAGACACAAATCCTTTTGTTTGGTTGTTCACTACATGGCTTGATTGCATGAACGGTGTATCACCTAAAGGAATAATCACGGATCAAGACAAAGCTATGCAAAATGCAATTGAGATCGTGTTTCCTACTAGTAGGCACAGGTGGTGTTTGTGGCACATAATGAAGAAGGTGATGAAAATCTCAAAAGTTATAATGATTACGATGCTATATGTGTTACTTTGAAAAATGTGATATATGATACCCAAGCCACAACAGAGTTTGAAACCCTTTGGGCTGAGATGATTGATAAGTACAAATTGGAGAAGAACACTTGGTTAAGTGGATTATACAAGGAGAGGAGACGGTGGATACCTTGCTTCGTAAAGACAATGTTTTGGGCTGGGATGTCAACTACTCAGAAAAGCGAGAGTATGAATTCCTTTTTCGATGGGTATGTCAATTCAAAGACAACTTTAAAGCAATTTGTATAGCAGTATGAAAATGCTCTAAGAAATAAGGCAGAAAAAGAGATGTATGCAGATTTTCAGTCATTTTCACAAGTTATTCCATGTATCACTTTTTATGAAATGGAAGCACAAGTTCAACAAGTTTACACCCTTCCAAAATTCAGAGAATTTATGGAGGAGCTGACAGGAAAGATGTACTGCAAAGTAATTGATACACGAGATGGTGCAGAGGTTGTAGAGTATGATGTCCAAGCGAGAACTTTGGTTGGTGGCTTTCGTAAAATTCAGGTCTTCACTGTTTCATTTCACATACAGGAACATGATTTTTTGTGCAGTTGTCACATGTTTGAGTTTAGAGAAATTATGTGCAGACATGCGCTTCATGTGCTTATCGAAGAATATGATGTCGATTCACTTCCAGAAAAGTACATTTTGAGGAGATGGAGGAAAGATGTGAAGAGATGTCACTCGAGGTGTAAAATTACATATAATGGTTTGATTGCTACTGCAGAACAAAAAAAGTATGATGAGCTGCAAAATCTTTTTTCCAAGGTAGCCGATTTGGGAGCAACGGATGATGAACGATACAATCGTTATAAAGAGTGGGTAGAAAATGAATTGAAGCTAGAACATATTAAAACCCAAAATTTTGGAAGTGGCAAGATTGTTAAATCAACCCAACAATCCGACTCTACTCGCATCATTGATTGTGCAGAAAATGCAAGTGAAGAAGTTGGGGACCCACTTTGTAGGACACCAAAAGGTCGGCCTAGAATACATCCGTATGTTAAAACTTATGGTAAAGGAAAACGAGCACATCAACCTATCAGGAAAAATAAGGTAAGTTTTTTAATTTAAGCAATTCTGAGTTGTTTTTCAATTTTAGTGTTTATGATATTATGATGGTATATACATTGTAGGAAAACAACATGTCAGATCATGATCTTTCTCAACAAAGACCAAGAAGGGGAAGTAAAAAACAAAAAACTCCCAAGGAGAAAGTGTCGGTGAGATTGTATATTGGAATGTTTAGTTTTGCTTTTATTATTAGAATGTTTACAATAGTAAATCTATAAAATATTACAATTTTGTAGGAAATTCCCACTCCTAATCCATCTCCTGCTCAAATGCGTGATAATTCATATCTTTGCCCGCCACAAGCAAGTGTAAGTATCGTTTTACGTTTAAACCTTTCTTCATTTTTACTATCAAGGTAATAATTTCCATGTTATGGTGCTTATTTTGTGAATATTCAGACTGATCAGTTTGGTTATTGGGGAGGTTCAACTTTTGCCATGAATGTGCCACATGTGTATGGGAGGCCTCGACCTCCTATCCAACTTTTGGGGAGCTTCAACTTTTGGCATGAATGAACAAGAACCAATGTTGTTCCAACTTTTGGGGAGCTTCAACTTTTGGAGTGAATAATAATTTCCTTCTATACTTGCCAAGGAAGTATTTTGTTGGGGAGCTTCAACTTTTGAGGAGCTTGTCGAGTAAGTATTTTGTTGGAGATGGCTATGGTGCTTACTACTGGACTGACCACTGCTATACTGATCGTATTGAGGCAGCCATGTTAACTCTGAAGGTGCTTTTAATTATTTTTCATATAGCTCGTTATTTCAAATTATAGATAATTGTATACATTGAGCAACTGGCTTATAACTGGTTATTTTGTTCATTCTCAGATTTGATGTGATCCAACTTTTGTTCATTCTTGGATTTGATTTGGTCCAACTACTAAATTGTAACTGAACTAGCTAGTTGGCAATGATGACTTGGAGTAGGGATAGCTGACTTGGCAATGATGATATGGAAGGCTTAGTTGTATACCGGTTTATTATCTGATTTATCTGATACTAAACTGTATCCTCTGATACTCGGGTATGCTGGAAATTGTTTCAGCTGGAAATTAGTAATGGAGAGCCTTTTCTGTATAGTAAGTGTTTGTATCCTCTGATACTAAACTGTATCCTCTAATACTCGGGTATGCTAAATTGCAAAGGAGAGCCTTTTCATACTGAGCCATACTGGTACTATGCATGAGCCACTCCATACTGAGCTTAAATGCCTAATAATTCACATCTTTGGTCGCGGCTGCCCCAAGCAAGTGTAAGTATGTTTTGTATTTTATGATATTACTCATCAGGTTTTAAAATGGCATTTGAAAGGTTCAAATTTTTTTTATGTGAGGAAACCTTGAGAAATTTTTGCAGGGAACAAGTTGAAATGGTTGCAAAGACTACGGTATTACAACTTTCCTTTTGGTACATGCACAGGTTCTGTTTATTGTTCCCAACAATTTTCTTGGATCTTCATTTTTCTTGTCAAGATAATAGAATTCTCACATATGGTGCTTATTTTGTAAATATTGCAGACTGGTCAGTTCGGTTTTTGCAGAGCTTCAACCCTTGCCATGAATGTGCCACATACGTATCGATGCCTCGACCTTCAACCCAACTTTTGGGGGGCTATATAATAAAGTTTTTAGAACATGTAATTAAGTTGTGGCATGAATGATGTTCTGTATTATATTAACTTTGAATTGTGGAAAGTTTTTAGAACTATGGATGTAATGATGTTTGGATTATATGATGTTTTTAGAATTAAGGATGTAATGAAAACTTGGATTTTATGATCCTCCATATATTGACTCTGTATGCACTAATTTGTTCCCAGGCTAAAATGAAAGCTTGGATTTTATGAGGCTTGATTTTATGAAGCTTGGATTTGTTCCCAGGCTAAAATGAACACAAGGATTTGTTCCCAGGCTAATTTGTTCCCAGGTTGAAATGAACACAAGGATTTGTTCCCTGGCTAATTTGTTCCTATGCTAAAATAAACACAAGGATTTTTCTGCTGTTTAATGTTGCAGGGAACAAGTTGAAATGGTTGCAAGGACTATTAAAATGGTTTTGCATTTTATGATATTACTTATCAGGTTTTAAATTACCTGTTAGAAAGATGTATGCTGCTGCATTTGGTTCAACTCTCTTGTTAGGTTCTCTTAGAGCATCCACAGTGGGACTAGTTTCAAGTGCTATATTTGGTCTTTAGCCAAATTTTGTAGCACTTGATGGTTCCAATGGACTCTTGTCCACACTTAAAAAATGGTCGAAAGCTAAGAGACTCTCCAAATTTAGAGAGTCTACTAGTTGAGCTATATTACTTGCGGGCCCACCATATTTACTTTTCTCTTTCATTTCTTTTTTGGAGTGTTGCCACTTGTCAATTATGAAAGAAAAATAAGGAGGAAAACAAATGGAGTATTGCCACTTGTCAATTTGGAGTGTTTATTTAGACTATACCATTGTGTACCAACATGAATAAAATATTTCAAAATTAATTATTGGAGTATGGTTTGAAGTGATTTGGAGTATGATTTGGAGTGTTGCCACTGTGGATGCTCTTATTGTTCAACTATTTCTTACGTTCTATCTGCCATTTGTGATATGCAGACGCTCAACACCATTTGGCATTGAATATTCCAGTCTCAGGAAGCAAAATCAGAAGTTATGCAGAGTTGGACATGGAAGCAATATAATTCACCTAATTATTTCATGGCTTGGTATTATAACTTTCCTTTTGGTACATGCACAGGTTCTGTTCATTGTTTTCGACAATTTGTTTGAGCTTAATGGAGAGCACAATGCTAGATTGCAAAGGAGAGCCTGATACTATGCCTGAGCCACACTCTGATACTATGCTGTTACTACTATATCAAGACTCCATACTCCATACAAGTGCATCCCATGCTACAAGGCTATATGCACTAATTTGTTCCCAGGCTACAAGACTACAAGTGCTGGCCAGAAAGTGCAAGAAGCTATCAAGAATTTAATTTGTTCACTTTTGGATGTAATGGAGTAGTTTAGATTGTATGAAGTTTTTAGAACTATGATGTAATGATGTTTGGATTAATTTTGGTTCAATATGTAATGTTACAGGTTATTATTGGAATTTTGGGAAGCTCATAGCCATATTGTCACATATAAAGGTTATTGTCTGTTCGTAATGTTGTAAAGGATAATGCTGCAAAAATCTACTTTATCAAATTACAGATTGAAGTTCAGTGTTCGATGTACCCAGATTTCTGGAAAAAAACAAATCTACAATCATTTATTTCGGGTAACTGCATAACCTTACAAGAGGTTGAGCATATTTGGAAACATAAGCCTGCAACAAAGCTTCATGAACATAACATTGATAAGAATTATAAGCAGATTGTAGCCAACAACAAAAAAACATTTACATGCTAAATCCTATTACAAGAGGTTTTTGGTCACTACAATACAATTACTAAATCCAATTACAAAATCTTAAATCTTCCAAATTACTACATCTTAAATCCCCAAAATTCTTCAAAAAGGAACCATATAGTTCAACTTGACGTTGCGCTACACGGTATTCAATTTTAACTTCCAATCGGATCTCCTTCATGATATCCTTGCTTTGTCCCGAAGAAGTAGTAGCCCCATCATCCACTAGTTTCTGGACTTAGATTGTTCCATCCAATCAAAATATTCACACCATGAATTTTTCCTCTACACATATTGAACAAACAAATTACAATTGCAATCACAATTGCACATAAATAACAATTGACTTGTTGTGAACAAAGTAAAAAAAAAATCACTTACACTAGTAGATGATGGCCAACGATAGAACTTTTGTCCTAAGCTCATAGGCATCTTCGATGTTCTTATTTTGCAAAAGCCGGCTTCGCAATGACAAAAATAAACTTCATCCGCCCAATACTAAAAATCACATCCATCATTCTATGTAAATCAAAATAAGATTGTTCAAAAAATTTACAAATATGCGAAAATCAAGAGAATGAACTAAACAACAAAAAAAGTCAGACCTCCTTTGCACATTTCAGAAATTTGCGACCGCGATTCCAGGGGGTATTTGCAGTGAGTAATTTGCACATAGAAGTAACTTCACAGTAACATGAGATCTTCGCATGATCCCATTCCGGCTCAGTTGATTCATTTAATTACCATCATACAAATTAAGTCTTATATGAGGAAGAAAAGATCTCCATAATTATCAAATACTTGTGGAATAGCTACATAATTTTCCCAATGAACTAACAAGATTCAAATGCTAGCATGTATCTTGTTATTTAGCATTGAATTACTTCTAAAATTAATTGAGTACCACCGTAACAATTGTCAAGGGCAACTCAGAAGAAGAGGGGGTTGTAAGGGAAAAAAAAATATATAAAAACCCTAATTTCAGAAATAAAACTCTAATTTTAGAATCAAAAGTTCAAAATCATAACCTTAATTTTAGAATCAACAACAAAACGGAACCCTAGTTTAGAAATTTCAGTTTCTTCCATATTTAAATTTTTTGTTTCCTCTTGTTTCAGTTTTCCATCTATGATTTAGAGAGAGGAAGTGAGAGAGGTGAAGAAGAAGAAGAAGAAGAGAAGAGAAGAGAAGCACCCATCTACGATTTCACTTTAGCCGCTCGCGCCGTTCGTTTTCAGCCAAGGCGCCGACGCTGTCGCTCATGTAGGAATTTCTAAAAGAAATGAGTTCCAAATGGTAAGAGGAGAGAGAGAAAGAAAGAGAGAGGAATAATATAGAAGCCACGTCATTTAGCCACTTCAGCTCCACATGATCAGTTGTAAGTATGTTGTAATAGTTTGGTTGTAGTTGTAGCATCACCGATAATAGAAATTGATCTTTTATCGCTCAGTAAAAACCAACCCACTGGAACTATTCCACCTTTTATAGGAAACCTCACAGCGCTTAGTATACTCAATCTTGAACGAGTGATTACCATATACTATATCAAAAATGTATGCCAACATCCTAACCTGGCCTAAAAACTCACTTGAAAGTTGGTTCACTATGTGTGCCAAATATGGTATCATGCAATGAGTTAAGTATCGGCGCAGTATGAAATTCTCTAGTATGAATAATCTATATACAATATGGTGTTCTTGTTAGAGACAGATGTATAGTGCCAGTGACAGATTCGACATCGGCTAGATTGTATCGTTGACTCTGGCCATCAGGTATATATACCCAATGGTGCCACACATATCAATATAGATAGATTTTATTTCCCCCTAATTCAAAGAGAAATCTTCATTTGCTTAAGTATATCCAACCACCCCCCACCCCCCCACCCCCATTATTTTCATTCTTCTTTTATTTTCTTGTTTCTATACTCTGGCTAATATTTCATAGGAGGGGTGGAAAGACCTGACCAAGTTCCCAAAGGAAAAGTCATAGGTTTTTTGGATACCTACAACTATTCATTCAAGTTGGTTCCACAGAAGAGAGACTCCTCAATTGACAATTTCACAACTAACCGAGCATGTCATCCCATCTTTTCGCTCTATTTATGTATCTCATGTTATTCTGCCAACTTAACACTGATCTATGTTGTATGGGATACTCCTCCTCTCCTCTGGAGGATTGTATTCGTATCTCAACACATATACTGGCTACTACCGAATCTCTAATTTAAAATTTTCTTAAAAATCCATACTTCAAATCCCTATCGTATCGGTATTAGTATCTTGTCATGGTATATGCAATCAAGACCATGGTCCACAGTCATAATATTGAGCTATATATCTTAGTTAGAGACTGATATATGAATATGGAGACATCAGCACCACAAACTATACATTGATATAACTGTGGCCATTTAGGAGAGACCGAGTTGAGTACATGGATGATAGAATAATATCTCAATCTTTCTTTAGGACACATGACATGAGGACTTATCCACATATACCTAGGTGGCAGTGTTCTATTAGCCCATACCTACAATCACTCCATCCATGTAATCTGTGGGAACTAATCCTCATCACATACCTCAACTCTAAAAATCTAAGTTTCAGCTCCAAAAATCAGAAACTCAAAAGTGTCAAACAACTCTTTGCCTCTACAATCAAACTAGTGCAGCTGAGGCAATGGACCCCTCTACCAGCATTGCAGGTTTGAGGGGGGATCTCCCCTCTCCCTCTCCCTCTCCCTCTCCCTCTGCTGCGCTTCTTCGAAGCCATCCCTGGGCTCCAGTATGCACCTTATACTTACAGATATTCATGTTATTCACTCAAGATGTGTTCAGAATACACAACTGATATTCCTTCTTCCTTGAAATTCTATAGGTTTCTTGAGGTCTCAGGTTGCTGCCAGAAACCCACTTATAAGCAGAAGCTAGTATCAGGTGGAAAGTTCACTTGGTAAGAAGTATTGCCAAATTTTCATATTATGTTTCTGTTGGTTGTATCCTATATTGGAAGAACACAGGTAAATGGTGTTCATATCCATACCGTGTCCATACCCGGGCATCCGTGTCTATATTTATGCAACATAGGAGACCACTTAATTTTATCTATCTGATCGAAACTGTCTTTATCCCGTGTCCTTATCTGTATCCGTGTCAGTATTCATTCAACAAACGATTGTACATAACTGACCTTTGTATCTGATTCTATATATATTACCATGACAAGCTTCGAGAAAGATTGGCTGCGCAAGGACCTAAACGTGATCGGCTTTGGCCTCGTGCCGTCCAGCATTCCAACGATCAATGGAGACAGCCTGACGGGGCTCTTCCTCCAGAGTATCGGGAACGAGCTATCTCACTGGCCAACTAGCCCAGCCCTCACATCTCAATTCTGGTAATCTATACAAGTATATACATGAACAAGTGCATGCAGTTACTAACAATTTTAGTAGCACTGATTTGAATATATTGTTGTCATAATTATGTAGTATGTAGCTGATTACATATCTAGATCTTTCCAACAATTCCTTTGATGGTCAAATTCCTAGCTCACTGGATCGATTGGTCATTAATATTGAATATATGAACCTATCATATAATAGAATCTCAGGCACCATACCCAAATCCTTCACCAATCTTGGTAAACTTTACAGTCTTGACCTCTCCTACAATAAACTCCAAGGACCAATTCCTAAAGGCGGGGTGTTCTCAAATAGTAGCATCGTATCTTTGGAAGGGAATCTAGCACTCTGTGGTGCACTTAAACTCGGCTTTTCACCTTGTCCTCCTCCTTCCAACTCAAAGAGCAACCTTCATTTGCTTAAATATATCCTCCCTCCAATTGTTCTCGTTGTTCTTCTACTATCTTGTTTCTGTACTCGGCTAATATTTCATAGATGGGGTAAAAAACAGAAGCTCTGTAGAAAATAATAGTTGGGATGATTTTTATTGATGGACTACTTCACTACTTATAGGGAGTCTAGCTCCTCTACATACTACAAATTCCGATATGGGACTAAAAGTCCCTTATTGATTCTCAACACTCCCCCTCAAGATGGGCGATAGATATTAATCATCCCCATCTTGTTACATAGCTTTGACAGACTCAATGAACTAAGACCCTTAGTCAGACAGTCTGCCACTTGTTCTTCTGAGCGAACATAGTCAATCTTCAGTATCCCTTGTTCCAGCTTTTCCTTGATGAAGAATCGATCGATCTCGATGTGCTTCGTTCTGTCGTGCTGAACCGGATTGTTCGCTATACTTATCGCAGCTTGACTATCGCTCCGAAGGTGCAATGGTGTCCCCTTGTCTAGCTTCAACTCTGTCAGCAGCGCCTTTACCCATAGCAATTCTGATACTCCTAGAGCCATTGCTCTGTATTCTGCTTCAGCTGTCGACCGTGCTACTACTGACTGTTTCTTGCTTCTCCATGAAACCAGGTTTCCTCCTACAAAAACACAGTACCCTGTGGTAGACCTTCTGTCGTCTATGCAGCTTGTCCAGTCTGCATCGCAGTATCCCTCAACATCTGTGCATCCATTCTTCTTGAACCACAGTCCTTTTCCCGACGTCCCTTTCAGATATCTTAGGATCTGAAATATTGCATCCATATGACCCGTTCTTGGATCATGCATATAGCGGCTTACAACACTTACTGCAAATGAGATATCAGGGCGAGTATGCCCTAGATAAATCAGTCTGCCTACTAGCCTTTGATACCTTTCGCGATCAACAGGCTCTCCTGCTTCTGCTCCCATCTTGCACTTCTGGTCAATTGGAGTGACTGCTGCTCGGCATCCCAGCATTCCTGTCTCCTTCAGCCGATCTAGTGCATATTTTCTTTGTGAGAGAACAATTCCTTGTTCACCATTACACACCTCGATACCCAAAAAGTATCTCATCTCCCCCAGGTCCTTCACCTCAAACTCTTTGGCGAGTTTCGTCTTCAGCTTAGTGATCTCATCAGCATCATCACCTGTGATTACTATATCATCCACATATACAGCAAGTATAGTTATGTGGCCTCTTGCATGCTGGAGGAAGACCGTGTGATCTGCATTTGTCTGATGGTACCCCATGCCAGTGACAGCCTTTCTGAATCTGTCAAACCAGGCTCGAGGAGATTGCTTCAGCCCGTACAGCAACTTCTTCAGTTTGCACACTTTTCCATGTGACGTTCCTTCACCTGAATCTGACACAGAGTAGCACCCCGGAGGAGTCTCCATGTAAACTTCTTCTTGTAGGTCTTCATGAAGAAATGCGTTCTTTACGTCTAACTGGTGTAGCTTCCACCCATAGTTTGCTGCAATGGAGACCAGTGTTCTTACGGTACTTATTTTCGCTACTGGGGCAAAAGTCTCATCATAATCGATACCATATGTCTGGGTATAGCCTTTTGCAACCAGTCTCGCCTTGTATCGTTCAACTTTTCCTTCTGGTGTCTCCTTCACTGTGTAAACCCATTTGCATCCTACAGCTTTCTTCCCTTCAGGTAATGGCACCAGCTCCCATGTCTTATTTTTCTCTAGTGCCCCAAGTTCTTCCATCATTGCGACTTTCTATCTTGGGTCCTTCTTTGCTTCCTGCCAATTCTTAGGTAAAGAAGTGGAGTCTAACGAAGTGAGGAAGGTTTGATAAGTCGGAGAAATATTAGAATAAGATAGGTAGTTGGCGATATCATGTTCATAATCTTTATAACGAATAGGAGCCTTTCCCGCATTAATGCGAGAAGACCTCCTTAAGGGAGCAAGGGGTGGTGGAGAAAGCATACCATCCGAATCGGAGAGATCCGCTTCCGAATCCGAGCGATCCGGTGCAGGAGTAACATCTTCAGGAGTCGGGGCAGGAGTAGACGAGGGACTTGGCACTATAGGCACAGGGTACGGCACAGTACTGGACCTCTGCTGTCTTCTTCTGTAAACTTGGAGCTCCTTTTTCCTTGTCTGCTTCTCCCCCTGCGTAATGTACGTATTGTCTTCTTCATCCTCCGTATCAGTATCAGTGATGTTGTCTCCCCCTTTCTGCCAGTCTGTCACGACAGGACAAGGTACCGATCCGACAACGACGTTTGGGCGTACTACCTCCCCCTCACGTCTAACACCCGCTGTGTGAGGCGTGTTCCCAAACGCAGAACCCTCGTCCGAACCATAATAAGGTTCCAGCTCTCTGAATGTAACGTCCATGCTTACAAACAGCTTCCGTTCAACCGGGCTCCAGCATACGTAACCCTTCTGTGTCCCGGTGTACCCAACAAAGATACACTTAAGTGCTCGAGGATCTAGCTTACCAACACCAGGCCTGTTATCGTGGACGAAGCATACACAACCAAATACTTTCGGAGGAACGGTGTATGCAGTTGTCCCCGTGAGCATTTCCAAAGGCATCTTCCAGTCCAGTAATTGAGAGGGCATCCTGTTGATGAGATAAGAGGCTGTCAAGACAGCCTGCCCCCACAAAAATTTAGGGACATTCATAGCCAGCATCATTGTCCGAGCCACCTCCAGCAGGTGCCTATTCTTTCGCTCGGCAACACCATTTTGAGCCGGTGTATAAGCACAAGAGGTTTGATGCAGTATACCATGAGAGGATAAATACGCAGCAAACCTCCTATGGGTATATTCCGTCCCATTATCCGACCGGAAACACTTAACACGAGCATTATACTGTGTCCGCACCCGTTGATGGAAGCTTTGAAATGCCTCGAAAACATCAATTTTATTTTTCAGCAGGTAGACCCACGTTACGAGGGTAGAGCAGTCAATAAAAGTAACAAACCATCTATAACCGTTAACACCGTTTGTAGGACAAGGACCCCACACATCGGAATGAATCATATCAAAAGCAACAGAACATCGATGCCCAGAATGCACATAGGAGCTTCTGGTATGTTTTCCCAACTCACAAGAATCACAAACTAACAACTCTTTATTTGCTTTTTGATATAATGACGGATACAGTCGACCAATAACGGGAAAAGAAGAATGTCCGACACGCTGATGTTGGAGGAGCAGCTCGGCTTCGACACTTCGACTTCGGACTTCCGGTTGGGCGTCTGCAACCAAAGATGCCAGTGTTCTATCCAGACCGTTCCTGTCCAAGTACCATAGACCCTTATGCCATGTGCCAATGCCTAGTCGTCTCCCCGTTCCCTTCTCCTGAAAAGTTACCTTAGGAATATCAAAGGAAACAATACAGTTTAGATCAAGGATTATGGCGCTAATGGAAATAAGATTGACAGGAAAGGAAGGAGCATGTAAGACATTAGATAGAGTGATGGAAGGAGTGCAATCAACAGTGCCTTTACCCGTAACCGGCCTGTAGGTACCATCAGCAGTCTGAATGCTTTCTGGCGGCGTTAGAGGAGAGTATTCCCGGAACTCTCCTCGGGACCCCGTGACATGGCAAGATGCCCCAGAGTCCATAATCCAAGCTGGCTGAGAGACAGATGCAAGAGCACGCGGAGGTATACCGGCACTGGTTTGGGAGAAGTAAGTGCAGTAATCTCCTGTAGCGGACGGCGCCCCAGGAATGACTTGTCTTTCACCAGAACCAAGCTTTGAGCCGTGCATCTTCTCGAGAACTTCCCTCTCAAATGGAGTGATGTCCGCCAGCTGATTGTCCCCACCTTCATCCGCCAGATGCGCCTTATTGCCTCCAGAGTAAGTGTCCCTTCCACCACCGTAGCTGCCTCGACCACCTCGTCGTCCACCGCGACCACGACCCCGACCATTCGAGGGAGTCCGTGTCGGTTTTGGGCAAAAGCGGATGTAATGCCCTGTGTCACCACAGTTGTGGCAAACGCCTCCCGTAGAAGGAGGCTGTGTGAAAGTGGCAAGAGCAGATGTGTCAACTCCGGCCTGCTCCCCTGGGAGATACCCTTGGTAGGCATCAGCTTCAACCGTGCTTCTTCTTGTGCCATGGCAGCTATGGCGTCCTCTAATGTCGGCAGCGTCGGTTGTGCGAGAAGGACATTCTGCCGTTGCTCAAATGCTGGGTTGAGCCCCTTCAAAAACTTTATCATCCGTTGCCGCGAAATATAATCAAGAAATTTCTGAAAATATTTGGCAAAAGTCGGTTCAACCTGAGCATCCTCCATGCCAAGAGGATCATAATGGTCAAGATCAGACCAGTACTTCTTCAACAAGGCAGCGTACTCAGAGATGGTACTATCGTCTTGGATTACCCTATCGAGCTCATCCTGCAGTTGGAAGACTCGCATGGGGTTACCCGAACCGGAGTACATGTCCTTCAACGTTCTCCAGATATCAGCAGCTCCCTCCATTGCTTCAACGTTACCCGACACTTGGTCGGTCAAAGAGGCTGTCAACCAACCAGCCACGACATTGTTGACAATGTCCCATACAGCAAACTCCTTCGAGGAGTGATCGACAGGGGCCGTAGTGTGGCCATCAACATAACCAACCAAGCCACGTCCCTTCAGCGTCCGCATCGCCTGCCGCGACCATTTCAAGTAGTTGGTCGTGCCTTCCAACTTCGTCTCCAGTTTGTCCAACTTCCCCATTTTGTACGGTGACGGATCCACATCAGTATGGGTCACGCGTGGGGTCGCCTCCGGTAATCTCTTGGTCAGGAGATCCTCGACCAGGGCCTTCATTTCTTCTGCTGTCAACTTCTCATAGATGGAATCCATGACTTCTGCAACTGCAATCAGTGAGGTGTTGTTGTTTCCGGAGTCGTCTTCTTTGGAGTCGTCTTCGTCTTAGTCAGCTACCGTGGGAAAACAACAAAACGAGATCCCTCACTGATATGTCGTAGTTTATACGACCAACTAGAACTGCGTCATGATAACGCGTTCGGACGGCTCAAGGATAACCAACGTAGTTGTGCCTCCTTGCATGAGACAAACCAGAGGTATACCAGCCGTGCAGAAACGATTGTAAAGACAATGTTTCTGAGATACGAAGATCTAAAGAGATTTCGTATTCGTAGCAGAGCTTCTAAAAAGAAGGTACTAATTCTCGAAGACAACTACAGAGATCGTCTAAAGAGAAGAAATCTGTTTTTTTTTTTTTTTTTTGGAAACAGCAAAAAGAAAACCCTAAAAAGGGTGCTGTAGCAGCAGTAAAGGGGCGGGGGGCGAGGGGGGGGGGGGGCGGGGGGGGGGGGGGCGGCGCTGGAGGGGGGGAAGGGGGCCGGCGGGTCAGCGGGGGGGGGGGGGGGGGTCGGGGGGGGCTGCTCCGGGATGGGGCTAATTTTTTTTTTTTTTTTGTGTGGAGATAGAGAGAGAGTTATGGCTCTGATACCATGTAGAAAATAATAGTTGGGATGATTTTTATTGATGGACTACTTCACTACTTATAGGGAGTCTAGCTCCTCTACATACTACAAATTCCGATGTGGGACTAAAAGTCCCTTATTGATTCTCAACAAGCTCCCATCCGAAGAAACATCAGTGGATACCATTAGAGTGATTTCGTACTGTGAGCTAGTCCGTGCCACTGACAATTTCAGCGAAGCCAACCTAGTGGGAAGGGGAAACTTCAGCTCAGTTTACAAAGCTCACCTTGATGATGGGTTGATTACAGCAGTAAAGGTCCTGAATTCGGAAAATCAATCAGCTTTGAGAAGCTTTGATGCAGAATATTGTGCTCTGAGCAAGATTCGGCACAGAAATCTTGTCAGGATCATCAGCATGTGTTCTAACTTAGATTTCAAGGCTTTGGTGCTCCAGTTCATGCCAAACGGGAGCCTTGAGCAATGGCTGCACTCACACAACTACTACTTGAATCTACTTCAGAGGATAAACATAATGGTGGACGTGTCGTTGGCATTCGAGTACCTTCACCATTATCATCCTCATGTTGTGGTGCACCGCGAACTGAAGCCGAGCAACGTGTTGTTGGATTAAAACATGACGGCTCATGTTAGCGACTTTCGAATCTCCAAACTTTTTCTTGGTGATAGTCACTCAATATTGTCTGCTACCGCACCAGGGACCTTAGGCTATATGGCTCCAGGTAATTCTATCACTTATGATTTTTTATATGCTGTTAGTGACCAGTTTCCTTCAATAATTCTGGTCAAATCTTTGTTTGGTAATTTTGAAACCTATGCTGCAAATATGCATTTAGCTAATCATTCTGCTGCAAGTGCAGGCAACCAATGGCCTATTGTTTTCTCTTCTACAATTTTCAGTCGAGGACATTTTCTGTATGTCCAATAGAATACTCCTTGTCATTTGTCTTTGATGGGGCAACAAGCTCTGATCATTTTGCTACATACATATCTAGCGCATCTTAGAAGATTTTATTTAAGATCACGGGATTATGAGGCCAATCACATAGTATTAAGAATAAATCAAAGGCAGACACCATGCATTCAAGAAGTTTTCTTATACATCATGACATAGCTATGATCCATATTTACCCAAATTTGACTGAACCATTTTTCATAAAGATGGATATTCTCCTTTTGGTTTAATTCTACAGTTATATTATGCGAGGTAAACTTTGTCCCTTTTCGACTGACCATGGGAAAAAAAAAACAAGTTACAATCTGTAGTAGTAGTATATATTAGATCAAAGACATCATTTGCAGTTTGAATTAAGATTTTGTTGGCTTCATTTATTTTGTTTCGATTGTAATTTTGTTTTTATTATTTTGCAAGAGTATGGATCAACAGGAAAAGTGTCAAGAAAAGGCGACGTATATAGCTTTGGAATTTTGTTGCTAGAAAGTTTTACAAGGAAAAAGCCGACCGATGCCATGTTTGATGGGAAATTAAGTTTAAGGCAATGGGTGACAAGAGCATATCCATCGGCAGTGTTAGAGATTGTGGATCCAGATCTCTTGAAAGAAAGTGTTGATATTTAACGGGAACCAAGCTCTCCGATTATTGTTGGTCAATGTCTGTCGTCGCTTATTGAATTGGGTTTGTCTTGCTCGAGGGACTCGCCACAAGAGAGGATTCAGATGAGGGATGTTGTTCCCAAATTACAGAAGATAAAAAATGATTTCTTATCAAAATATCCTAGATCTTAAAGAAAATCGCGGCTCCATGTCTGCGCCTTCTAGTTTAAAGATGCTTAGTCAAATTTTCGTGTGTGTAATATTGCAACTCTTAAATATTGATCAGTAGTAGACTTTTATTAGTGCTCTCGACTTTCTGGGGAGTTATGGTTGGCTTGTAATAAGTCAGATTGTGTGTTTTGGTTTGATTTGTGTTTGCATCACCAAATATTAAGAAGTTTGTATGTTTTGATTTAGTAATAGGTATGCATCAGGTTGGGTACTAAGCCTAACTGAGCCTACTTCACCTTGTCTTAAAAAAAGAGAGCAAAGATGCTTTAATGGATTAACCGAACAATACTAACCAAGTTGGAAGCATAATAGAAATTGATCTTTTATCGCTCGGTAAGAACCAACCCACCGGAACTATTCCACCTTTTATAGGAAACCTCACAGCGCTTAGTACACTCAATCTTGAATGAGTGATTACCATCTACTATATCAAAAATGTATGCCTACATCCTAAACTGGCCTAAAAACTCACTTGAAAGTTGGTTCACTATGTGTGCCAAATATGGTATCATGCAATGAGTTAAGTATCGGCACAGTATGAATAATCTTATACAATATGGTGTTCTTGTTAGAGACGGATGTATAGTGCCAGGGACAGATTCGACATCGACTAGATTGTATCTTTGACTCTGGGCACCAGGTTTATATACCCCATTAGTGTAAATGTCATTTTATTTGTTGTGCTAGTGGATGTTGAAGAATATGAGAATAACTGAATATGCTATTGTATTGCCTTCATCGACTCATCTTCACTGTACAAACATTTGGCGATAAGAATGCCGGATATGTTTTTTGATGCAGGGTTTACCTTCGCGTCCATAAACCCATATTTTATTATGAATAACTTTTATTTATATATGGACATAAAGGTAATTTTATTATTGTAGAAAATTTCAGAAGCCGCTGGTTAGTGAATTACCAAGCATGAATTGGAGTGGCTTAAAAACCGCTACTTAAAACCACCAAAAAATCGGACCGCTCATTACCGTTCATTTTCGCTACTCTAAAAATACCCCATAACCGCTACCTCCATAATTGCCAAGCAGACCCTAAGGCCACGTTTGGTTCACGGATTTAAGGAACCAAGAAAGGAAAGTTGTTCCTTTCCTTTGTTTGGTAGCCACAAACTTGAGAATCAATTTCCTGACAAGGGGAAAAATTGGTGGGAATATGGTTCCACTCAAGACCCATGGGATTGATTTTCCCTCCTCCTTTCTCAACATTTATTACAAAAGGTATGACAAAAGTAACCATGTGTCATTGCTTATTTTACCATTAATGTTATTTTTTATAATATTAATTTTATTTTAAAAGGTAAGGATATTATTGGAACATTGTTATATTTTGCTTTTCTTTCTTAGGTAGTTTTCTTGTTTTACCAAACAACGGAAAAGAAACGTGACAGGAATCCTACTTTCTCATTCCCATGAAAAATACAAGGGAATTCATTTCCTTTCCGTGACCAAACGAGGCCTAAGAGAACACCCTTTGGAAGGGCATTCTTGTAATGTATATTAATTTTTAGAAAATTTTGTACCCTGAATGTAAAATTGTAAAATTTTGATGCTTTTAATTTTTAGAAAACTTTGTACTCTGAATGTAAAATTGTAAAATGTTGATGCTTTGTAAAAATTAAAAAAAAAATAAATAATAATAATAATAATAATAATAACAACACAAGTCTCAAGTCTGGTGTTCAAAGTCCGTCTTCGACTGATCCAACACTCTGTCCTGAAAAAAACACACTGATCCAACACTCTGTCCTGAAAAAAACACACGTCTCAAGTCTTTGTAGGAAAAAAACACGAGAGGACACGGCTGGTGACAAACTCCCTCTTCGACTGATCCAGCACTCTTTGTCCGGGAAAAAACAAAAGTCTCAAGTCTTCGTCTCCCTCTCTCTCATGGAAAAAGCATGATAAGTCATGCATGTTTGTCTCTCTCTAACGTATGGAAGAAATTAAACAGAAGCCGTGTCCTCTCTTCCTAACGTATGGAAAAAGCTTAAGTTCTCGACCCCTCTCTCTTCCTAACGTATGGAAGAAATTAAACACAAGTCTAAGTCGTCTCTTATCAATCACAGCCTTTCCAAGTCAAGCTTAACTTCCATACATATTCTACGGAAAATTTGGCCAACATAAAATGCATAGTCCCTTTTTGCTCAGAAGCAGTCTTCCTTCCATGTATGTTTTCACTTTCTTACACCCCTTAATTATTGGCTATAAATAGCTTAAGCTACCAAACTTCTCATGCAAATTACCATGGAGGTAATTCCTGCTCTACTCTTTATAGCTATCCAACTCATATTATTCTTCCTTCATCCCCTGCAGCCGGCCATGTCAAGGCCACACAACAACTTCACCGACCTCGAGTCACTGCTAGCCTTCAAAGCTAGCGTTGCCGATCCGCATGGCCTTCTAGCAACCAACTGGACCGCCAATGCCTCCTTCTGCAGCTGGAACGGCGTTCGCTGCAGCCACAGGCGACAACGAGTTGTTGCTCTCGAGCTTGCAGACTTCTCCCTCGGAGGCTCCATCTCCCCTCACATCGCCAACCTTTCCTTCCTCTCCTACCTTAACCTCAGCCATAACGCTCTCACTGGTCCCATTCCAGGTGCCATTGGCCGCTTGTCGCGGCTTGCCCGTCTCTCCCTCGCATATAGCTCCCTCTCTGGTCCAATCCCTCTCAGCATCTTCAACATGTCCTCGCTGGTTGAAGTCTCCTTGTTAATGAACAATTTGTCAGGTTCTCTCCCCTCAAACACTGATCCTCCTTTTATGCTTCCTTGGCTCCAAATAATATCTCTCTCAAAGAATCATCTGACTGGCAGCATCACGCCCAACTTTGCTCGGTGCTCTCAACTCCAGGCCCTGAGTTTGAGTTATAACAATTTCGGTGGGAGCATACCACATGAGCTTGGAAATATTACGGGTCTCAATATCTTGTACCTCGGAGGAAACCAACTCACTGGAAAGATCCCTGCTTCCGTAGGCAAACTCTCGAAGCTCAAGGAACTCGATCTAGGTGACAATTATCTTCAAGGAGCAATTCCTGAGGAGTTGGGGAACCTTCTTGATGTCCAATATCTAGCCCTAGACAAGAACAGCCTGACTGGTTAGATACCAATGGCCCTCTTGAATGCTTCAAAGATTTTCGACCTCATTCTCCATGAAAACGATCTAACTGGATCCATACCTGCTACACTTAGAGTATCTTGGCCTCAACTTGAATTTCTGAATATAGGTGCAAACCAGCTAACTGGAAGACTCGACTTTATCAACTCACTTTCCAACTGCAGAAATTTACAGTATTTATTGCTTTGGAAAAATAAGATATCCGACTTCCTTCCGGATTCCTTGGGAAATCTCTCAACCAGTCTGAATTACCTTGACCTGCGTAGCAACTATATTAAGGGAAGAATACCTAGCACAATTGGCAACTTAAGTGGCCTTATCCTTTTAAACCTGGGGCGAAATGAACTTGTCGGAGAAATACCTTCAGAGGCTGAAAGGCCTACAAGGAATGTCCCTACGTAATAACAGATTAAGTGGGTACATACCTCTTGAGCTCGGTCTAATGACAGGTTTAAGCGCCTTGTTCCTCCATGAAAATGCATTATCGGGTACAATACCACATTCACTGGGTAATATCAGCGGACAGCAGAGATTGTCATTGGCTGCAAACGGATTGTTCTCCAGCATCCCAGATAGCTTGTGGAGCGTAAATGGTCTCCTCGAACTAAATTTATCAGGCAACACTCTAGATGGCTCCCTTCCTCGACAGATGGGCAATTTGAAGTTCTTCGACAAGTTGGACCTATCGAAGAATCGCTTCTCAGGTAACATCTCAAGTGTTTTAGGGGACCTCCAAATGATTACATATCGAGATCTTTCCAACAATTTCTTTGATGGTCAAATTCCTAGCTCACTGGATCGATTGGTCATTAATATTGGATATATGAACCTATCATATAATAGAATCACAGGCACCATACCCGAATCCTTCACCAATCTTGGTAAGCTTTACAGTCTTGACCTCTCGTTCAATAAACTCCAAGGCCCAATTCCTGAAGGCGAGGTGTTCTCAAATAGTAGCACCGTATCTTTGGAAGGGAATCCAGCACTCTGTGGTGCACTTAAACTCGGCTTTTCACCTTGTCCTCCTCCTTCCAACTCAAAGAGCAACCTTCATTTGCTTAAATATATCCTCCCCCCAATTGTTCTCGTTGTTCTTCTACTATCTTGTTTCTGTACTCGGCTAATATTTCATAGATGGGGTAAAAAACAGAAGCTCCCATCCGAAGTACATCAATGGATACCATTAGAGTGATTTCGTACCGTGAGCTAGTCCGTGCCACTAACAATTTCAGCGAAGCCAACCTAGTGGGAAGGGGAAGCTTCAGCTCAGTTTATAAAGCACACCTTGATGATGGGTTGATTACAGCAGTAAAGGTCCTGAATTCGAAAAATCAATCAGCTTTGAGAAGCTTTGATGCGGAATATTACGCTCTGAGCAAGATTCGGCACAGAAATCTTGTCAGGATCATCAGCATGTGTTCTAACTTAGATTTCAAGGCTTTGGTGCTCCAGTTCATGCCAAATGGGAGCCTTGAGTAATGGCTGCACTCGCACAACTACTACTTGAATCTACTTCAGAAGATAAACATAATGGTGGACATGTCGTTGGCATTTGAGTACCTTCACCATTATCATCCTCATGTTGTGGTGCACCGCGATCTGAAGCCGAGCAACGTGTTGTTGGATGAAAACATGACGGCTCATGTTAGCGACTTTGGAATCTCCAAACTTTTTCTTGGTGACAGTCACTCAATATTGTCTGCTACCGCACCAGGGACCTTAGGCTATATGGCTCCAGGTAATTCTATCACTTATGATTTTTTATATGCTGTTAGTGACCAGTTTCCTTCAATAATTCTGGTCAAACCTTTGTTTGGTAATTTTGAAACCTATGCTGCAAATATGCATTTAGCTAATCATTCTGCTGCAAGTGCAGGCAACCAATGGCCTATTGTTTTCTCTTCTACAATTTTCAGTCGAGGACATTTTCTGTATGTCCAATAGAATACTCCTTGTCATTTGTCTTTGATGAGGCAACAAGCTCTGATCATTTTGCTACATACATATCTAGCGCATCTTAGAAGATTTTATTTAAGATCACGGGATTATGAGGCCAATCACATAGTATTAAGAACAAATCTAAGGCAAACACCATGCATTCAAGAAGTTTTCTTATACATCATGACATAGCTATGATCCATATTTACCCAAATTTGACTGAACCATTTTTCATAAAGATGGATATTCTCCTTTTGGTTTAATTCTACAGTTATATTATGCGAGGTAAACTTTGTCCCTTTTCGAGTGACCAGGGAAAAAAAACAAGTTACAATCTGTAGTAGTAGTATATATTAGATCAAAGACATCATTTGCAGTTTGAATTAAGATTTTGTTGGCTTCATTTATTTTGTTTCGATTGTAATTTTGTTTTTATTATTTTGCAAGAGTATGGATCAACAGGAAAAGTGTCAAGAAAAGGCGACGTATATAGCTTTGGAATTTTGTTGCTAGAAACTTTTGCAAGGAAAAAGCCGACCAATGCCATGTTTGATGGGGAATTATGTTTAAGGCAATGGGTGACAAGAGCATATCCATCTGCAGTGTTAGAGATTGTGGATCCAGATCTCTTGAAAGAAAGTGTTGATATTCAACGGGAACCAAGCTCTCCGATTATTGTTGGCCAATGTCTGTCGTCGCTTATTGAATTGGGTTTGTCTTGCTCGAGGGACTCGCCACAAGAGAGGATTCAGATGAGGGATGTTGTTCCCAAACTACAGAAGATAAAAAATGATTTCTTATCAAAATCTCCTAGATCTTAAAGAAAATCGCGGCTCCATGTCTGCGCCTTCTAGTTTAAAGATGCTTAGTCAAATTTCGTGTGTGTAATATTGCAACTCTTAAATCATGATCAGTAGTAGACTTTTATTAGTGCTCTCGACTTTCTGGGGAGTTATGGCTGGCTTGTAATAAGTCAGACTGTGTGTTTTGGTTTGATTTGTGTTTGCATCACCAAATATTAAGAATTTTGTATGTTCTGATTTAATAATAGGTATGCATCAGGTTGGGTACTAAGCCTAAGTGAGCCTACTTCACCCTTGTCCTAAAAAAATAGAGCAAAGATGTTTTAATGGATTAACCGAACAATACTAACCAAGCTGGAAGCATAACAGAAATTGATCTTTTATCTCTCAGTACAAACCAACCCACTGGAACCATTCCACCTTTTATAGGAAACCTCACAGCGCTTAGTACACTCAATCTTGAACAAGTGATTACCATCTACTATATCAAAAATGTATGCCAACATCCTAACCTGGCCTAAAAACTCACTTGAAAGTTGGTTCACTATGTGTGCCAAATATGGTATCATGCAATGAGTTAAGTATCGGCAAAGTATGAAATTCTCTAGTATGAATAATCTATATACAATATGGTGTTCTTGTTAGAGACAGAAGTATAGTGCCAGGGACAGATTCGACATCGGCTAGATTGTATCGTTGACTCTGGCCATCAGGTATATATACCCCATGGTGGCACACATATCAATATAGATAGATTTCATTTTCCCCCTAGTTCAAAGAGAAATCTTCATTTGCTTAAATATGACCAACACCCCCCCCCCATTATTTTCATTCTTCTTCTATTTTCTTGTTTCTATACTCTGGCTAATATTTCATAGGAGGGGTGGAAAGACCTGACCAAGTTCCCAAAGGAAAAGTCATAGGTTTTTCGGATACCTACAGCTATTCATTCAAGTTGGTTCCACAAAAGAGAGACTCCTCAATTGACAATTTCACAACTAACCGAGCATGTCATCCCATCTTTTCGCTCTGTTTATGTATCTCATGTTATTCTGCCAACTTAACACTGATCTATGTTGTATGGGATACTCCTCTCCTCTGGAGGATTGTATTCGTATCTCAACACATATACTGGCTACTACCGAATATCTAATTTAAAATTTTCTTAAAAATCCATACTTCAAATCCCTATCGTATCGGTATTAGTATCTTGTCATGGTATAGGCAATCAAGACCATGGTCCTCAGTCATAATATTGAGCTATATATGTTAGTTAGAGACTGATATATGAATATGGAGACATCAGCACCACAAACTATACATTGATATAACTGTGGCTATTTAGGAGAGACCAAGTTGAGTACATGGATGATAGAATAATATCTCAATCTTTCTTTAGGACACATGACATGACGACTTATCCACATATACCTAGGTGGAAGTGTTCTATTAGCCCATACCAACAATCACACCATCCATGTAATCTGTGGGAACTAATCCTCATCACATACCTCAACTCTAAAAATCTAAGTTTCAGCTCACAAAAATCAGAAACTCAAAAGTGTCAACAACTCTTTGCCTCTACAATCAAACTAGTGCAGCTGAGGCAATGGCCACCTCTACCAGCATTGCAGGTTTGGGGGGGGGGATCTCCCCTCTCCCTCTCCCTCTCCCTCTGCCGCGCTTCTTCGAAGCCATCCCTGGGCTCCAGTATGCACCTTATACTTACAGATATTCATGTTATTCACTCAAGATGTGTTCAGAATACACAACTGATATTCCTTCTTCCTTGAAATTCTATAGGTTTCTTGAGATCTCAGGTTGCTGCTAGAAACCCACTTAAGCAGAAGCTAGCATTAGGTGGAAAGTTCACTTGGTAAGAAGTACTATTGCCCAATTTTTCATATTAGCTTTCTGTTGTTTGTATATTATATTGCAAGAACACAGGTAAATGGTGTCCATATCCATACCGTGTCAATACCCGGGCATCCGTGTCTATATTTATGCAACATAGGAGACCACTTAATTTTATCTATCTGATCGAAACTGTCTTTATCTCGTATCCTTATCTGTATCCGTGTCAGTATTCATTCAACAAACGATTGTATCTATGTTCAATTGTTGGGCGTTGTACATAACTGACCTTTGTATCTGATTCTATATATATTACCATGACAAGCTTCGAGAAAGATTGGCTGCGCAAGGACCTAAACATGATCGGCTTTGGCTTGATCGGCTGGCTCGCGCCGTCCAGCATTCCAGCGATCAATGGAGACAGCCTGATGGGGCTCTTCCTCCAGAGTATCAGGACCGAGCTATCTCACTGGCCAACTGGCCCAGCCCTCACATCTCAATTCTGGTAATCTATACATGAACAAGTGCATGCAGTTACTAACAATTTTAGTAGCACTGATTTGAATGTATTGTTGGCGCAATTATGTAGGTTGTGGCTGATTATATGGCACCTGGGGCTGTTCATTTGCCTCACTTTTGGCCAGATTGGGTTCAAGGGAAGGTCCGAGAACTATTTTTAACCACTTGTTGAGGGTCTCTGTAATTAATTTGCATCTCCTTTTAAATTTAATGCAATGATGCAATGCTATTCTATTTATGCTGTGTCTTATGGTTAAAATCCAGACTTCATGGTTATATGAAATTCTTCGGTTGGGAGAAGAGAGAAAAAGTCGAGATGGATTCTACGATCAAATTCATGAAACATCAGTTGTGATTAACTATACTACCATCAACTTGTGTTGTTTGCTTATATGATAAATTTTGTTTGAATTGAATGGTTTCATGTGTTAAGTTCTTGTTGAGAACTAATAAGGGATTTAGTCCCATATGATTGTGTGTATCCCTTTGCAACCAACCTCGCCTTGTATCGTTCCACCTTTCCTTCTGACGTCTCCTTTACTGTGTACACCCATTTGCATCCCACAGTTTTCTTCCCTTTGGGTAATGGAACCAGCTCCCACGTCTTATTTTTTTCCAGTGCCCCAAGTTCTTCCATCATCGCAGCTTTCCACCTTGGATCTTTCTTCGCTTCCTGCCAACTTTTGGACAACGAAGTAGTGTCTAATGATGCGATGAAGGCTCGATAATTCGAAAAAATATTAGAATAAGACAGGTAATTGGCAATATCATGTTCATAATCATCAAAACGACTAGGAGCCTTACCCGCATTGATGCGAGAAGATCTCCTTAAGGGAGCAATAGGTGGTGGAGAGATCATACCATCAGAGTCAGAGAGATCCGCATCAGAATCAGATTGATTCTGTGCGGGGATAACATCTTCAAGAGTTGGAGCAAGAGTAGACGAGGGACTTGGTACTGAAGGCACAGGGCACGGTACAGGCACGGTACTGGACTTCTGCTGTCTCCTTCTGTAGACTTGGAGCTCATTTTCTATTGTCTGCTGCTCCCCCTGTTTAACATATGTATCTTCTTCATCTTCTGTATCGGAGTCACTGCTTTCTCTCCCTTTTGTCCAGTTTTCTACGACCGGACATGGGACCGATCCGACTACCACAAATGGGCTTAATTTTCCCCCTCACATCTAACACCCGCTGTGTTAGGCGTGTCAACAAACGCCGAACCGTCATCATGTAATGCCCCGTTCCGCACGGCGCATTACGCTGAAGCATTGACTCAATGAGTCGCGTTGACGCAAGGAAATGTATCGATGCAAAACGATACGAGAGTTAAGTTGTCCCGAGCAATGCATCAAACTAAGTTGATGCCAAGAGTTGCCTTGTCCCGAAAGAATGCATCGAGTTGAATCGATGCGAAGCGCCGCGTTGTCCCGAAGGATGATGTTGGCACATTTTATTTTGAGTAATTAACAGCATCTTCGTAGTTTAGTCTTCTGTTCTTCAGGTTCATATATTCTCAGCAGATCTACTACATGGACGTTTAAGAGCTTTCTCCTTCTTCCTTGAAGACTGGAGCAGTTACCGGCGTTCTCTGCATAAGACGGCATCTTTCTGCTTAGAGTCTTTGAGTCTGTACTGGTCTAGGTATATCTGTAAACACCTAAGGACGGATGACAGTAAAAAGAACAAGTCAAAAATCAAATAGCTACAGAGCGGCATACCGGCGGTATGCTTCGGCATACCGGCGGTATACCGTTTTTGGAATACAGAAAGTTGCTGTGACAAATAGTCGGCATACCGGCGGCATGCTCCGGCATACCGGCGGTATACCGCTTTTCTTGTACAGAAAGTTGCTGTGACAAATTGTCGGCATACCGACGGCATGCTCCGGCATACCGACGGTATACCGTTTTTAGCAACCCAAAAGTTGCTGTGACTAATTGTCGGCATACCGACGGCATGCTCCGGCATACCGGCGGTATACCGTTTTTAGCAACTCAAAACTTGCTGTGACAAATTGTCGGCATACCGGCGGCATGCTCCGGCATACCGGCGGTATACCGAGTTTCAAATATTTGGTTTTCGAATTGCTCTGACTAGCATTAATGGCCGCATTTAATGCTCTCAAACGGTCATTAATATGACCGTTACTATTTGGCCGGTATACCGACGGTATGCCGCTGAATACCGACGGCATGCCGGTCTGTCTGCATTCTGAGCATTAAATGCCACCAACTCTTGGTTCTCTTATAAAAGGAAGCTCTCTCTCTCTTGAGGTTCCTCACCAACTCTTCCATAAATTTTTCAACAACCAAGAGCTCCACCATTAATACTCTTCCAAGCTTTTCATTGTCATCCTCTCCCAAAGTGCTAGAGTATTAAAGAGTTGTACATTTCGATCTTCACGTGTTAGAAGATCAACAAGTTCTCATTCTCTTTTGTTTGAAGTTGGCGAGCCTTCGTAAGAAAACTCATGTGTAGAAGTTGGCGAGTCTTCGGATCCAAACTCGTGTTGAAGTTGGCGAGTTCTTCGGATCCAAACTCGTGTGTACTATTTGGTTAAATAGTGGATTAAAGCCGAAGAGAGTTCCGGGACTGGACTGCCTCAAAAGAGGATACCAGGATACATCCTTGCGTTTGCGTTTGATCTTTCTACTAATTACTTTCAATTGTCTTTATTGCATCAATTGTTGTAGTTAATTTTTAATTACCCTATTCACCCTCCCTCTAGGGTTCTACAATTGGTATCAGAGCTTCGTTCTCTTGATTTGGATTTACACCCTTGAGTGAACCATGGCCTCTAACCCTAACATCAGCACGTTTCACAATGAGGAACACTCCACAAATAGGCCTCCCCTATTTGATGGTACAAACTATAACTACTGGAAGATTAGGATGGGCATTTATCTAAAGTCTATAGATTTTGATTTATGGGATTGCGTGATAAATGGCCTTCCTACTCCTTCTAGAGCCATTGAGGATATTGCTTCTGACACCCTTCGGGAAACACTTGCTGAAAACATGAAGAAGCTTGCTTGTCGAGATGCCAAGGCAATGAATGCTCTTTACTGTGCTCTCGACAGTAGTGAATTCAACCGAATCTCTACTTGCAAGACTTCCAATAAGATTTGGAAGTTACTTGAAGTCACACACGAGGAAACTTCACAAGTGAAGGAATCCAAGATCAGTAGACTCATGCAAGAATATGAGTCTTTTAAAATGAAGCATGATGTATCTATTGCTAGCATATTTACTCGTTTTGGTGACATCATTAACCCTCTCTCTTCTCTTGGAAAGGAATATCCCGCTCATGAAAAGATAAGAAAGATTCTTAGAGGATTGACGAAAGCTTGGAGTCCTAAAGCTACCGCAATTATTGAGGGGAACGATCTAACCGTCATGACACTACAAGAAAAATGACCTTTCTTGACGGTCAATTTATTGACGTATGGTCAAAACCGTCAAGGAAAGCAGTTATCTTGACGGTTTTAGATATACGTCAACAAAACACCCATTTTTCTGTTATATATTAAAATTTGACCATATTACTTGACGGTTTTATACAAAGCGTCAAGAAAACCCATTGCATTACTTGACGGTTTGCTGATAACCGTCAAGTAATGCATGTGCAAAAAAAAAAGGCGCGCACATTTCAGATGCCATTTTCGTAATTTTTTCAAAAAAAAAATTTTCTTGACGGTTTTAACAAAATTTGGGAATCGAGGGTTTCTTATATATTTCACATCCACATACTTCTTTTCCTCCTTCCCCCATCCCTCTCCCTCTCGAGCTCCCCCTCCGGTGGAAGTCTTCCCCCGGCCGGCGAACCCCGACCGGCGACCGAGCCTGTAAGTCTCCCCCTCTCCTCCGCCCTCTTCCCTAGCTTCTTTTCCGACCATCTCGTCAGCCACCCCGACTTCCACAGCCCTCCCGACCGTGCCCTAACCCTGTTCTCCGGCAATCCGCCGTCTCCCCTCTCATCCCCGCAGCCGACTTCAAGCGTTCCCTCTTCCCCCTTCCTTTCCGACCCCGATTTTCTCCACATCCCTAAACCCCTCTCCCATGTTCTTCATCCCGACCCCCCCGGAAACCCTAGCTCCGGCGAGCTCTTCGGCTCAGTCCCGACCCGTCGGCTTTTCCCGTGCTTCCCCGCAGAGCCGACCTTGCTGCCCGTGCTTCCCGTGGACGCTTCCCGTTCCGTGCGTGCTTCCCGTAGCCGACCCGATGATCGCAGCCGCGACACGGCGAGGCGACGTCCGTGTCCGCACACGTAGCACGAGTCCGAGGCGTCCCTTCGGATTCCGACTTGCCCTTCGGTATATTTCTGAAACTCTTGGGTTGGTTTTGCTATTTCATATATGCGTGTCGATGATGATTGGTCTGTGTCTCCTACAATTAGGAGACACACGTTCTGATGCTATCGTTTGGGTTCTGCAAATTGGTTGGAACGATCCTCATATCCATGTATTTTCTGGAATAGAGTTTTATAGTGCTTGTGAGAACGTTCTCAGCTTGTTATCATTTGTGATTCATTTTCTTTGGGGAAGTAGGATAAGAAATTTTAATATAATATAAGTTTTATGAATCAGTGAAATGTAATAGAACTATACGTTAGCTAGGATTTTTTTTAGAAAAGTCAATGTTTTGAGAATAAATTGGGGAATCACACACCTAAAGAAACACAAGTAGGGTTGAAAAATATCAGCAAGTTGGAGGGCCATATGATTTTGCCTTTTTAGACTCTTGTTCCATTTGTAGTCAACAAAAGTATGTGTTGTTCTTGTACTAATGCTAGATGAGTAATTTTCAAGGAACTGCAAGAGAACAATTTAGAAGGAACCCACTTTACTGATATGTGCCAACTGACAAGGCTATGGTTTTTGTGAGTTCCATGATTCCTTTCAATGTGGTGACTTACATGTGTATTTACCTTCATTGCTTGTTCCTTACCAACTTTGTTTCTTCAGTTATATGAGAAACAATATCTTAACAGGAAACATACTTGACAACATTGGAAACTGTACCAAGTATTTAGATGAGCTTTAATTCATATTGATCTTGTTTTAGTTAAACAACTAACTATTATCTATGTCAATAGAAGCAAGTTATATCATTTATCTAAGAAATTTTCCTAAGAAGGCCCAGTATTTAGAAGGATATTTGGAAGGTGATATCCATGTTTAAAATAAGGTTGAGGATATTATGCGGGACTGGTAATTAAATTGATATGGCTTCTTCATCAAAACAAGTTAAATACTAGTGATGTTCTTCTTAAAAAGTATATTAATTGTGGTAACATATGTTTAGTCCTAGCATCATGAGGTGGTACGTCTTCTACAACAATTTAGTCCTAACTCAAAAGGAAAAAAAGTAGCAGGAAAGGGAGCAAGACCAACAGCAACAACATACCCTTGAAATATTATGTGCATATTCTAGAACTGTTTGGTTTGTTTCATGAGTGAAGGTAACAACAAAAAATTCTTAAAAATAAGCCCTTGGGTAGGACATAAATATTGTATATAGGCATTCCTCGATAAAATTAAGAAACAATTGGCTCCAAGTACTCGTTATGCATATGAAGTAGGACATAATAGAGATGCAAGGTTAGGCCTTAGGTGCAAGGTCAGCCTTGACATTCTAAATGGTCGAGACATCAGTCTTGAAGGACTTGGCGAGGATAACATCATTGATGCCTTTAGCAAAGACAACTCCATAAACTTGAAACAACTATACATCAGCTATCCCATATAAAGGATTCTCTATTTGGCTCGATAAACTATTTTCTGTTCATCATAATTTTAGATTTCAAACAACTTTATAGTTATAGTTTCATAATCCACATATAGTACTCATACTACACACATCATGAGATTGTTTGATGTATTTTTAAACTTACATAGTGCTTTATTATGTGTTTTCCCACATAATTAATGTCCTGTAGGAGGATACTACCAATACCACCCAATTTGTATTGTTCTTTCTATTAGTTAATATTTTATTCAGACACATTTCTAAACTAGGAAGTTGTTTATTGTCTTTCACGTAGCAATTTTAAGGGCTCCATTTGCATCTTAATTGGAATCTATTCATTTTCCCTTTCTTCTTACATATGCCAACTAGAGTTATATGATTGGTACTTGAAATTTGTTGCAAGATTTATGTGCAGGGTGCATTGGGCCATCAGACCATCACCTTACCTTTTGCTTTCTTCTAATGATGTGATAAATATACTTCCCCACGAACTTGCTAGTTTTCTTGATATGTCCATAAGACTAGATGCAATATTTCATTTATGAAAATATTGAACTAGAACTACATAGTTTTATAATGTTACAGGTGGATGTGGCAATGAAGCTATCTAAAATGGAAGAATTCATAGGTGGATCTTCATTAATCTTTACCAATATTAGAGAATCCTCTAATATGTATCTGGTTAGCCTAATGCTTCGATAATACATAAATCTTTATCAATTATGTCACACAGGCTGTTGGGCTTGAAGGCGATCTGTGCAAGCAGGAGGATGTGGCAAGAAGTGTAGAAACAACCATCAAACATTTTCGTAAGCTAGATATTCATGTTAACGGAGCATCAGGCAATGGAGGATTTGTCACCTTGGCTTTCGAACATGTGAGTATACTTTGTTGCATGTTGATATGGTATAACATCTATTATACTTTCTGGCTCAATTTACTTTTGAAGTACATCAGTATAATTCTCTCCACTATACTTCAGTCACGAAGCACTTGTTGAGTTGTCTTTTTGTGCAACATTAGTTGGTGGCTTATCCTCTAGAAAATAATATGTGGCTTTTTTCAAATTGCAAGCTGGTGACTAAGATGGGGAAGCCTACTGGCCAGTCATTTTTGGGGAACTAATTATGATATTAGGGTCAATGGAATTACATCATGACCTATTGAAGGCACTCCTGGACTTATAAAACTTGACCCATTCTTCTTGGTCATGCATGCTACCTTTCATGCTTAATAAAATAATATACCGGTATCTATGTCATGGACAACTGAAGATTAAAGTTTCAACTCATCCTTACATGCTGATTTCATTCTCAAATATCCCTTTTTGCCAAATTGGAAAGCTTAGAGCACAAGAGAAATATTGAGCACTCTAATCTTAGTTATGTCATGTATGCATCCATGCATGTTAGTTTGCATTATGTATTGTATATGTTGAGTCATACATAAATTTTCTTTAAGCCCTTAGTATGTGATTCTTTGTTTGTTCTTGACAATAACCAGGTTGTTCTCCTTCGTCCACAATCCTGAGAAGACTCTTGAAGGAAATCAAGCTCATATTATCACCTTGAGGATCATCATCATAATTATGGTCATGCTTGTGATTCTTTGTACTCTTCTTCCTCCAATCTTGAGAAGAATTTTTGTATACTTTGTATATATCATTCTTGGATGTTTGTGATGTACAAACTTTGTATTTGTGATCAATAAAAAGATTGTGTATTATAATATTATGTGTGTGTTGTAACTGGCATATATTGATATTATGTGTGTTTGGTAATTGGATTCTGGAATATATTGATATTATTGTAAACATGTTTATCTTGACGATTGCAAAACGTCAAAAAAAATTCATTTCTTGACGGTTTTTAAACATCAAAAAATATTTTCCTTGACGGTTTTTTCCCGTCAAGAAAGACTTTTCTTGACGGTCATTACCCGTCATCTAGGCCCCCGTCAAGAAAAGTCGACACTTTTCTTGACGGTTTTTTGTTTGTTTTCTTGACGGTTTAAAACCGTCAAGACAAGCTTGTTTCTTGACGGTTTAAAACCGTCAAGAAAACAAATAAAAAACCGTCAAGAAAAGCGTCGACTTTTCTTGACGGGGGCCTAGATGACGGATCCAAAACCGTCAAGAAAAGTCTTTCTTGACGGGGAAAAACCGTCAAGAAAAGCCATTTTTCTTGTAGTGTGAACCTAGAGACCCTCATGGGTAAGCTAATGATCACGAGCTTGACATGAAGGACCAAGAGGAATCCTCCATTCAAGAGAAGGAGAAGGAGAAGACCAAAGAAAAGGAGAAGACTCTTGCTCTCAAAGTATCAAGGTCCTACTCCAAGGATAGCTCCGACGACAATGAGTCGGACGACGATGAAGAAATAGCTCTCACAGCTAAGCACTTCCAGAAGTTCCTAAAGTTCAACAAGGCCAACCGCTCCAGACGGGACAATGAAGAAGACCCGGCGTGCTATCAATACAGAAGACCCGGACACATCAAGAGGGATTGTCCGATAATATGAAAAGACTCAAGCAAGTACGAGAAGCCTAGCAAGGGAAGCTCGTCCTCCAGAAAGTTTGCCAACACTAGCATTTGGTGTGAAAGCGACGCGAGCTACTCCGACAACGACAAGGAGTACAAACACAATGCCAACGTCTGTCTCATGGCAACCGATGAGGTACTTGATGATTTTTCCTTAAACACTCTTACCTATGATGATTTGGAGAAAGCTATTCTTGAGTTACATGAAGAACACAAAGGTGTTCGGAATAAATACAAGAAATCTCTTAAGGAGGTTGAGGCTCTTAAACTTGAAATAGAGAGGCTCTCAAGCACCATTATTGATGTGAAGGGAAAATCTCCTATTTCTAACACGGATGAAATAGAGTCTTTGCGACTCAAGTTTCTAGAATCTCTTGACACCATCAAGAAAAGGGATGATGAGATTCTATCCATGAGAAGTGCTTATGAATTTGCTATGCGCAAATGTCAAGATGCTAATAAGAGAGAATACACCACTTCTATTAAGTATAATGATCTTCTTACACGGAGTAAGAATTTAGGTAATAAGAATATCACTCACATGCATGCTCCTAGACACCCTCACACTCATCAAAATGCTAGGTATAACCCTTACATGAACACTACACACAACTCCTTTTCTAACACAAGAAAATGACCTTTTGTTAAGAAGAACACCTCTCATCATGCTTTTTACTATCATCATAACACTCATGGTAGAACTTCTCACACTAGAAACTCACATTTGCACAACACTCACACTTCTTCTTCTAAATCTTCTTTGATGTGCAATTATTGTTGTTTGGTCGGTCACACTTCAAACTTTTGTTATACAAGAAAACAAGTTGACATGAGAGTTCTTAAGTGGGTTCCTAAGACTAACACTTATGGACCCATAAGATCATGGGTACCAAAATGTTCATCTTCAACTTATGTTGTAGGTGACGAATCCTTCTCATGCTAGAAGCAAGTGGATTCTCGATAGCGGTTGTTCACGGCACATGACCGGTGATGCTTCACTTTTTACAACGCTATCGATGAAGAAAGAAGGACACGTCTCCTTCGGTAACAATCTTAAAGGTTATATTATTGGAAATGGTAATATCGGTTCTCCTCCTTATCCTTGTATTAATAATGTATGTCTTGTTACTAATCTCAAGCATAATCTCCTTAATATTAGCCATCTTACCGATAATGGCTATGATATCAAGTTTGTTAAACTCAAATGCTACATTACCGATAGCTCCAATGGAACTATTGTGTATGAAGGCATTAGAGAAAACAATATTTATGTTCTTTATCTTGTTGAAGGTACTAACAATGACAGGTGTCTAGTTGCAAAGAACGATGAGAGTTGGCTTTGGCACATGAGGCTTGGACACGCCAACATGGATACCATCTCTCGCCTCGCCTCCAAGAAGCTTGTACGAGGACTTCCTAGTATCCCTTTCAAAAAGGATATGGTTTGTGAAGAATGCGAGAAAAGTAAGTTGACCAAGTCATCCTTCAAATCCATCAACTCTGTGAGTACCACTAGACCCCTTCAACTTATTCTTATGGATCTTTTCGGGCCTAGTAGAGTAGCTAGCCTTGGAAGCAAACTTTATGCTTTTGTTTTAGTTGATGATTTTTCGAGATTTACTTGGGTTATTTTTCTTGCTTGCAAAAGTGATACTTTTCATGAATTTGTTGCTTTTTGTAAACGTGTTCAAAATGAGAAAGGTTTTTCTATCAACAAAATTAGGAGTGATCATGGAGGAGAATTTGATAATGTTGATTTCAAAAGATTTTGTGAAAAGAATGGTTTTGGACATGATTTTGCTTGTCCTCGTACTCCTCAACAAAATGGTGTTGTGGAGAGAAAGAATAGAACCCTTGGCGACATGGCCCGGGTTATGTTAAACCAATATAAGCTCCCCCAATATTTTTCGGCGGAAGCCGTTAATACGGCGTGTCATGTTATTAATAGATTCTTAATTAGACCTATTACTAAGAAGACTCCTTATGAGCTTTGGTTCAACAAAATTCCTTCTATTGAATATTTCAAAATTTTTGGTTGCAATTGTTTTATTTTGAATACCAAGGATAACCTAGGCAAGTTTGAAGAAAAAGCCTATGAAGGAATATTTCTTGGATACTCTACTCATAGTAAAGGTTTTCGTGTTTTTAACAAAAGAAGTCTTGTTGTCGAAGAGTCAATCAATGTCTCTTTTAATGAACTCAACTCTTCTACATTCTCCTCTTCCGAGGATATTGATGACATCTCGTTTGGGTTGGAGAACTCCTCTATTGAGGATCGTCCTTCTTCATCTAACAATGAAGTTGTGACCTCATCTAAAGAGTCTCCTCCTCTCGAGCCTCCTTCAAAGGATCTTCCAAGAGAATGGAGATTTGTCACCAATCATCCTAAGGAGCTTATCATTGGGGATCCTTCCTCAAGTGTTAGCACAAGATCCGCCACTCGTGATCTTTGTGCCAATGTGGCTTTTATCTCTCAAATAGAGCCTAAAAATGTTAATGATGCTTTTCTTGATGAATTTTGGATGATAGCTATGCAAGAGGAGCTAAATCAATTTGAGCGAAGCAAGGTTTGGGAACTTGTCCCAAAGCCTAGCAATCACCCCATTATTGGAACTAAATGGGTGTTTCGCAACAAACTTAATGAAGACGGGTTAGTGACTCGTAACAAAGCCCGATTGGTTGCTCAAGGCTATAACCAAGAGGAAGGCATTGACTACGACGAAACCTATGCTCCGGTTGCACGTCTTGAATCCATTCGTATGCTTTGTGCCTTTGCTTGTTTTAATGACTTTAAGCTATTTCAAATGGATGTTAAAAGTGCTTTTCTAAATGGTATTATTAAAGAGGAAGTTTATGTTAAACAACCTCCCGATTTTGAAGATTTTCAATTTTCTAATCACGTCTTCAAACTCCATAAAGCCCTTTATGGCCTCAAACAAGCTCCACGTGCTTGGTATGAGCGTCTCAGCTCTTTTCTTGTTTCTCACAATTTTTCAAAGGGCAAAGTTGACACCACACTTTTTATTAAATCCCATGATGGGACTCTCTTATTGGTTCAAATTTATGTTGATGATATTATTTTTGGTTCTACTAACAACACACTTTGTGTAGAATTTGCCAAAGTTATGCAGGAAGAATTTGAAATGAGTATGATGGGTGAACTCTCCTTCTTCTTGGGATTACAAATCAAACAAGGACCTAAAGAAACCTTCATCAATCAAGCAAAATATACAAAGGACCTCCTCAAGCGTTTCGACCTTGACTCATCCAAATCAATGAGGACTCCTATGGCCACAACGACAAAGCTTGACGGTGATGAAGGTGGCACATCGGTCGACATTCGTAAGTATAGAGGTATGATCGGTAGCTTACTTTATTTAACTGCTAGCCGTCCGGATATCATGTTTAGTGTTTGCTTGTGTGCACGATATCAAGCCAATCCAAAGGAATCACATTTGAGTGCCGTTAAGCGCATTTTTCGTTATCTCAAAGGTACCATTAACATGGGTCTTTGGTATCCGAAATCCTCATCTTTTGAGCTTCACGGCTTTTCGGATACGGATTTTGCCGGATGCAAGATTGACCGAAAAAGTACTAGTGGCACATGTCAATTCCTGGGGAAGTCCTTGGTATCGTGGTTTAGTAAGAAGCAAAACTCTGTTGCTCTTTCAACCACTGAGGTAGAGTATATTGCGGCTGGTTGTTGTTGTGCACAAATTCTTTGGATGTCACAAACACTTTTAGATTATGGCATTTCTCATTCTTGCACCCCTATTAAATGTGATAACACTAGCTCTATCAATCTCACGAAAAATCCGATTTGTCACTCACGCACGAAGCACATTGAAATTAGACACCATTTTCTTCGTGACCATCAGCAAAAAGGAGATATCCATCTTGAATTTATTGATACTACCTATCAATTAGCCGATATATTCACTAAGCCTCTCCCGAAAGATCGCTTCTCTTTCCTTTGCCGTGAACTAGGCATTTTGACTTTTGATCCTTAGTCCCATTCGGCCGGCACACCGACGGTATACTACGGTATACCGGCGGCATGCCGTTTTTCCAAGCAGAATTTTGTTCTGTTTCGAAACTCGGCATACCGTCGGTATACGTCGGCATACCGCCGGTATGCCGAATGGCGGCGGACAGGACTACTTCTCTGAGATCGGGGCCCCTTTTTTCCTCTCTCTTCCTTTATTCTTTCTATCCTTTCTTTATTCCCTCTCATCCATCCCATCCCTCTTAACTACCCATCTCCTTAACTCCCTTTCCTATTTATTACTCTTCAAATCACCTTCCCCCTTTCTCTCCTCTTTTTACTCCATCATTATTTCATCCCATCACCTTTTCATCTTCCCACTTTACTCCTCCTCTATAACCGTTCCCTTCCTACCCCCCCTTTCAAACTCATCTCTTCATCTTCCTCCTCTACTTTAAAAACCCTCCTTCTTCTATCTCCTCTCTACTACTTCTTCTTCCACAACAAAGCACAAAAACCCTCTACATGGCAAACCCTAAGCGCCCCCGATCCTCCTCCTCCTCCATGTTCAACCCCTTCGTCCCGGTGGCGCTACCTACCGGCTATGACCCACGCGTCTTCTCCACCTCTCTGGCGGCCGACCTTTGGTTCCAGCACTTCATCCATCACAACGTGTTCAAGGGAAGGGCGATCAACTGGAATCTCTTCCCCGGTCACGTCTCCTTGTTTGACGACGCCGGTCTCTCCACTCTTCTTCGGCGCCAAATTCCTGTCTACCCCGCTGCTGTCCGACTTTTCTATTACAACATGCGAGGGGATGACGACGATCCATCCGCCATTCAATCTATGGTCAATGACCGCCACTTCCGTCTTACTTCTCGGAAAGTGGGGAACATCTTAGGCATCCGAGACAAAGGGGAAGCGTTACCAACTTTGGGTGCTCTCAACTCCTCGGCGGCGTCCCCTTTCGACGAATTCTGCCGAATCATATGCAAGGGTCCCAACCCTCCTGCCATCCCGGCCCTCTCTGTCCAGCTGGAGCCGTTTTACTACGAGCTCCATCGGCTCGTGTGCCACACTCTGTTTCCTAAGGGCGGGAATTATGACGCAATCACCGGTGATGCCCTCGTCTGCATGTATCATCTCTATGCCCGGAAGCGATTCTCCTTCCCGAAGACTCTTCTTCTGCAATTCCGGCGTGTCTTGCCTTCCAGGAAGCAGAATCTCTACTATGGCTCTTTTATCACTCTGCTTTTGGAGGCCAAACATGTTGATCTGTCTCTCTGCTCCTCGGATGGCGTCCCCTCATATCTTGCTGTCTTCCGTTCCCTTGGTGGCGCCTCTACTTCCCGTGCCTCATCTTCCCAAGAGCAACCGGCATCTACGCCTGCTGCTCCTACATCTACCCCTCCTACTTCGGGCCGTTATATGCCGCTCACTCAGCAGCATTTTGATATGCGGATGGCCCAGGCGGAGGAGCAGATGCGGGCCCACACTCGTGGACTTGGCGCCCTGATCCAGATTCGTTTCCACGATCAGGGGTACTTTATTCAGCGCACTCTTCAAGACCGTGATACTTTTTTGGATCTCAATCTTCAGGATCCCATGTACACGGGCCCACGCTTCTCTGACCCCAATGCCTATGGGTTTATGTACCCTGACGGCATTGATCCTTTTGGCGCCTTCCAGCAAGCTCAGGGTGATGATGATGATGATCCGGCTGAGGATTAGGGATGGACTTCCTTTGGTGATGGTTTCGGCTTTTGAGTGTTTCTAGTTTTTATGTGTTTGTCTTTATGTTGTCTTTTGTGGTCCTTCGGGGACCGGTGTGTGGTTGTTACTTGTTGTTTGCTGTCCTTCGGGGACTTACTCTTTGGGTTTCTCTAGTGTTTGGCTCTCATGGTGGAGAGTTTTTTTTATGTTCTCAGTATGCAATGTTTGTGTCCAGCATGTATTCACTTCCTACTTCATATATTAATGCATGCTTCTCTCTTTATATACTCGTGTTTGCTTTATTATGCACTGTTTCTATTGTTTATCCCCATTTTTGACTAAGTGAAAAAGGGGGAGAAATCGTATTAAGGGGGAGCTGTCTACCTACGGGGGAGCTACTCCCTGAAGATGCTATCTCTCTATTTTGTCAATTATCAAAATGGGGGAGTTTGTTGGCACATTTTATTTTGAGTAATTAACAGCATCTTCGTAGTTTAGTCTTCTGTTCTTCAGGTTCATATATTCTCAGAAGATCTACTACATGGAGTTCTTCCGTTCAAGAGCTTTCTCCTTCTTCCTTGAAGACTGGAGCAGTTACCGGCGTTCCCTGCATAAGACGACATCTTCCTGCTTAGAGTCTTCGAGTCTGTACTGGTCTAGGTATATCTGTAAACACCTAAGAACGGATGACAGTAAAAAGAACAAGTCAAAAATCAAATAGCTACAGAGCGGCATACCAGCGGTATGCTCCGGCATACCGGCGGTATACCGTTTTTGGAATACAGAAAGTTGCTGTGACAAATAGTCGGCATACAGGCGGCATGCTCCGGCATACCGGCGGTATACCGCTTTTCTTGTACAGAAAGTTACTGTGACAAATTGTCGGCATACCGACGGCATGCTCCGGCATACCGACGGTATACCGTTTTTAGCAACCCAAAAGTTGCTGTGACTAATTGTCGGCATACCGACGGCATGCTCCGGCATACCGGCGGTATACCGTTTTTAGCAACTCAAAACTTGCTGTGACAAATTGTCGGCATACCGGCGGCATGCTCCGGCATACCGGCGGTATACCAAGTTTCAAATATTTGATTTTCGAATTGCTCTGACTAGCATTAATGGCCGCATTTAATGCTCTCAAACGGTCATTAATATGACCGTTACTATTTGGCCGGTATACCGACGGTATGCCGCTGAATACCGACGGCATGCCGGTCTGTCTGTATTCTGAGCATTAAATGCCACCAACTCTTGGTCCTCTTATAAAAGGAAGCTCTCTCTCTCTTGAGCTTCCTCACCAACTCTTCCATAAATTTTCAAACAACCAAGAGCTCCACCATTAATACTCTTCCAAGCTTTTCATTGTCATCCTCTCCCAAAGTGCTAGAGTATTAAAGAGTTGCACATTTCGATCTTCATGTGTTAGAAGATCAACAAGTTCTCATTCTCTTTTGTTTGAAGTTGGCGAGCCTTCGTAAGAAAACTCGTGTGTAGAAGTTGGCGAGTCTTCGGATCCAAACTCGTGTTGAAGTTGGCGAGTTCTTCGGATCCAAACTCGTGTGTACTATTTGGTTAAATAGTGGATTAAAGCCGGAGAGAGTTACGGGACTGGACTGCCTCAAAAGAGGATACCAGGATACATCCTTGCGTTTGCGTTTGATCTTTCTACTCATTACTTTCAATTGTCTTTATTGCATCAATTGTTGTAGTTAATTTTTAATTACCCTATTCACCTCCCCTCTAGGGTTCTACAGATGAGTGCGTTGAATCGGCTCGAAGATTCTAAGAAAATCGAATAGACCAAGGCGCAAGTCCAAATCGATGCAAGTATTGATTTTAGTTGGTTTCGTGTGCAGGTTATACTTTGACGGAAAAATATTAGAGGTCGATCTTTTGACATATTTAGTAAGGGGTTCGCGAAATCAAATCGTCGCCTTGCGACGGACTAAGACTTGGGAACGCTAAGGCAAATCAGACGTATGATTCAATAAAGCACGAAGTGCTCGAATGGCTAAGTCAGGAGAGTGGCCGTGCAACGAAGTTAGGGAATCGAGCCGCATCGGCTTGGCGAAACGACAAAGACGTATCGACTCAAGGTGGGAGGATTGACTTCTTTTTACTCCTTTATTCGATAAGTCAAATATATCATTGTATGCTAAGTTAACCTATCGACGCCACGGACGTGGTCCGATCAGAGATAAATCATAGTGTGAGTCGAACACTAAGTTAGAACAATTGAAATGAAACGTGCATCAATATGCACGAGTCGCTATGGGACATTGGATATCGCTAAGGCGAGCACCTCGGTGCGCAAGCCGCAAGAACATGGGATAACTGTAATCGGCGAGTGCCTTAGTGCACGAACCATACCGTGCCTTTGTTGCACGAGTTAGACGGCTAGAACATTGGAAGAAAATAGGCGAGCGCCCTAGCGCGCAAACCCCGAACATTGAATGCTAAGTTATAGAACATGGAAATACGGTCGAAACGTGCCTACGTGCACGGGATAATAAAAAGATGGCTTCGTTGCGAGAAAATACAGTTGTGGCATGAATGTGGCGGAACTGTCAGATATGACATGGTGCCTTGAAAGCTGTTCGAGACCTTCGGGTCGTTCGGTTGACGAGCATTGAGTTGAGGCATGATGCCATTGAATCATTGAAACGAAGTATGAAACGTGAGAACATAGAAAGTTAACGGAAAAAATACGAGATGATAAAGTCTGAGTCTTGGACTCAAGGCTATGCTTGGTTGTTTGAATGATAGTGTGTTACATGGTCGAATGGAATGGACTTGAGATAATTGCGATGATATCTTTCGTGCATGGAACGTTCCCTCCGAACGGGCGCACCGGGGCACCGGGACCGTTCGGCCTAGGAGGGATGTAATCTTTAATAGGCGCATATTTGCGAAGTCCGATTAGCACTCGGTTGTAAATGGGAGAAGCCGCAAATGATGGTAGGCACGCGATAAGTTTCGGTTGTTGGGATAGCAACCCAACCCGTGAAACGCCGGGCTACCCAAACAAGAGAGAGAAAAGAAGGAGAGAAAAGAAAGTAAGGAAAGATAAAAAGAGAAACTCCTTTAGTCCATTCCGGTGCGGATACGCCCACGACCTTCATATAGTTAAGGAACGATGGGTTGAAAGTGTAGGCACATATGTGTCCCGCACGTATAGATCCTGCTTAGAGATGCACATATAACATGACAGGGAAGGAATGCGGCGTATTCACCTTGCGTCGGTGCAAGGACGAGTGCGTCGACTTGGTAAGAAGTCGCGCCACGAATCAAACACGAGATTGCTTGTTTGCTTGCCTATTCAATTCGATAACATGCTGCTATGCTAACATGCTGCTATGCTAAGTATAGCGCGAGGGAAATGGCTTGAATTCTGAGTGGTATATGCCATACCACGTAGGCGATGAATGACTCGATTTCGAGTGGTATATGGTATAGCACTTGTGCGATAAATTGTATCGACGCGTTGTGAGAATTACGGATGGTTTGTCCGCAATGGACGGAAGAATACCGAGACTCGATTGAAAATTTGTATGACGGTATGTTGATGCAAGTGATCATCGAAAATCGGTCGGGACGATAAGGCGAGACTCGTATCAATGAACGATACGTCGGACGAAAGTTATAAGTTGATCAGACGACCGAGACTAGCGAAATGATTATGCCTTGATGCAATAATCGAATCGACGGAAAAGGGAATACTTGAGCTTACAAATGAGTCGTACGACTTGCGATCTCGATAGAAATGTTGAGCGAGGCGAATCGAATCGCACGACTTACGATTTTGATAGAAATGTTAGGCGATACAAATTGTAATCGAATCGCACGATGTGCGACTTCGGTGAAGAGTTGGTTGATATGAGTAATCTTGCCTAAGAAATAGTTGGTTACGTTACGGCGACACTCATTTGAGTACGACTGAAAAACACGCAAAACTTAGAGGACGTGATCGTATAACTCGAGGGTTCGATATTGGATAATCGGTAACTCAGTTACGCGATCAAAGTATAACGGGATGCGGCGAATCAGAGAACGAGTGGATGCGCATGGAAAAGTTCGTTGCGAACTTGGATGTATGCGATACGAGTTAAGTCGACGTTGAAACGGATTCGAAGTCGACCCACTTGCTATCGAAATTGATATGAACTATCAAGATCGATACGCAAGGAAACGTAAGCACGATGTGAGAATACAAAATAGAGTGCACCTTGTGCTATCAAAATTTTGTAAGTAACAATACGAGAATGTACGAACTTGGTTGATCGTAAATTTGGTGATTAATCAAGACGAGACTATAAGTCATCGACGATTGTTCGATGTGTATAGCATCTCGTGTGTCGACCCGCGAATAAGATAGACTCGAACTCGATACGAGTAGATGTTTCGTAAATTACGAAATCATCGATGGTAGTGCATGACATGACTCAGAAGATAGTTGCGCATCAGTTGCGCCGATAGAAGTGATTTTGTCCGAAATTGGGTAGTCGTATAGAATCGTCGGAACGTGATTTGGCTGCGAAGTAAGATATAACATGGTTCGTAGTAAACTGTCCTTCGGTGATGATCCGCAATTATCGAGCGTAGCTTCGGGGAAGCTGACCCTAGAAGACTTGACCGCCAAATTAAATTGAATGCTGCAGACCGTAAGATGACCCATGCGATATTGCATATGAGATTGCACCGATAACAAATATAACACGGTGCATGTTGACGATAAGTCTAGGCGATCGAGAATTGTTGGAACAGCTTTCGATTGAGAATAATAAGTTAGATTTTGAGTATTCGTCGGCTGAATACTTGAATGGTTATGTTGGTCGACGGTCGAACTAGAATTCACCAACGGACTTGGTGATTCGGATAGGCGATTGCGAGAAACGTGATATGCACGAGAGGGAATGATAAGGAAATGACTTACGAGTCATGTCGTTAGATTCGGATTCACCTTACAATTGAGCTTGCGTGAATCGAAATTTACATTCGATGTTGCGAGACGGATAAGTTAGGAATTTGGCTAGTGAATTCCTACTCGTTAGGAAATCGGATGTAAGATGCATCGTAGAGACTTCGTGTCAAGGCGATCGTTGTCTTGAGCACCATCGCCTTGATGTAAACTTTCGTGTCGGATAGATTGTGGCCTTTGTGCAATGTCAATTTAAAGTTGCGTCGGGAGAAGTTAAGCACGGTGCTAGGCAAGTCACCTAGCGGGCGTAGCCCCGAATGTTGATAAAGAAATCGTATCGAGATAAGTTGCATAGGAAGACTTCGGAAATAGTTGGCTGACGATTTCGAACGCAAGGCGTTGCGAAGGATCGTTGCGATCGAATGCGCGACGACTTGACGCAACGCATAGAGTTGGTAGTCCATATGAAACATATGAAACGAGAAATGCGATTTTGGATCGTGTCGTGTTCAGTGACTTTGTTGAATGAATCACGTATGTCTCGAATATACGTATGCGATAAAATTTCGAGAACGGTTGCTAAGGATAAGTCCGATCGAGAGTACGAGATGGCAAGCATAGGATTGAAATTTATCTGTCAGCTTTGTTCCAATTTGCTACCACTGAAATTGGTCAAAATACATATATCTTCGGGACGCCTTGAATATAGGTATAGATCCGAATCGAATTGTGTACAAAATTCAAATCGAGCTGCAGGGATGACTTTAAAATGTTAATAAAAAGCTTGCGAGATAGTGTGAAACTGAACAACATTGGTGGGACGAGATCGTGAAACGATCTATAAAACACTTAGTCGGAGTGTTGGTTTTGGTTCGAGGACGAACCTTGTTTTGAGTGGTATATTCTGTAATGCCCTGCTCCGCACGGCGCATTACGCTGAAGCGTTGACTCAATGAGTCGCGTTGACGCAAGGAAATGTATCGATGCAAAATGATATGAGAGTTAAGTTGTCCCGAGCAATGCATCAAACTAAGTTGATGCGAAGAGTTGCCTTGCCCCGAAAGAATGCATCGAGTTGAATCGATGCGAAGCGCCGCGTTGCCCCGAAGGATGAGTGCGTTGAATCGGCTCGAAGATTCTAAGAAAATCGAATCGACCAAGGCGCAAGTCCAAATCGATGCAAGTATTGATTTTAGTTGGTTTCGTGTGCAGGTTATACTTTGACGGGAAAATATTAGAGGTCGATCTTTTGACATATTTAGTAAGGGGTCTACGAAATCAAATCGTCGCCTTGCGATGGGCTAAGACTTGGGCATGCTAAGGCAAATCAGACGTATGATTCAATAAAGTACGAAGTGCTCGAATGGCTAAGTCAGGAGAGTGGCCGTGCAATGAAGTTAGGGAATCGAGCCGCATCGGCTCGGCGAAACGACAAAGGCGTATCGACTCAAGGTGGAAGGATTGACTTCTTTTTACTCCTTCATTCGATAAGTCAAATATATTATTGTATGCTAAGTTAACCTATCGACGCCACGGGCGTGGTCCGATCAGAGATAAATCATAGTGTGAGTCGAACACTAAGTTAGAACAATTGAAATAAAACGTGCATCAATATGCACGAGTCGCTATGGGACATTGGATATCGCTAAGGCGAGCGCCTCGGTACGCAAGCCGCAAGAACATGGGATAACTGTAATCGACGAGTGCCTTAGTGCACGAACCATACCGTGCCTTTGTTGCACGAGTTAGACGGCTAGAACATTGGAAGACAATAGGCGAGCGCCCTAGCGCGCAAGCCCCGAACATTGAATGCTAAGTTATAGAACATGGAAATACGGTCGAAACGTGCCTACGTGCACGGGATAATAAAAAGATGGCTTCGTTGTGAGAGAATACAGTTGTGACATGAATGTGGCAGAACTGTCGAATATGATATGGTGCCTCGAAAGGTGTTCGAGACCTTCGGGTCGTTCGGTTGACGAGCATTGAGTTGAGGCACGATGCCATTGAATCATTGAAACGAAGTATGAAATGTGAGAACATAGAAAGTTAACGGAAGAAATACGAGATGATGAAGTCTGAGTCTTGGACTCAAGGCTATGCTTGGTTGTTTGAATGATAGTGCGTTGCATGGTCGAATGGAATGGACTTGAGATAATTGCGATGATATCTTCCGTGCACGGAACGTTCCCTCCGAACGGGCGCACCGGGGCACGGGAACCGTTCGGCCTAGGAGAGATGTAATCTTTGATAGGTGCACATTTGCGAAGTCCGATTAGCACTCGGTCGTAAATGGGAGAAGCCGCAAATAATGGTAGGCACGCGGTAAGTTTCGGTTGTTGGGATAGCAACCCAACCCGTGAAATGCCAGGCTACCCAAACAAGAGAGAGAAAAGAAGGAAAGAAAAGAAAGTAAGGAAAGATAAAAAGAGAAACTCCTTTAGTCTATTCCGGCGCGGATACACCCACGACCTTCATATAGTTAAGGAACGATGGGTTGAAAGTGTAGGCACATATGTGTCCCGCACGCATAGATCCTGCTTAGAGATGCACATATAACCTGACAGGGAAGGAATGCGGTGTATTCACCTTGCGTCGGTGCAAGGGCGAGTGCGTCGACTTGGTAAGAAGTCACGCCATGAATCAAACACGAGATTGCTTGTTTGCTTGCCTATTCAATTCGATAACATGCTGCTATGCTAACATGCTTTACGCTTTCGAAGATGTCATGAAATTGACCCTAAGGAGAACATAGCAAGATCATAAGCTAAGTTGCATGATTCAACATAAATATTAAAATGTCGGTTTGGAAAGATGATCTTTGCTTCAGTACATGCGAGGACGAACGTACTGATCCCCCACCAGCTTCATGCAGGGTGCAGAGAATGGATTGTTCGCGGCGAAGCGTTGCTTGAACGTGTTAAGCCTTGGAATGCCAAAGCGCATGAAGCGTGCTATCGCATTGACGCTCGGACTACGCAGCTGAATTGATGCGGCCGGGATATAGAAGGCATGATGTATGGAACGGTGAAATCCTTTGTGGGCAAGAGAGAACCTGAGTGTTGTAGCCAATCTGGCATATATTATTAGGCTATCGAAAGCTATTGTAATCTTAGTTTCGGATATCAATAAAGAGAATTGTTTTGTATACTCTATTTTTTCTATCGTTGTTAATATCGAATCAAAAGATAACCATTTGAGAACTTGTCACCTTGTCTTGCACGAGCGCAACTCCAGGCTCGTGCGGCATCACGCCCCCTGCGAGAACGATGATTCGGGTGATTCCGGGTCGGGGCAAGACACATCCGAACTATAATATGGTTCTAGTTCTCTGAAAGTGACGCCCATGCTCACAAACATCTTTCGCTCAACTGGGCTCCAACATGCGTATCCCTTCTGAGTTGTCGTGTACCCGACAAAGACACATTTAACCGCTCTAGGATCCAGTTTGCCAACTCCTGGCCTATTATCTTGGACAAAACAGACACACCCAAATACTTTTGGTGGAACAGTGTACGTGGTAGCACCAGTAAGCATCTCCAACGGTGTCTTCCAGTCCAATACCTGAGATGGCATTCTGTTTATGAGATAAGATGCCGTTAACACCGCTTGTCCCCATAAGTGTTTCGGAACATTCATAGCCAGCATCATCGTCCGTACGACCTCCAGCAGGTGTCTGTTCTTCCGTTCGGCCACACTATTTTGTGCCGGTGTATAGGCATAAGAAGTTTGGTGTAGTATGCCATGAGTGGATAAATACTCAGCAACCGTCTTATTTGTATACTCTGTCCCATTGTCAGACCGTAAGCACTTAATCTTAGTGCCATATTAAGTTTCTACCCGATGATGAAAGTCGCAAAACGCCTCAAAGACGTCACTTTTATTCTTCATAAGGTACACCCATGTCACGCGAGTATAACAATCAATAAAAGTGACGAACCATCAAAAACCGTTAATACCGGTTGTAGGACAAGGGCCCCATACGTTCGAATGTATCATATCAAATGCAGCCGAACTTCTACTACCGGAACTCACATATGTACTTCTGGTATGTTTACCCAACTCACAAGCATGACAAAATAACTTCTCCTTATTAGCCCTTTGGTATAAGGACGGATACATGCGACTAATAACTTTAAAAGAAGAATGACCGACACGCTGGTGGTGGAGTAGCAATTCATCTTCTACACTGCGTCGTGTATCTGTCGGTGGTGTTCGGCTACCAGAGATGCCAATACTTTGCCCAGTCCTGTCCTGTCCAAGTACCACAGCCCCTTATGCCATGTGTCAGTCTCTAGTCGTCGTCCTGTCCCCTTCTCCTGAAAGGTGGAACGATACAAGGCGCACGAGGTTGGTTGCAAAGGGATACACACAATCATATGGCATCGACTATGATGAGACGTTTGCTCCAGTAGCGAAAATGAGCACCGTAAGGATCCTGGTCTCCATTGCAGCAAATTATGGGTGGAAGCTATACCAATTAGATGTGAATAATGCCTTTCTCCATGGGGACCTACAAGAAGAAGTGTACATGGAACTCCCGCCAGGGTGCTATGCTACAGAATCAGACGGAGGGACGTCGCATGAAAAAGTGTGCAAACTAAAGAAGTCGCTATATGGGCTCAAGCAATCTCCTCGAGCCTGGTTTGACAGATTCAGAAAGGCTGTTACAGGCATGGGATACTATCAAGCAAATGCAGATCATACGGTCTTTCTTCAGCATGTAAGAGGCCACATCACTATACTTGCTGTATATGTGGATGATATAGTAATCACAGGTAATGATGAAGCCGAGATTGCTAAGCTGAACTCAAAACTCGCGAATGAGTTCGAAGTGAAGGATCTAGGAGCGATGAGGTACTTTCTAGGTATCGAGGTGTGTGAAGGTGAACAAGGAATTGTTCTCTCACAGAGAAAATACATACTAGATCTGCTGAAGGAGACATGAATGATGGGATGCAAAGCTACAGTCACTCCAATTGACCAGAAGTGCAAGTTGGGAGCAGAAACAGGAGAGCCAGTTGATCGTGAAAGATATTAACGACTTGTAGGGAGATTGATTTATCTAGGACACACTCGCCCTGATATTTCATTTGCGGTGAGTGTAGTAAGTCGCTACATGCATGATCCAAGAACGGGCCATATGGATGCAGTATTTCAGATCTTGAGATATGTGAAAGGGACGCCGGAGAAAGGGCTATGGTTCAAGAAGAATGGATATATAGAAGTTGAGGGATACTGCGATGCAGACTGGGCGAGCTGCATAGACGATAGAAGGTCTACCACAGGATATTGTGTCTTTGTAGGAGGAAACTTGGTCTCATGGAGAAGCAAGAAACAGTCTGTGGTAGCACGGTCTACAGCTGAAGCAGAATACAGAGCAATGACTTTAGGAGTGTCGGAGTTGCTGTGGGTGAAAGTGTTGCTGACAGAGTTGAAGCTGGACAAGAGAGCACCATTACGTCTTCTGAGCGATAGTCAAGCTGCAATAAGTATAGCTAACAATCCAGTTCAGCACTACAGAACGAACCACATCGAGATCGATCGATTCTTCATCAAAGAAAAGTTGGAACAAGGGATACTGAAGATTGATCATGTTCGCTCAGAAGAACAAATGGCAGACTGTCTGACTAAGGGTCTTAGTTCAGTAAGTCTGTCGAAGCTATGTAACAAGATGGGAATGATTAATATCTATCGCCCATCTTGAGGGGGAGTGTTGAGAACTAATAAGGGATTTAGTCCCACATTGGAAAATGTAATATGAAGAGGAGCTAGACTCCCTATAAGTAGTTGAGTAGCCCATTAATAAAATAAACACAACAATTATTCTCTACAGTTCTTCTGGCATTTCAATTCTTGATGTGAACAAAAAAGAAAGGATAGACTGATAATAACGCCCATCATATAAATAACTGAGCGCGAGAGGCAAATGAATGCAAACATTTCATGTAATTGGTTCAGGAAGAGAATATGGACGTTGTGAAACTAATGGTAAGATAATCTACTTTCATTAAATGATTTATTTAATTAGATGATTGAAAACAGAGGATTTTGAGTACTAATCGATTGTAGGGCGGGGCAGGCAGCATGGGGCAACTCTAAGGAGGTGGGATCACTTATGGAAAGTGAAAAAAAATGTGAGCATCAAAGGAACGGATATTCTGAGAAAGAACAAGAAAACTTAAATTTGATTATGCTACTTCTTATAGTTTGGAACGATTAGAAAATTAAAAAAAATAAAACGCTTCATTTTGAACAACAAACAACTATTAATCAGGTTCCACAACGAGTTTTTCAACAAGCCTTACACAGAGCTCTAGGAACTCTGAATAGTTGTTTGATTAACGAATTACATTTTTGTACCATTTGTGTGTTAATAATTGGTAGTCAGAATGCAATCGTCTATAATTGGTAGTCAGAATGTTACTTATATGTTACAAGGAGGTTTAAATAAGACTGATGCATGTAGACTTACATGCCCACCAAACTGAAATATTTCAAACTTTGCAAATTTTCAATCCTTCTTTGGGTTCCACCTCTTCTTCAATCTTCTTCCACGTATTCTTGATCACATTGTAACAATTCTCACTCTCGCTCTAGTAAAAACACATGATTAATATGGCTCGTCATGATCAAGAAGCATGCAAGATTAATTAGAAAAAATGTTTAGATTCATATCTTGTTTTACCTCCGAATATTTTAGAGACAAAATTTAGACATCTCTATCAAGTCTTAAACATTCTACTATTCAGACTTCAAAGGTTAAGTGCAAACAAACATCATCTTAGATTGTGGTTTATTAGGAAGAAAAACAGGGATTCTCCACTATAGTCTATAATGTGTGTTAAATCTCTCTTAAGCCATTAAATATCTTGTATATATGGATTATTACCTCTCAAGAATTCATAATTTAAATATAATCCAATTTAACATGTAATTTCAAACTAATAACAATTTATTCTAATTCAAAATTTAATATCCGCAAGTTTTGGAGGAGGGTTATCCAGGACGTGGCAACCATCTAACCCGTACGTCAGTCCACCGACGGTGTACTAAGTACATATTCTTAAACTTTTTTGTACGTTATTTTAGGGCTATTTTGGATTACAATTGTGTTGAGTTTCATATGTAACTCGATTTGGTATCAAATATAATTGATGAGCCAAACTATTTGTATCTCGGATGGACGTTTGTACAAATGCTCCACTCATTTAGCCGACTTAAATTGGATGTCAAGGAAAGCATTAAAAGAGAGAAAATAGTTGGCATTCAATAATACATTGCCACATTAGTGTGGCTATGGAGTGTATCAAGGAAAGTGTGTCCCCATAGCATTACTCTGTAGGCAGGAGACAAAGATTAAAGTAGTTTATTAAGTTGTACTTTAGTACACAATTGTTATGTAAAAATCACAAATGAACCAACAATTTAGTGACAAGAACTCTCACCTTAGGCTTTAGAGATGGCAGAAACCATACCGGGCAGCGGCCAATTGAGTCAATCAAGATCATCATCGAAGTACATATATATATATATACGTTTGATACCTCCATCGACTATGTTGAACACATCTTCCGGTTTCACTTATTCCTCGTTTGGCCACTGAAAGGGAAGTGGATTAATTCTCGGCACAGGCAATAAGGTTTCAGCAGACCTCAACATGTAGTATATATTGATTGATACCTGTGGTGATGAATAATGATTTACTCGAAGGTTTTGTATAAGAATAATCTGAGTCTCTCTCAGAAAGGATCTAGAGAAGAATCTAAATTGATAATTGTGTCTATTAAATTTGTATTTAGATCAAATATTTTGTTCATGCATTACTAATAATAGGTGGATTGTTGTCTAAAGAATTTAGTAATTAGTAGGTGTATTGTAGTAAGTCATCCTAAACTAGAACAGGCCTTTTGCAAGCTAAAACCTTTCATGTAAGAGTTGGTATTGTATGGGAAAAACCCAAACAGAAGCTATTTGGTGTCGGAATCTTAATTTGTTTCAGTCTAGTAGATCTTGGGATTTTTAAATGGACATATGACAAGCATCCAAAGGACCAAAAGGCTTCTTCCTCTCCATATGCATGCTTGCGACCTAATCTTTTCTCGTTATATATGAGAGGAGAAATTGTTATGTCCCTATTTGTACAAACTTGATTACAAAACATCTGGTTTAGAGGAGTTTAAATTGTCAGCATTGCAGTAGATCAATTTTTTTTTTACGGCTATCAAGTTACAAGTTGCAACTTTGCAATGGTCATGGTCTGTTGCACCACGTACAGTAGCATAGCAGGGCCGACCCGGCGGTAAGCCGAACAAGTCTTGAGGCTTGGGCAACCCCTCTCTGCTAGAGCAACCCTCCAGACTCAGCATGATCCCACCAAAGGTCAAGATCACGGATGACCACCAGGACCAGCTGACAATAAGGGTCAAAGAACAACCAAAATTAACTCCAGGATAGGACAACCTTCCTGCCGGCCATGAGCAGTAGTAGTGGTAGTAGTTTTTACACATGAAGAAGCTTCAGTGATCAGGAGTGATGTGAAAGATACCATCTTCCATCAATTTCTCGGTAAGATCTATATGTACAATTCAAAGTCCGTCTTCGACTGATCCAACACCTTTGTCCTGAAAAGAACACAAAACACGTGAACTCTCAAGTCTTCGTCTCCCTCTCTCTCATGGAAAAAGCACCGGCCATGCATGTACGTCAAACTCTTTCCAAGTCAAGCTTAACTTTCATATGTATTCTATGGTGGCCAACATATTTAAAATGCATAGTCCCTTTTTGCTCAGAAGCAGTCTTCTTTCTTCTACCCGTTAATTATTGGCTATAAATAGCTTAAGCTACCAAACATCTCATGCAAATTACACTTCTTAATTTCTCTTCTACACACACCAACAGCCTTCCATGGAGGGACTAATTCCTGCTCTACTCTTTATAGCTATCCAATTCATATTATTCTTCCTTCATCCCCTGCAGCCGGCCATGTCAAGGCCACACAACAACTTCACCGACCTCGAGTCACTGCTAGCCTTCAAAGCTAGCGTCGCCGATCCGCATGGCCTTCTAGCAACCAACTGGACCGCCAATGCCTCCTTCTGCAGCTGGAACGGCGTTCGCTGCAGCCACAGGCGACAACGAGTTGTTGCTCTCAAGCTTCCGGACTTCTTCCTCGGAGGTTCCATCTCTCCTCACATCGCCAACCTTTCCTTCCTCTCTTACCTTGACCTCAGCAACAACACTCTCACTGGTCCCATTCCAGGTGCCATTGGCCGCTTGCCACGACTTGCACTGTTCAACCTCCAAAATAACTCCCTCTCTGGTCCAATCCCTCTCAGCATCTTCAACATGTCCTCACTGGTTGACGTATCCTTGGCAATTAACAATTTGTCAGGTTCTCTCCCCTTAAACACTGATCCTCCTTTTATGCTTCCTCGGCTCCAAATAATGTCTCTCTCAAAGAATCATCTGACTGGCAGCATCATGCCCAACTTTGCTCGGTGCTCTCAACTCCAGGTCCTGAGTTTGAGTTTTAACAATTTCGGTGGGAGCATACCACCTGAGCTTGGAAATATTACGGGACTCACTCTCTTGTACCTTGGAGCAAACCAACTCACTGGATCGATCCCCGCTTCCATAGGCAAACTCTCGAAGCTTAACCTACTCGAACTAGGTGACAATTACCTTCAAGGAGCAATTCCTGAGGAGTTGGGGAATCTTCTTGATCTACAATATCTAGCCCTAGACAGAAACAGCCTGACTGGTTCAATACCAATGGCCCTCTTGAATGCTTCAAAACACTTGGAGCAATTCCATGTCTTTCAAAACAATCTAACTGGATCCATACCTGCTACACTTGGAGTATCTTGGCCTCAACTTGAAATTCTGAATATAGGTACAAACCAGCTAACTGGAAGACTCGACTTCATCAACTCTCTTTCCAACTGCAGGAATTTACAATATTTGATACTGTCAGAAAACAAGATATCCGACTTCCTTCCGGATTCCTTGGGAAATCTCTCAACCAGTCTGAATTACCTTGACCTGCGTAGCAACTATATTAAGGGAAGAATACCTAGCACAATTGGCAACTTAAGTGGCCTTATTCGTTTAAACCTGGGGCGAAATGAACTTGTCGGAGAAATACCTTCTGAGTTCTCAAGGCTGAAAGGCCTACAAGGAATGTCCCTACGTACTAACAGATTAAGTGGGTACATACCTCCTGAGCTCGGTCTAATGACAGGTTTAAACGCCTTGGCCCTCCAAGAAAATGCATTATCGGGTACAATACCACATTCACTGGGTAATATCAGCGGACTGCAAAGATTGTCATTGGCTGCTAATGGATTGTCCTCCAGCATCCCTGATAGCTTGTGGAGCTTAAGTGGTCTCCGCGAACTAAAATTATCAGGCAACACTCTAGATGGCTCCCTTCCTCAACAGATGGGCAATTTGAAGTTCTTCGACATCTTGGATCTATCGAAGAATCGCCTCTCAGGTAACATCTCAAGTGTTTTAGGGAACCTCCAAATGATTACATTACTAGACCTTTCCAACAATTCCTTTGATGGTGAAATTCCTAGCTCACTGGATCGATTGGTCATTAGTATTGAATATATGAACCTATCATATAATAGAATCTCAGGGACCATACCCAAATCCTTCACAAATCTTGGTAAGCTTTACAGTCTTGACCTCTCCTTCAATAAACTCCAAGGACCAATTCCTGAAGGCAGGGTGTTCTCAAATAGTAGCATCGTATCTTTGGAAGGGAATCCAGCACTCTGTGGTGCACTTAAACTCGGCTTTTCACCTTGTCCTCCTCCTTCCAACTCAAAGAGCAACCTCCATTTGCTTAAATATATCCTCCCCCCAATTGTTCTCGTTGTTCTTCTACTATCTTGTTTCTGTACTCGGCTAATATTTCATAGATGGGGTAAAAAACTGAAGCTCCCATCCGAAGATGCATCAATGAATACCATTAGAGTTATTTCGTACCGTGAGCTAGTCCGTGCCACTGACAATTTCAGCGAAGCCAATCTAGTGGGAAGGGGAAGCTTCAGCTCAGTTTACAAAGCATACCTTGACGATGGGTTGATTACAGCAATAAAGGTCCTGAATTTGGAAAATCAGTCAGCTTTGAGAAGCTTTGATGCAGAATATTGTGCTCTAAGCAAGATTCGGCATAGAAATCTTGTCAAGATCATTAGCATGTGTTCTAACTTGGATTTCAAGGCTTTGGTACTCCAGTTCATGCCAAACGCGAGCCTTGAGCAATGGCTGCACTCGCACAACTACTACTTGAATCTACTTCAGAGGATAAACATAATGGTGGATGTGTCGTTGGCATTCGAGTACCTTCACCATTATCATCCTCATGTTGTGGTGCACCGCGATCTGAAGCCGAGCAACGTCTTGTTGGATGAAAACATGACGGCTCATGTTAGCGACTTTGGAATCTCCAAACTTTTTCTTGGTGACAGTCACTCAATATTGTCTGCTACTGCACCAGGGACCTTAGGCTATATGGCTCCAGGTAATTCTATCACTTATGATTTTTTGTATGCTGTTAGTGACCAGTTTCTTTCAATGATTCTGGTCAAACCTTTGTTTGGTAATTTTGAAACCTATGCTGCAAATATGCATTTAGCTAATCATTCTGCTGCAAGTGCAGGCAACCAATGGCCTATTGTTTTCTCTTCTACAATTTTCAGTCGAGGACATTTTCTGTATGTCCAATAGAATACTCCTTGTCATTTGTCTTTGATGAGGCAACAAGCTCTGATCATTTTGCTACATACATATCTAGCGCATCTTAGAAGATTTTATTTAAGATCACGGGATTATGAGGCCAATCACATAGTATTAAGAACAACACAAAGGCAAACACCACGCTTTCAAGAAGTTTTCTTATACATCATGACATAGCTATGATCCATATTTACCCAAATTTGACTGAACCATTTTTCATAAAGATGGATATTCTCTTTTTGGTTTAATTCTACAGTTATATTATGCGAGGTAAACTTTGTCCCTTTTCGAGTGACCAGGGAAAAAATAAGTTACAATCTGTAGTAGTAGTATATATTAGATCAAAGACATCATTTGCAATTTGAATTAAGATTTTGCTGGCTTCATTTATTTTGTTTCTATTGTAATTTTGTTTTTATTATTTTGCAAGAGTATGGATCAACAGGAAAAGTGTCAAGAAAAGGTGACGTATATAGCTTTGGAATTTTGTTGCTAGAAACTTTTACAAGGAAAAAGCCGACCGATGCCATGTTTGATGGGGAATTAAGTTTAAGGCAATGGGTGACAAGAGCATATCCATCGGCAGTGTTAGAGATTGTGGATCCAGATCTCTTGAAAGAAGGTGTTGATATTCAACGGGAAGCAAGCTCTCCAATTATTGTTGGCCAATGTCTGTCGTCGCTTATTGAATTGGGTTTGTCTTGCTCGAGGGACTCGCCAGAAGAGAGGATTCAGATGAGGGATGTTGTTCCCAAACTACAGAAGATAAAAAATGATTTCTTATCAAAGTCTCCTAGATCTTAAAGAAGATTGCGGCTCCATGTTTGCGCCTTCTAGTTTAAAGATGCTTAGTTAAATTTTCGTGTGTGTAATATTGCAACTTTTAAATCATGATCAGTAGTAGAATTTTATTAGTGCTTTCGACTTTCTGGGGAGTTATGGTTGGCTTGTAGTAAGTCAGACTGTGTGTTTTGATTTGATTTGTGTTTGCATCACCAAATATTAAGAAGTTTGTATGTGAAATGAATTCTTAGGTGAGTGAAATGAACCATTTTTCTTAAAAAAAAAAAAAAAAATTTCTCTTTCATGCTTATTTCTTTGGTCTCCAAACAAAGGAAAGAAAATTCACTTTCTTTTTATAATACTCCAATTCCACCGGTCAACACATGAACTGTCTTCAACTCCAAATTAATTAAGCAAGTAAGCGAGCTCGTGCACGCACATACAAAATATTAATACTAAATTACTAGTGGTTTGGTTTATTGCGTCTGAAATTTAAATTCATCTGCTTGACTAAATACAACACTATATATAGCTAGCTAGCTAGTTTGTTACATTTATCAATCCGAGCAATATATTGCGTATTGTGTAAAAGAAAGTGAATTTTTAAAAGAAAATTAGTATTGTGTAAAAGAAAAAGAAGTTAGAAAAAATTACAAAATATGACCCATTACTAATCAAATTTGGACGTTTAAAAAAATACGTCCTAAAATTTGGGACGTAACGGATCCTACTTTACAATTTATCCTAACTTTGTTCCTTTTACACAATATTTTAAAAGTTAAATGCTTTTGATACGATTTTCTGCATCTTTAATTCCAATCCGAGCAATATATTCTGTATTGTCGCCAGATTGCATGTGTTGCGCCGCTGCCTATCTACCACGTACAATTAATCATGCATATTATCGCCATGATCACACCACCAACGGTATAGTTATCCTTAGTGGTGGTTGAAGCCAATTTTATTTATTTCTTTATATTCTTATTATAGGCTAATTCTGGAATATCATCCAAGATTTCGATTTTTTGTGGGTCATGTTACGGTTGGAGAATTGTCTTTAAGTACAAAAAAAATTTATAAGTCCAAAGTTTTGTCAAGCTCATCACCGGAACGCGCCTTGAACACCAACTTGAGTTTGAGCTTAAGTTTAATTAAGTTACCATATTCTTTGATTCTTGCACGTGGAGATAAAGGAGGGAAGAAAAGGTTTGGAGTCGAGGTGTGAAAGTTTTGATGGGGTAGAAGCTTCGTGGAACAGAACTCGGAATCGTTGAGGCGTGTGAATCACTGTCCTCAAGAAAAGATTCGTCCTTTATCGTTACTGTAAGGCTCGAACGGCGACCTTCCTCCAGGATACAACAACGAGTTACAGATAGCAGTACCTATCTGCAACCTACAGTCGAACAAAGAAGAAGACGAACGGCAGCGTTTCAGATCTCTCTCTATTTGGTGGTTTTGGATCTCAGCGGTGTTTTCTTTGAATGAAGAACGAATGAATATATAGAGTTGCAAAACTCTAATACTGTTAGATCGTGAACCAAATCTCAGGAGAAGAATCAGGAACGAGAATGAGTCGTGTTGAATGAGTAGGGGCGGTTACGCATAAATTGCGGGCTCACTTACCAAGAGAAAATGCAAAAAGTAGGGTCGTGTCCCGCCTACGCGCGAGGCTAAACGGCCCGGATTTGCACCCCCCCTGCGCGTGCGACGTGCCCGCACATGCGCATTAAGGTTTTCTGGAGCTTCCCTCCAACCCGGGTGCATTCTAGCCCAATGCCCTCCCGGGCGCGCGAGCACCCCTCTAACTACCCACTCATCACAACCATGTAGAAGGTGTAAACATATATATACCCACTCTCAAGTGTGGGTTTTAAGCGATGTGGGACTAAACAAAAGTCTCTTCCCTTTTGTCTATGGTGTATTTGAAATACCTATAAAGTGGAACTAAAAAACTAAAAGTTCCAACAATCCCCCACTATTTCAAAATACACCACACATGCTATGTCTATACCGACTACACCTCCCCCACATATTTTGAAATATGTGGTTGTCTCATCTGCTAGCCGTAGCACGAACACAATGCCTAAGTACTGGTGCCTTTCAGCTATGAACCAGCCATTAGGATAGCAAATCTTGTTCACAGGAGGTTGGTGAAATAAGTTTCTATGAACCAACAACCTTAAATGTGAACAGAGGACTCGCATCCACATTGTAATTCTTAGTACTTCACTGTTCTGCGGTTTTGCGCTTTTTGGCCCTGCGCTGATTCCTGGTTTTTCATGAGTGCTCTAGAAAGCCTGCCAAAGGCTTTCATAGGAACCGACCCAGTTCCTCACTCGTATAGGTAGATTTCCATCAAGTGTGTACTGCAGTTTAGACACACCACATCAAGATTTGGGATATGGATTCTATTAAGAGCAAAGCTCAACCTTCTCACTGCAATAGTTGTACTCATAAATACAGTACTATCTAGTCATAGGAATGGAACATCTCAAATACAATAGTCGATAGTACACAAAAACAACCAGTGACTTGTTCTTACCCCTATGAACCTAAGTCATGGGATCACCAATCAAATAGGTGGGGTTACCATCACTCTTGTTTTCTGTTTTAGGCATAAGTCCCATTCCCCTCGACGTATCTTCCACTTGCCTCCTATTAAGTGGTTTGGTCAGAGGATCGGCCAAATTCAACTCTGACCTCACATAATCCAAGGATATAACTCCGAATTTTAACAGCTGTTTTACCACTGTATGTCTTAGACGTATATGTCTACTTTTCCCATTGTAAATCTTGCTCTTTGCCTTTGCGATAGCAGCTTGACAATCACAATGCATAGGCACAGGAGGAGGAGCATTTACACTAATAGGAATATCCGCTAAGAGATTTCTAAGCCACTCAGCCTCAGAACATGCCTTCTCTAAGGCGATTAGCTCGGACTCCATGGTTGAACGAGCTATACATGTTTGCTTGGTAGATTTCCAAGACACTGCATGTAGTGACCCGCTCCGCCCTAGCGGAACGCCGATTCAAACGGCAAGTGCAACGACTCAAAAACGAGCTGTCGACCCGAAGAGTTGCTTCAACCCGATGAAGTATCGATGCGAATCGATGCAAGACTTGCATTGGCCCGTCAAGATGAATCCAGACTTAGACTTTCAAAGGTGCACTCGGAGTATCGCTCGGCCGATGCAAACATCGCTAAGGTGGGTGGCTCCGATGAACCCGTCACTGCTTAGCCTAGAAACATAACAAAACGGACACATTCACGAGAATCGCTAGGCGATAACATCTTGCATGCTAATAAATGACTCAACGCACCTAGCTAAGGGAGTAATCCCAACTTGTATGCTTGTATAGAATATGGAAAGGAATATGGAAAAATATGAGAACTCTCGCACCGCGCTCCACGCTCGTGCTAAGGCACAAGCTTGCGTTCAACAATGAAACAATGAATGGTTTACAACAATGAAACGAAAGACTATCGATATAGTCACCCGAGTAGAGTATAGCAACATTGAAAGGCTATGGGACCGATGGGTCGCCAAGGCGACTCCCACACGAGGAGTTGCGTAATGCTTGAATGAATAAATCAACGAATCAATGAATGAAACGAATGAATATGTGAATGAATCAATGAACGAAAGAACAAGTGAAAGAAAGAAAGAAAAGAAAGAATGAAGAAAAGATAAGAAAGAAAGGAGATGAATGGTTAGCGACAGGTGTGACGGGCACGTGCATCGGGGCTCGCTACCCGCGCTGCACGGACGCCAACCTGGTCGATAACGTAAGATGGCTAAGGGTTAGCCTATGGCTCAAGGACAGCCGTTAAGTTAAAATGTTAATAAAATACGAAAATGGTCGTGGACAAACGGTACGAGCGAGGGGTGGCGTATGCTGTGCCGTAGAGAAAGGGATTCCGCGGCAGTTGTCAAAGTGGAAAGGACTTGCCGGCCCGGACGGAATCAAAAAGGGGCTTACGGGCTTAACTGGGGGAGGCTTGGCCCCAGGAGACGTAAGTGCAGGGTATTTTTCAAGAGACTATCAGGGTGTACCAGCCGCACGCCATGATAGGTGCGAAAATGCCAAGGGGATAATGTCCAGGATGGCTTGTGGTGCCAGCGACCGATGCATATAGAGTTAAGTGGGCTTTGCTGGTGGCGATCCACGTGCAAGTCCTTGCATTGAAATCAAAGTAATTTATGTTAACAAATCAAGTGCCTTATGAATATGCTTGAAACGTAACACACCAAATGACAATGAGAAAATTTATACAAGTGAGTTAGATAACGTGCTTACGACATGCTAAAATCCGAGGCAGGGACACACACTTGACATTGAAAGTTAATATCGAATTGTTGGCTAACTTGGTTTACTTTTGACAGGGAAGGCCGGACGGTAAGTATGGGTAAGTTGTGCATGTATTTCCATGCGACACTCTGAAATCGGTAACACGAGATAGGTTATGACATATGCCATGTAAATGACCCTAAGGCAAGATTAGAAAGACAATGAATGATAGAGATGCACAAAAGTAAATGATACGTGTTTGGTAATGATAGCGTTGTGGGCGAGCTAGCCTCCCCACCAGTGCATAACAATGTACTGATAACCCCACAGTCTACTTGCAGGATGCAGGTATCGTCGGCGGGTGCGGAGCTTCCATCGAACGTGCTAAGGCGCGGAGCTATCTCTGGAGCCTTGGAGCGTTGCAAGGAGCTGAAGCACCCTATACAGGACATAATATATTGGAACATCGCCATGAATCATTCCATCTTGTAAGCCACTTGGCACGCCTTTTATGTTTCAGAGAGAGAGAGAGCTTGAGCGACTTGTAATATCGGCCTAGCGCCGCTTGTAAACTTGTTGAATATCAATAAAGAATTTGGTTTCGCTTCAATTGTGTTCATTTATATTCCGCTGCAAATGGGGACACTCTGTGCGACTCTGTGGCCTAGAACTCAAATTGGCCGTTTCTGGACTTGGCCTTGCACGGGCGCAATCTAGGCCCGTGCGGCATCACGCCTTAGCGAGGACGATCGCTCCTACGGGAGCGGGGCGTGACAGATTGGTATCAGAGCACGGCTTTACGTCCTTGGACATCATTTCGATTCTCTCAGTTTTGAAAGCTCGCGTTGGAAACAAAAGAAGTGTATGCTCTCTCTCGTTGTGCATTGGGATGTTCCATACAATAAGTCTAATATTGCGAAAGCTCGTACGAGTACTCGGTTGCACGGGACCGATAGGCGATGGCCTTTGTGCCACTACGACAGACTTGATAGGCGATGGCCTTTGTGCCGAACCACGACGGACTCGAGTCGGACGAAAACTAAATGCTAAGAGTTAGCAAACGCGAGGCATGCTTGAATAGGCTTACGTTGACGATAGCAAACGGGTACACGAGACCGGAGTATTATTCGAACGGGATGGTTTTGCACGCAGCCTTTTGGCTAAGTTGTGCGGAGTATCGCGCACCTAGACCCTTTGGTGCAAACGAGTTGCAAACGAGAATAAGTGAGCGTGCAAACTTGAATATGGTCCGAACGGGATGGTTAAGCGGTACAACTTAGTCCGCGTGTCGCGCACCTCGACTCTTGGGTGCCATCGGGTTGCGAGCGATATCAACGTATCGCTCGATCGAGAACGGAGATACACTTTGAGTGTGTATCGATAGAAACGTTATCGAGTTAACGCTTAGGCGCACTCGAAGGATCGATTTGGACCTTGAGGATTATTGCGAACGACTTAATGCGTCGCAACGGCGCGAACGACTACGCTAGCGATTCGTTGAACGAATCGATAAGACGTCTTAGCGCGTGGCGCAAACGTGATTGAGGACTAGATCAGATGGCTCGAATCCGAGTGGTGTATGGACGTCTTGGAAATAGTTCGAGCGAAATCGAGGATTATGAGTATGTCGGCGAGGCGATGCGGTCGCACAAAGCCTTAGAACGCGTCATACTTAGTTGGTTGTGACTTCGATTGTCCCGAGCGAGATGTCGCTCGGACAACTTGTCGTTAGACCATGTGAGTTAGAAAACGACTCGGAACGATAGAGGTAAATGAATGGTCTTGATCGAGGAAACTTAGAGGATTGCGCGCACGATCTCGGATTGATTCAAATGAATCGCGACTTGAGTTTGAACAACGATCTTGACCCTAGCTGGAGAGATAGCGGTCGAACTTGATCTTGAATATCGAGGAAATTGTGGAATATCCAACTCGGATAATAGCATCAATGCATGACTCGAAAATCGGTTGCAAAGGAAGATCGTCAGGTTACGCATATCGTCGATGGTATTGAGGCGTATCGAAGATCGATATGCGATAACTCGGGGGCACTCCGACTCGGCGAATGACGATCATGCAAATGTCATTGTTCCGTTGGATGCTATACTTGGGTCGTTAAGGATGTGTCGAGAAAAAGATAAACTTGGCTCGAGGATGAATGACGGTCGGACTATCAAATATAGACTTGGCTTGGATGAAAACGGAGTGCTTGGATTTACTTCGTTGTCAACCACAACGTAGACGTTCTTGCCTTATGCGAGCGCAACCCCAGCCTCGCACATGCGTCGCGCCGACTAGGACTATCACTCCGCGTGAGCGCTGGTATGGTGATTCATACAGCGGGAGTGATCGGTACTCGCCTGGCGTGGCAACTCGTATGCTTCGACTTGTGGTTTGACACGAAGGAGACTTGAGGATGAGTTGTGTGTTTGAAGAGTTGAACTTGAGGATTGAGTAGGTCCAATCTGCGTATCGAGAATGAGTTAGTCTAAACTCAAACAAGAGTTACGCCCCGATGAGAATGATTATTCCGCGGGAGCGTTGCATGGTGATTCATGAACCGCCGTGGATAATCGGACTCGCGTGAGATTGGGGCAGAACGTATTGTCGAGCTGGATGACCTCGTGATCGAATACATGAATTGGTTTAGAATTGGTGATTGAACAGATTTGGATGTTGCAAAACGAATGCATCTATGCGAACTAAGTGATCGTGCTCGATGTTTAGGAATCTGAGTGACACGAGCTTGGGTAGAAAAATCCTGCACCACCGACTTTGGTTTGACCCTAGGATTGGGGTCAGTGTTGGCATTATTGTTGGGGAACTATGATTCCAATCCTGACATTGACTTAGCCTTGAGAATTGGCCTAGCGGATAGGCGAGACGCCCCTGTAGCAAGAGTTGCAAACAAAGGATTGAGCTTGAGGATTGACATGGATTGAAAGAGTGGATCAAGAGTAGAAAACCCTGCTCACGAGACTCGGCTGATATGCATATATCTCAGGAACGCTTGAGTATGTGCACGATGCGACTCGAGTGAGAATGACAAATTCTCAATCATGCGGCTTGGCTAAATGCATGTATTTTGGGGACGCTTGGAATGCGTGCACGATCCAGCCCAGTGATACGTTGAGTTCTAGCACGACTTGGGGAGTGAACGAGTATCGCGAACGTGAAATCGTGCTAGTAAAAGTTGGTACAACGAATTGAACCGTTGATAGGAAGTTATGCTCGATGATAGTGCAATACATAGTCTTGAATTGGACGAGAATTTCTTAGACTTGGTCGACCCCACTAAGAAGAAATCATACTGATTTCATGGACACGAACGCTTGAAAAGCGAATCGGGTCATCTCGATGACCGAGATAAACGAAAGTGAGTTTGCATCAGCCTACGACCCCCGCATTTGACGAATTACAACGTGCCCCATACGGCCATTCCAGTCTCATGACACGACGAAATAGAAACCAATACGAAGAATGCTTGAATTGAATAAGTAACAACAAGTCTAAAAATGAACGAGAAGTAATTCGATAAAATCGACCAAACGTATGCGACACGGAACTTAGAAAGAAACCGAGTACGGTTCGATGCCATCGAACGATAAAGCCATTCGATAGGAAATTGCCTAAGATGTGTACACGATCCGAGTTAAGGAACGGTAGGATGACCTGCACTCAGGAAGTCTCGAGGACGAGACTTGTTTTGAGTGGTGTATGATGTAGTGACCCGCTCCGCCCTAGCGGAACGCCGATTCAAACGGCAAGTGCAACGACTCAAAAACGAGCTGTCGACCCGAAGAGTTGCTTCGACCCGATGAAGTATCGATGCGAATCGATGCAAGACTTGCATTGGCCCGTCAAGATGAATCCAGACTTAGACTTTCAAAGGCGCACTCGGAGTATCGCTCGGCCAATGCAAACATCGCTAAGGTGGGTGGCTCCGATGAACCCGTCACTGCTTAGCCTAGACACATAACAAAACGGACACATTCACGAGAATCGCTAGGCGATAACATCTTGCATGCTAATAAATGACTCAACGCACCTAGCTAAGGGAGTAATCCCAACTTGTATGCTTGCATAGAATATGGAAAGGAATATGGAAAAATACGAGAACTCTCGCACCGCGCTCCACGCTCGTGCTAAGGCACAAGCTTGCGTTCAACAATGAAACAATGAATGGTTTACAACAATGAAACGGAAGACTATCGATATAGTCACCCGAGTAGAGTATAGCAACATTGAAAGGCTATGGGACCGATGGGTCGCCAAGGCGACTCCCGCACGAGGAGTTGCGTAAAGCTTGAATGAATAAATCAACGAATCAATGAATGAAACGAATGAATATGTGAATGAATCAATGAACGAAAGAACAAGTGAAAGAAAGAAAGAAAAGAAAGAATGAAGAAAAGATAAGAAAGAAAGGAGATGAATGGTTAGCGACAGGTGTGACGGGCACGTGCATCGGGGCTCGCTACCCGCGCTGCACGGACGCCAACCTGGTCGATAACGTAAGATGGCTAAGGGTTAGCCTATGGCTCAAGGACAGCCGTTAAGTTAAAATGTTAATAAAATACGAAAATGGTCGTGGACAAACGGTACGAGCGAGGGGTGGCGTATGCTGTGCCGTAGAGAAAGGGATTCCGCGGCAGTTGTCAAAGTGGGAAGGACTTGCCGGCCCGGACGGAATCAAAAAGGGGCTTACGGGCTTAACTGGGGGAGGCTTGGCCCCAGGAGACATAAGTGCAGGGTATTTTTCAAGAGACTATCAGGGTGTACCAGCCGTACGCCATGATAGGTGCGAAAATGCCAAGGGGATAATGTCCAGGATGGCTTGTGGTGCCAGCGACCGATGCATATAGAGTTAAGTGGGCTTTGCTGGTGGCGATCCACGTGCAAGTCCTTGCATTGAAATCAAAGTAATTTATGTTAACAAATCAAGTGCCTTATGAATATGCTTGAAACGTAACACACCAAATGACAATGAGAAAATTTATACAAGTGAGTTAGATAACGTGCTTACGACATGCTAAAATCCGAGGCAGGGACACACACTTGACATTGAAAGTTAATATCGAATTGTTGGCTAACTTGGTTTACTTTTGACAGGGAAGGCCGGACGGTAAGTATGGGTAAGTTGTGCATGTATTTCCATGCGACACTCTGAAATCGGTAACACGAGATAGGTTATGACATATGCCATGTAAATGACCCTAAGGCAAGATTAGAAAGACAATGAATGATAGAGATGCACAAAAGTAAATGATACGTGTTTGGTAATGATAGCGTTGTGGGCGAGCTAGCCTCTCCACCAGTGCATAACAATGTACTGATAACCCCACAGTCTACTTGCAGGATGCAGGTATCGTCGGCGGGTGCGGAGCTTCCATCGAACGTGCTAAGGCGCGGAGCTATCTCTGGAGCCTTGGAGCGTTGCAAGGAGCTGAAGCACCCTATACAGGACATAATGTATCGAAACATCGCCATGAATCATTCCATCTTGTAAGCCACTTGGCACGCCTTTTATGTTTCAGAGAGAGAGAGAGCTTGAGCGACTTGTAATATCGGCCTAGCGCCGCTTGTAAACTTGTTGAATATCAATAAAGAATTTGGTTTCGCTTCAATTGTGTTCATTTATATTCCGCTGCAAATGGGGACACTCTGTGCGACTCTGTGGCCTAGAACTCAAATCGGCCGTTTCTGGACTTGGCCTTGCACGGGCGCAATCTAGGCCCGTGCGGCATCACGTCTTAGCGAGGACGATCGCTCCTACGGGAGCGGGGCGTGACACTGCACCCCCACCAAGGGTAAACACATAACCACTAGTGGATTTGATCTCATCTGAATCTGAGATCCAGTTAGCATCACAATAACCCTCTAACACAGGTAGGGACCCTTTGAAAGATATGCCATGATTAATGGTACCTTTTAAGTACTTGGCTAATCTCTCAATGGCAACCCAGTGTTCCTTACTAGGACTCTGAGTATATCTGCTCAGTCTGCCAACAGCATAAGCTATGTCAGGCCTCGTACAGTTCATCAAGTACATTAAGCTACCAATAATTTGGGCATATTCTTTCTGAGAGACACTATGTCCTTTATTTTTCTTAAGATGGATATTAGCATCATATGGCGTCGACACCCTCTTACAGTCATAATATCCAAATCTTTTCAAAAACTTCTCGACATAGTGTTCTTGACACAATGTAAGACCATCTTTTGTCTTTACAACTTTAATACCTAAGATTACATCAGCTTCACCAAGGTCTTTCATATCAAAATTTGAAGCTAAAAATCTTTTGGTCTCATTTATAATATCAAGGTTAGGTCCCAAAATAAGCATGTCATCCACATAGAGACAAAGCATAATATAAGAGTTATTAAAAGACTTATAGTATACGCATTTGTCTGCATCATTGATCAGGTATCCATTAGACACCATCACAGAATCAAATTTCTCATGCCATTGTTTAGGTTCCTGTTTCAACCCATATAAAGACTTAACTAGTTTGCATACTTTCTTCTCACTACCCGGTACAATAGTACCTTCTGGCTGTGACATATAAATCTCCTCCTCTAAATCACCATTTAAGAAAGCAGTTTTCACATCCATTTGATGGATAATTAACTTATGAACTGCTGCCAATGCAATTAAAATCCTAATAGAAGAGATTTGTTTCACAGGGGCGAAAGTGTCAAAATAGTCTATGTCTTTCTTCTGGGAGAATCCCTTCGCAACCAACCTAGCCTTGTATTTCTCAATAGAGCCATCTGCTCTTAGTTTCTTCTTAAAGATCCATTTGCAACCTATAGTGTAGTGTCCCGCTCCTAGCGGTTCACTATGTAAGGCTTGTGGCTTGGCTAACTCGGTCGGAACCGAGTATTGGGGAAACTTACCGTCGGCACCGAATCGATCACGGACAAGTGCATAAGAACCTTTCCAACTAATGGATTGGTTTCTCTTGAAATGCGTCCAAGAGTTTTCTCTGGATGTTTTGCTGCTGGTTTTGCTGCTTGGTTTTGATGGATGCTTTTCTGAATGCTTTTCGATGATTTGATTCTTGCCCGTTTTCATCGATTTGTATAGCATTCATTCTTGAGAATTCTGAGAGAAGAGAACACAACGAGATGGATTATTAACCAAACTTTTGGTGCCAATGCAGACTGACGCGTGACGGAAGGCTAAGCGTGCAAGTGTTCCTCTCTCTCTCGGCGATTCTCTAATTTGGTGAGTGTGGATCTCTGTGGTGGTATTGTCCCTCTCGCTATTCCTTCATGCCAACTAAATAATTGTCTTGCAACATCCGTTGATCGATATCAAGTTGCTAAATGCCACAAGTCAATACCACTAAGAAGCTAGAGATTGAACATTGAACATTGAAATGAATGCTAGTTCATAGAACATTGAAATGAATGCTAGTCCCTTGAACATTGAAATGAATCGATTACACTGTTAACAACAATTGAGATTATGCTTGTCCACTGAACATTGAATTGAGATTGAATTGATACCTAGAATGATGATGAAATGCTGCAAAATGAACAAGTTGTCTATTTACTTTCAAAACTACCATGCACTGTTTGCTTATCGAGTCGATCACGCATTCGCATGGTCATGGACAACTTGTGCACAAGGTTTGGTGGTGTGTTTCTTCGAATCGGTACTGGGGCGCCGGGACCGATTCGGCCTAGGAGGAAGCATTGGCGTGCTAATGGGAGCACGGGTATTGTGAGGCATCCTTAGGGGCTAGCTACCTACTTTGGAGTCATTGCATTACCTTGAAGTCCTATAAGGCAAAGAGATGTCCATATGGTTTAACAACGCCAGTGGCCATGTAGTCAGGATGCATGCTAATGATTATTTTATGCAGGGGCGGTAAGTATATTATTATTATCCTGTATCTTATGCAGGAAAGCTGGATTCGGCCATTGGTAAAGTAAACATGGTTTATTCCATGTTGCATTTGTTGTGAATTACTCTGAATGTTGCCTGTCCCTAATAAGTTCATATCTTTAAAATGCTTGTCATTAATCAAATGTTGGTTTAGCTGAGTGGGCCAACGGGGCTCACCAGCGCATTATTATAATGTGCTGACCCCTCCTCCACAGATACTGGAGAAGGCTCAGGCGCACGTCCGAACTAAAGCTTTCTGAACTGCTGTTTCCTTTCAAGTTGTTTTTCCCTAAAGACGCACAAAGTATTGCGGAGATTTCAAAGATAGCTGCTTATATTTCAAAGTACTAAAGGGGCATGATGTATGGAACGGAAAATTATTTCATGGCAGCCTATCAGTTGTACTTCTTTTCATGAATCAATGTAGCCGAAATGGCATTTCAAATATTATCGAGAAAAGTTGTATTCTGACTACAATTATGAATAAAATGAGTATTTCTTCTTCCTATATTGTGTTCCAATGTTTCCGCAACTGTGACTTAATTTTAAATGTTTCAAATGATATGAATGTGCATGTTCTAGCCTTGTACAAGTGCAACTCCAGACTTGTACGACATCACGCCTTAGCGAGGACGATCGATTCGGCGTGAATCGAAGCAAAGCGAGCGATTCCCCGAATCGGGGCGTGACAAGTTGGTATCAGAGCACGGTTTAGAATCCTCGAATTTCAAAAATATTTTTAAAAGGAAGTCTTGATGCAAATTTTCTCGATTGATGGTGTCGATAGCGCTGGCATGAAATAATGTTCCATACAATAAGCCCATAAATATTTTATGAGTGCTAATGGAATTATTTCTTTGTTGTAGAATGACTAAGGGTGATAGCTCAAAGGCGAATTCATCGTCGGACCCGATTGAGAAACTGATTAAGCAAATGGAGGCTCAAAGGAAGCAGAGCGAAGCTCAACATCGCGCGCTTCAGGAGCAGCTTCAGTATCAGTTTCAGGAGCAGCTGGATGCTCAACAAAAGCAAGTTGATAGTCTGACTCAGATTGTCACCAAGTTGACGGCCGATTCTAATGTTTCTGCAAAGGCCGCAACAACCGAGACCGTGGAAGTGCCGGCAGAGAAAGCTGAGACGCCGACACGGAAGAGGACGAGCTTCAAGTTCTCTGAATTTAAAAGTTGCGATCCGCCTGAATTTAATGGGAAAGAGGAGCCAGATGAGGTGATGGGCTTCTTGAACACACTGGAGGGCTATTTCCGAATGTTAGAGATTCAGGGCAGTAAGAGAGTGGAGTGTACCGCTGTACAACTTCGCCTCAAGGCCCAGGAATGGTGGATTTCGCAGAGACAGGCACTTTGCGGAAATAGTCAGGATATGAAGATGTCTTGGGAGACCTTCAAGCAGGCTTTCATTACCCAATTCATCCCACCTGCTGTCCGTCAACAAAAAGAGAATGAGTTCATCGCACTTCGACAGGGCAGTATGTCAGTGCTTGACTACGAGACAGAGTTTTTGAAGAGAGTCGCATTCGCTGGGTACATGGTACCGAATGATAATGCCAAGCGAGGAAGATTTATGCAAGGCTTGAATGAAGGCCTGGAGCGGGATGTTCTAAGTCGTAAATGTACGTCTTACCGGGAGGCGTACGAGACAGCTCTCGAAATGGAGAGATTTCATCAACCGGGTAGTCGTGGGACAACGCAGAGCAACCAAGGACTCAACAATCAGAAACGACCTTGGTCTGCAGGAAGAAATGATGCGCCTAAGCGTCCGAATACGGGCAATAACAAAGGAACGTATCAGGAACTGCGTTGCAACAGGTGCAATCGAATTGGTCATCGTCGCGAGGATTGTCGCGTCGGGTGTTACAAATGTGGGGGAATGAATCACAAGGCATTTGAATGCAGAACTAAGGGAGAGAACCAGTATCCTCCTCGTGGGAATAACAATAATTACTATCGTGGGCATAACAACAATTAGAACCGGGGCCAACACAACAACCAGCATCGTGGCCAGGCGCCACCAGCCTTGCCAGCTCCAACTGGAAATGCACCGAATCAACAAGGTGGCCAAGCAAGGGTTTATGTCTTGACTCAGGCAGAGGCCCAGACCGCAGAGAATGTTATAACAGGTATGTTGCTGTACAAAGGCATACCTGCAAGAGTACTTTTTGATTCTGGTGCTACTCATTGCTTTATCTCTTCTGATTTTGCAACGGAAAATAAAATTTGTATGACTCAATTAAAGACAGCTTTGTGTGTTAGTACTCCTTCGGGAGTAGATATGCCTGCAACTTTGATTTACAGGGACGGCTACATCAAGATTGGAGGCAAAACTTTATCTTTGGACGCAATTGTACTCGACATCAAGGAGTACGATATCATATTGGGAATGGACTGGCTCAGCGCCTGTCATGCAACGATCGACTGTACGGATAAGAGAGTTGTGTTTTGCCTACCTGGAGAAACAGAGTTTTCTTACTCGTGCGGCTCGGCGTTCCAAGGACCTATGGTAATATCGGCAGTTACAGCAAGGCACATGCTGTACTCGGGGTGTGAAGGCTTTCTCGCTTCTGTCCAAGACACTCGAATGAAGAGTGTAGGCACAAATCAGACCGAAATTATGGCAGAGTTTCCTGATGTGTTTCTGGACGAGATACCTGGGATATCGCCGGATAGAGAAATTGAGTTCACAATTGACACCTTTCCGGATACTCGTCCGATATCTAAGGCGCCGTACAGGATGGCTCCAGCAGAATTGAAGGAACTAAAGGTGCAGCTACAAGAATTATTAGACCGGGGATACATTCGCCCAAGTGTATCTCCATGGGGAGCTCCAGTACTGTTTGTAAAGAAGAAGGATGGAACGATGCGGCTATGCATCGATTACAGAGAACTGAATAAGGCAACCATCCGTAACAAGTATCCTTTGCCAAGGATAGATGATCTATTCGATCAGCTACAAGGGGCGACCGTGTTTTCAAAAATTGATCTTCGTTCAGGATACCATCAGTTGAAGATCAGACCCGAAGATGTTCCTAAGTCAGCATTCCGTACAAGATACGGACATTATGAGTTTTTGGTCATGCCATTCGGCTTGACCAATGCTCCAGCAGCCTTTATGGATTTAATGAATAGAGTGTTTCGACCATTCATAGACAAGTTTGTTGTTGTGTTCATCGATGACATCTTGATCTACTCAAAGGACAGGGAGACTCATGTCGAGCACTTGAGAGAAGTACTTCAGACGCTGCGGGACAACCAGCTCTATGCAAAGCTAAGTAAGTGCGAGTTTTGGATGAACAGCGTGTCGTTCCTAGGACATGTTGTTTCGGCAGAAGGTGTTGCCGTTGACCCAAAGAAGATTGAGGCAGTTGTGGACTGGAAGCAGCCTGCATCAGCTAGTGAAATACGGAGTTTCCTTGGTTTAGCCGGGTACTACCGTAGATTTGTGAAAGACTTTTCGAGAATCGCGTCGCCTTTGACTCGCCTAACTCAGAAGGGAGTCGTATTTAAGTGGACTGACGACTGTGAGAGTAGCTTCCAAGAACTCAAGCAGCGGCTCGTCACAGCTCCAATTTTAGCACTTCCGGAAGGCTCCGAGGGATTTCAGATCTACAGTGACGCATCGGGACTTGGATTGGGATGTGTTCTCATGCAACGTGGGAAGACAATATCTTATGCTTCGAGACAACTCAAACAGCATGAGAAGAATTACCCAACACATGATTTGGAACTGGCGGCGATTGTGTTCGCGTTGAAATTGTGGCGACACTATCTCTATGGTGTGTCCTGCGAGATCTTCACAGATCACAAGAGCCTGAAATATATATTCACACAGAAAGAATTGAATTTGAGGCAGCGGCGTTGGTTAGAATTGATCAAGGATTATGACTTGACAATCTCCTACACGCCGGGTAAAGGAAATGTGGTAGCTGATGCCTTGAGTCGGAAATTTGTTGGGTCCCTAACAGTAGCAAAAGAGGTACTACGAGATCTTGAAGAGATGGGCATCGAGTTCAGGATTCGTCCACAGAATGTGCAGTTGGCTCAGTTACAACTTGAGCCGAGTCTCCGGGGAAGGATTAAGATTGCTCAGAAGGATGACCCGTTTCTGCAGAAGATACGCGAGTTGATTCTAGCAGAAAAGGCGTCAGACTTTACCGTTGAAGATGACACTATTCGTGTCAAGGGAAGATTGTGCGTCCCTAAGGACGAGGATATCAGGAAGGAAATACTGACCGAGGCTCATTTCGCAAAGTATTTCTTGCATCCGGGAGGCACGAAAATGTATAAAGATCTACGCTCAACTTTTTGGTGGCATGGTATGAAGAAGGATGTGGCGCTATTTGTGTCACAATGCATGGATTGTCAGCGTGTGAAGGCCGAACACCAACGGCCAGGCGGAGAATTACAAAATTTGGCTATTCCACTGTGGAAGTGGGATAATATCTGTATGGATTTTATAATCGGCTTGCCAAGAACTCAGAAGGGAAATGATGCGATTTGGGTTATCGTGGATAGATTAACCAAGTCGGCACATTTTATTCCAATAAAAGTTACATGGAGAGTAGAACGGTTGGCTCAGATTTACATAAATGAAATTGTTCGATTACATGGGGTGCCAGCTTCTATAGTATCGGATAGAGACGGAAGATTCTTGTCGCGATTTTGGATAAGTCTGCACTCGGCTATGGGCACAAAGTTAAACTTCGGTACGGCTTACCATCCGCAGACTGATGGTCAGACAGAGAGAGTAAACCAGATTCTTGAAGATATGTTGAGATTGTGCGTGCTCGATTCGAAGACAAATTGGAACACACATCTCGCATTAGCAGAATTTGCCTATAACAACAGTTATCGGGCAAGTATCCAAATGGCCCCGTACGAAGCCTTATATGGACGGAAATATCGATCACCGATATGCTGGGATGAAGTCGGTGAACGGCAAGTGCTCGGACCAGAACTTGTGGAACAGGCCGTCGAGAGGGTTCGCTTAATTCGAGAAAGACTTAGAGTTGCTCAAAGTCGACAAAAGAGTTATGCGGATGTTCATCGACGACCTTTCGAATTCACAGCAGGCGATCATGTCATCTTGAAGGTCACGCCCATGCGAGGTGTGATGCGGTTTGGGATGAAAGGAAAGCTAAGCCCGAGATTCGTCGGACCATTCGAGATTTTGGAGAAGGTAGCCTCAGTGGCTTATCGACTTGCACTACCTCCGGCTCTGGCTGATGTGCACGATATCTTCCATGTATCTCAACTTCGGAAGTACGTGCATGATCCAAGTCACGTAGTGAACTTCGACCAGCTGCAGCTGAGCGCTGACCTATCCTACACTGAAGAGCCTGTCCAAATTTTGGACAGGAAAGAGAAAGTTTTGCGGAATCGGACAGTACCCCTGGTCAACGTGCTGTGGCAGAACCATGCTGTAGAGGAGTCGACATGGGAATTAGAGGAAGAGATGCGGGTGAAATACCCTTCGCTGTTTGATATTTTTGAGGTAGGACTTTTGCTTTAAGTTTCGAGGACGAAACTTTTTCTTAGTGGTATATTATGTAGTGTCCCGCTCCTAGCGGTTCACTATGTAAGGCTTGTGGCTTGGCTAACTCGGTCGGAACCGAGTATTGGAGAAACTTACCGTCGGCACCGAATCGATCACGGACAAGTGCATAAGAACCTTTCCAACTAATGGATTGGTTTCTCTTGAAATGCGTCCAAGAGTTTTCTCTGGATGTTTTGCTGCTGGTTTTGCTGCTTGGTTTTGATGGATGCTTTTCTGAATGATTTTCGATGATTTGATTCTTGCCCGTTTTTATCGATTTGCATAGCATTCATTCTTGAGAATTCTGAGAGAAGAGAACACAACGAGATGGATTATTAACCAAACTTTTGGTGCCAATACAGACTGACGCGTGACGGAAGGCTAAGCGTGCAAGTGTTCCTCTCTCTCTCGACGATTCTCTAATTTAGTGAGTGTGGATCTCTGTGGTGGTATTGTCCCTCTCGCTATTCCTTCATGCCAACTAAATAATTGTCTTGCAACATCCGTTGATCGATATCAAGTTGCTAAATGCCACAAGTCAATACCACTAAGAAGCTAGAGATTGAACATTGAACATTGAAATGAATGCTAGTTCATAGAACATTGAAATGAATGCTAGTCCCTTGAACATTGAAATGAATCGATTACACTGTTAACAACAATTGAGATTATGCTTGTCCACTGAACATTGAATTGAGATTGAATTGATACCTAGAATGATGATGAAATGCTGCGAAATGAACAAGTTGTCTATTTACTTTCAAAACTACCATGCACTGTTTGCTTATCGAGTCGATCACGCATTCGCATGGTCATGGACAACTTGTGCACAAGGTTTGGTGGTGTGTTTCCTCGAATCGGTACTGGGGCGCCGGGACCGATTCGGCCTAGGAGGAAGCATTGGCATGCTAATAGGAGCACGGGTATTGTGAGGCATCCTTAGGGGCTAGCTACCTACTTTGGAGTCATTGCATTACCTTAAAGTCCTATAAGGCAAAGAGATGTCCATATGGTTTAACAACGCCAGTGGCCATGTAGTCAGGATGCATGCTAATGATTATTTTATGCAGGGGCGGTAAGTATATTATTATTATCCTGTATCTTATGCAGGAAAGCTGGATTCGGCCAATGGTAAAGTAAACATGGTTTATTCCATGTTGCATTTATTGTGAATTACTCTGAATGTTGCCTGTCCCTAATAAGTTCATATCTTTAAAATGCTTGTCATTAATCAAATGTTGGTTTAGCTGAGTGGGCCAACGGGGCTCACCAGCGCATTGTTATAATGTGCTGACCCCTCCTCCACAGGTACTGGAGAAGGCTCAGGCGCACGTCCGAACTAAAGCTTTCTGAACTGCTGTTTCCTTTCAAGTTGTTTTTCCCTAAAGACGCACAAAGTATTGCGGAGATTTCAAAGATAGCTGCTTATATTTCAAAGTACTAAAGGGGCATGATGTATGGAACGAAAAATTATTTCATGGCAGCCTATCAGTTGTACTTCTTTTCATGAATCAATGTAGCCGAAATGGCATTTCAAATATTATCGAGAAAAGTTGTATTCTGACTACAATTATGAATAAAATGAGTATTTCTTCTTCCTATATTGTGTTCCAATGTTTCCGCAACTGTGACTTAATTTTAAATGTTTCAAATGATATGAATGTGCATGTTCTAGCCTTGTACAAGTGCAACTCCAAACTTGTACGGCATCACGCCTTAGCGAGGACGATCGATTCGGCGTGAATCGAAGCAAAGCGAGCGATTCCCCGAATCGGGGCGTGACATATAGCTCTAGCACCAGGAGGTAAATCAACAACTTCCCAAGTATGATTAGACATAATTGAGGTTAACTCACTGTTGATTGCTTCTATCCAGAAAGGTGCGTCTCTAGAATGCATAGCATTATCATAGGTTATCGGATCATCATCCACAAGAAACATGTGAAAATCATCACCAAAATTGGTGGATATCCTCGCACTTTTACTCCTTCTCAATTCAAATTCTAAATTTTCAGGAGTCTCAGAGATACGTTCGGTATGGTTAACAGTTCTTTCGAGACCGAATTTCCAAGGAAAAATAGTTTCGAAGAAATCAGCATTTTTGGTTTCCAGAGTAGTATTGACAGCAACCTGGTTAGAGTCACTCTTAACCACCAAAAATCTATACGCAGCACTGTTATTAGCATAACCAATGAACGCACAATCAACAGTTCTAGAACCTAATTTTGTCTTTTTAGGTCCTACTAACAGAACTTTGGCGAGGCACCCCCACATTTTGAGATATTTTAGGTTAGGCGTATAGCCTTTCCATAACTCATAGGGTGTCTTGCCAGTTGCTTTATAAGGTATTCTGTTCTGAACAAAACAAGCAGATAGGATGGCTTCCCCCCACAAGTTCAGGGGTGCACCTGAACTAACCAGCATAGCATTCATCATCTCTTTCAAGGTTCTATTCTTTGTTTCAGCTACCCCATTCGATTCTGGTGAATATGGAGGGGTAGTCTCATGAATTATGCCAAGTTGTTCACAATGGTCAGCAAAGGGATTAGACTCATATTCACCTCCCCTATCTGACCTAAGCCTTTTAATTTTCCTATCTAGTTGATTCTCAAATTCAGCTTTATATTTTAGAAACATCTCACCTGCTTCATGCTTGTTCCTAAGGAGATATACCTTCGTGTATCTAGAGTAATCATCTATAAAGGTAATATAATAATATTTCCCTCCTCTAGACATTAAGCTTCTAAATTCAGCAAGATCGGTGTGAACTAAAGAAAGCAAATCAGTATTATCTCTAGAAACAACAGGTAAACAACCTTTTTTGATGGCTTTAACTTCAGCACATACTTCGCACTTATCATTCGTTGGTTTAGTGATGTTAGGCAATAAACCAGTTTTTTTCATTTCCTTAATATAAGGTGCAGAAACATGTCCTAGTCTACCATGCCACAAATCAAAAGAGTCAACCATGTAAGCAGAAGAAGCAGAATTTTCATTAATAACAGTTTTGAGTACATTCAGAATAAATAAACCCTGGTTACAATACCCTTTTCCTATGAATGTCTCATTCTTAGAAAGTACTACCTTGTTGCATTCCATGTTCACTTTGATTCCAGCTTGAACCAAAAGTGACACAGAGATCAGATTGCAGCGAATGTCAGGAACATGCAGTACATTACCCAGTGAAAGGGTTTTCCCAGAAGTCAAGTTGAGAAGAACTGTGCCTTTTTCCAGGACGGGTACAAGCCTAGAGTCACCCATATAGACTCGTTCTTCTCCATTTTTCACTTGGGTGTACTCTGAGAAAGACTTTAAGTCACCACAGATGTGACGGGTTGCTCCAGAATCAATAACCCAGTCTTTTTTCTTAGCCACCATGTTCACAACAGAGACAACAGCAGCAAAGACATCATCCTTCACTATATTAGCTTTCGGAGTGACGTCTTTGTTGTCTCCATCCTTCTTGTGTCTGCACTGAAAAGCATGATGTCCGGGTTTTCCACAAACATAACAATTTCTTTTATTCTTCTTAAAAGGACGGGAATTGTTAGTCTTCGGAATAGAAGATTTCTTATCGGTTTTCTTAGGATTTCTCCTAAACCGATTAGAAGCAGAACTGGGATTACCTTCCACAATATTAGCCTTAGAGTCAAACTCCGTAGCTAATCTTGCGTCAAGTTTCCTGTTTTTTTCTTCAATCCGGACATGAATAATCACGTCTTCCAGACTCATCTGCCTCCTTTTGTGCTTCACCTTGTCCTTGTAGTCTTTCCATGATTCAGGTAGTTTCTCAACCAAACAACCAGAGACAAAAGCATCAGGGAGTTCAATATCCTCAGTTTTCAAATCATTTAAAAGAACTTGAAATTCAATGATTTGAGAAGAGATATCTCTAGAGTCAACAAACTGGAATTTAAGATAATTCCCAATAGCATACTTTTGAGTACCAGCATCTTCAATTATATACTTCTTATTCATATTTTCCCAGATTTCATAAGCTGATTTATATGAATAGTATATATCGAAGATCTCATTCGACAAGGTATTTAGAATAGTGTATCGGCATACCTTGTTTCCTTGCTGCCACTCATCGTGCAGCTTTTGGAAATCATCGAAAGCGTTGGCAGCATCTTCTATGTTAGCCGAATCGAACTCCATAGCCGCCGGCTTTTCAGGTTCAGGTTCAGTCAGGTACTTCGCATAGTTCAGCACGTCCAGGCAGACGTAGATCCTCTCCCTCCAGCGTTTGAAGTGGGTACTGTTGAAAACTTCGATCTTCGATACGTCAGGTAGCCTTGAACGAGATTGAGCGGATCCAGCAGCAGCGAGATCATTGTTTTGAGAAGCCATCTTTTCTTGAGATTGATGGGGTAGAAGCTTCGTGGAACAGAACTCGGAATCGTTGAGGCGTGTGAATCACTGTCCTCAAGAAAAGATTCGCCCCTTATCGTTACTGTAAGCCTCGAACGGCGACTTTCCTCCAGGATACAACAACGAGTTACAGATAGCAGTACCTATCTGCAACCTACAGTCGAACAGGGAAGAAGACGAACGGCAGCGTTTCAGATCTCTAATACTGTTAGATCGTGAAGAACGAATGAATATATAGAGTTGCAAAACTCTCATACTGTTAGATCGTGAACCAAATCTCAGGAGAAGAATCAGGAACGAGAATGAGTCGTGTTGAATGAGTAGGGGGCGGTTACGCATAAATTGCGGGCTCACTTACCAAGAGAAAATGCAAAAAGTAGGGTCGTGTCCCGCCTACGCGCGAGGCTAAACGGCCCGGATTTGTACCCCCCGCTGCGCGTGCGACGTGCCCGCACATGAGTAGGGGGCGGTTACGCATAAATTGCGGGCTCACTTACCAAGAGAAAATGCAAAAAGTAGGGTCGTGTCCCGCCTAAGCGCGAGGCTAAACGGCCCGGATTTGCACCCCCCCGCTGCGCGTGCGACGTGCCCGCACATGAGTAGGGGGCGGTTACGCATAAATTGCGGGCTCACTTACCAAGAGAAAATGCAAAAAGTAGGGTCGTGTCCCGCCTACGCGCGAGGCTAAACGGCCCGGATTTGCACCCCCCCGCTGCGCGTGCGACGTGCCCGCACATGCGCATTAAGATTTTCTGGAGCTTCCCTCCAACCCGGGTGCATTCTAGCCCAATGCCCCCCCGGGCGCGCGAGCACCCCTCTAACTACCCACTCATCACAACCATGTAGGTGTAAACATATATATACCCACTCTCAAGTGTGGGTTTTAAGTGATGTGGGACTAAACAAAAGTCTCTTCCCTTTTGTCTATGGTGTATTTGAAATACCTATAAAGTGGAACTAAAAAACCAAAAGTTCCAACAAGTTTTGTGAAGATAATGACATGATTTGGACATGGGTGAGTATATAAACGTGAACTTGTTATTGAAAGGGATCAGATAGCACGTGTCCAATTTTTTTGACCACATAACAAGAATTCTTCGTCAAAGGAAAAGTGGTGGATGTTGCAATTTAATTAGTTGTGGCATCTTGTTCAATAATTAGTCTATTTTCCATTGTGGGAATATTGTAGCTTTGGATCTATTTGATTACTTGACCATAGATGTAGTCTATTTTCTTGTTCAATAATTAGTCTATTTTTCTTTCATTTTTCTTTCATTTTTATGTCATGATTCTTAAGAAGGAATTAACGTTATATTTTGTTGAGCAAGCATGTTCTTCTATGGTGTTAGAACATTTTGCTAAAGACGTTCATCAGTCCATGCTTGATTTCTATCGGCAATCTAGATTTTTTTTTTTTTTTTTTTTTGCTTTGCTTTTCTTTTCTCTTTCACGAGTAAATAGTAAATGGTTTCACTTTTATAACGTACTATGGCTACTTAATTTGGAAATATGAGCCTCCTAAAACAGGGTCCAACATCTCAACTATGGCGTTAGATTCTCATTCTCTTTCTGCTCACCAACATTTCAGTTCTCATAAATCTTTGGACCAGAATTTTACGGATTCATTTATAAGATTTCTAGTTAATAGTGATATGAAATCTAGATCGAGATGTTCATATACAGTTTTACATAGTTTAATAGTTGAATGAAAAAAATGATTATTAGACTAGTCGGCTCCAAAAATTTAGGTAAAAACTTTAGTTGTTGAGGTGTCGTCTTTACCCAATTTTTTTAGAATTAAATTTAGTAAAATCCCGAACAAAGAGTGCAACGAGACAAATATATATATATATATATATATATATATATATATATATATATATATATATATATATATATATATATATACTTGGATTGTGGATTGGGGTCTTTTTTATTCTTCTCTTGTTCATTCATTTTCTAAATTTGGACGCCGATTTCTACTTAATGGATGATCGTCCAAAAATAGTTTGTAGAAATTAGAATCAAATTGGTCTGGTCTTTGTTAATTTTTTTCTCTTCACTTGTCCTATTCTTTTTTTTCCTTGAAAAATTATAGTTTCTATCAGAATAAAAAATCGATATTTTAAGAAAAGTAAATAGTTACGTGTGGGGGACTATTTTAATTAATTATTTTTATGTTCCTTTTCTTTGGCATTAAATATATATATTTTAAAAAATTTAATTTTGCGAACGAAATTTGACCTTAGAGTATAGTTATTTAATAATACAAGCCTATGAAATATTGATTATGTTACGAAAGGTGAAGAATAATTTTTATTATTTATTTATGACGCATTTAAGAATGCATGTAAATCTTAACTAGTGAAATCTGTGACAAAAAACTTGCAGCTAAATGTAAAACTATTAAAATTTTATGTACTCAATTGGATACCATCCAAACATATAATAACATCTCCAACGAATTTAGAAAAATGTTGTTGCCACAAAGGAATGACAAAATTGTATTCAAAAATCCTTCTCCGATGCAATTGTCAAGTCAATTGTGAAGATTATGTGGCAGAAATTAAAAAAATACATTGTGAAGTTGGTTGTCTTGTTCTAGACGATGCACTTGACAATGTCTTCTCCTCCATGTCATCAGTTATGAATAAAAAATATTAGAAAAAAGAAAGAAGATGAGTAGCTGTCTTGAAAGTTGGAAAAAAAAGTAAATATCTTAATACTTTATCTTCCAAGTTAAAAAAGTAAATATTACAAAACTTTTGCATCGGAGAAAGTTTTTTCACTTCATTATACTTTCTGAATATTATTTTGCCACGAAGAAAAAAATATTATTTTGTGGCCCATGCCATATAGAAATTACAGTACAAAATAAAACAATATCTACATTTGTTGTCGGGTCTGTGTCCTTATGTTAAGCCTAGAATATGTAGGACACGGACGTATCCCTATATCCCTACCCTCGTTTGGTTCGCGGAATGGAAGGGAAAGGAAATCAATTCCTTGTCATTTTCTTTCCTTTGGGAAACTTTAATTCCTATTGATTTTCCTTTCCGATGTTTGGCAATGCCAAGGAATTTGGAAAGGAAAGTGAATACTTCAATGTGGGAAAGTGATTCCTTCCTTGGATGGATGGAATCACTTTCCCCCCTAATTTCCCTTCCATTGGGAATCACTTTCCTTTTCTCCTCAATTTCTTGGGCGCCCAAACATAGGAAAGTAATCACTTTCCTTTCCCAACCGGGAGATTCCGCCAACCAAACGAGGCCCTACAGGACGCCTCCCTAATAGGCGGAATCAGCTCATCGATGTCTGTTCCGCATCTGGGCCCACTAATGACACCTGTCATCACGCTATTTCACCTGTTCGCGTGTACGCTGTCGTAACTTAACTCCAGTCCTCCGCCGGAACATCGTAACCACACCTATGCCTCCATTGCGCGCGAGTTGGCAGTGGTGGTCCATGCGTGCATGATCGATGCACAGGACAGGACAGAGCTAGGTCCAAATTGGTTGGCAGTTTGGTACCGCGCGCCACAGTAGTAGCACTACTTACTACTAACACTCTAACAGCATCTCCATTGATAACACTGTCATTCATATTCATGCTTGCTAGCTACCCCTCTTTTGCCAATTGATGGTGGTCAGTCATGCTGTGTTGTTGCTTTGCTGACTGCTGCAACTGCTCTAGAAGAAGGAGGAGGAGAAGAAGTGATTTTTTTCTCTCTTCTTCAAAATGCAGCGGCACTATACCTACAACCAAATGCTTATAATTTACTTACAATCGACACGTGTCGGACTTCGATTGGAGGTGGTGGACCCAAATGGTGGGTCGGATGGAGCCCAATAGCAAGGGAGTGAGTGGGGAGGTGGGATCCGATGGGAGCGAAAGATGTCCTCCGACACATGGATGACACTCTTAACACACATGGGTGTTTACTCGATACTTAAAAGGCTTTGTATTCTCGTGTATAGGGTACGTACTCGAACAACATCCTCACTGGTCTTCGAAAGGGTTGGACTGGAAGTACCTATGTATTCAACTGTTTAATTTGTCGTGGAGTGGGGAGAGTCGATCTTTCGTCCATCTAACAATAACCGACTTTTTTGTCTTAATTAGTGCTTCAATTATCTTCAAGGTGCAATTCCTGAGGAGTTGGGGAATCTTCTTGATCTACAATATCTACGCCTAAACAAAAACAACCTGACTGGTTCGATACCAATGGCCCTCTTGAATGCTTCCAAGATCTCCTTCCTCCTTCTCTATCAAAACAATCTAACTTGATCCATACCTGCTACACTTGGAGTATCTTGGCCTCAACTTGAATATCTGGATATATCTAGAAACCAGCTAACTGGAAGACTCGGCTTTATCGACTCTCTTTCCAACTGCAGGAATTTACAGAATTTATTGCTCGAGGAAAATAAGATATCTGACTTCCTTCCGGATTCCTTGAAAAATCTCTCAACCAGTCTGAATTACCTTTACCTGCATACCAACTATATTAAGGGAAGAATACCTAGTACAATTTGCAACTTAAGTGGCCTAATCCGTTTAAACCTGGGGCAAAATGAACTTATAGGAGAAATACCTTCAGAGTTTTCAAGGCTGAAAGGCCTACAAGGATTGTTCCTACAACATAACAGATTAAGTGGGTACATGCATCCTGATCTCGGTCTACGTCTTGATCCTCGAAAAAAATGCATTATCGGGTATAATACCACATTCACTGGGTAATATCAGCGGACTGCAAATTTTGTCATTGGCTACTAATGGATTGTTCTCCAGCATCCCTGATAGCTTGTGGAGTTTAAGTGGTCTCCGCGTACTAGATTTATCAGGCAACACTCTAGATGGCTCCCTTCCTCAACAGATGGGCAATTTGAAGTTCTTCGACAGGTTGGATCTATCGAAGAATCGCTTCTCAGGTAACATCTCAAGTATTTTAAGGGACCTCCAAATGATTACATATCTAGATCTTTCCAACAATTTCTTTAATGGTGAAATTCCTAGCTCACTGGATCGATTGGTCATTAATATTGAATATATGAACCTATCATATAATAGAATCTCAGGCACCATACCCGAATCCTTCACCAGTCTTGGTAAGCTTTACAGTCTTGACCTCTTGTTCAATAAACTCCAAGGCCCAATTCCTGAAGGCGGGGTGTTCTCAAATAGTAGCACCGTATCTTTGGAAGGGAATCCAGCACTCTGTGGTGCACTTAAACTCGGCTTTTCACCTTGTCCTCCTCCTTCCAACTCAAAGAGCAACCTTCATTTGCTTAAATATATCCTCCCCCAATTGTTCTCGTTGTTCTTCTACTATCTTGTTTCTGTACTCGGCTAATATTTCATAGATGGGGTAAAAAACAGAAGCTCCCATCTGAAGATACATCAGTGGATATCATTAGAGTGATTTCGTACCGTGAGCTAGTCCGTGCCACTGACAATTTCAGCAAAGTCAACCTAGTGGGAAGGGGAAGCTTCAGCTCAGTTTACAAAGCACACCTTGATGATGGGTTGATTACAACAGTAAAGGTCCTGAATTCGAAAAATCAATCAGCTTTGAGAAGCTTTGATGCAGAATATTGCTCTCTGAGCAAGATTCGGCACAAAAATCTTGTCAGGATCATCACCATGTGTTCTAACTTGGATTTCAAGGCTTTGGTGCTTCAGTTCATGCCAAACGGGAGCCTTGAGCAATGGTTGCACTCGCACAACTACTACTTGAATCTACTTCAGAGGAATAAACATAATGGTGGACGTGTCTGTAGTGCCCCGTCCTGCTCAGTCAATCGGAGGAATCGAAACGTCGACGGCGTTCGGACTTAGCCTTACAACGGCTTGCTCGAAGTCATCACTCAAGTGGGGTAGTTTCGGTGAACTTGCCTCATCTTATCCTTCACATAATAAATCGCATATTTTCAACTCGCACAAGTAGGCTTGATAATAAAAGAGACGAATCCACATAGCTAAAGAAAATAATTTCGACAGGTCGAATTGAGTTAGAATATGGAAAGGTCCAACGGTCGGCTTAGAGTTGGTGCACGGCGTGCTTTAAAAATGACACTCGGTCTTTCGTCCCGTGGCTTGGAAGAAGGAAAAGTTGGTATTCGCCACAAGCTAAGAGTTAGCCAAATTCATAGGCGTCACCCGCATAAATGCTTCACAAAGCATGCACGGTCTCTTCGCCCAAGGCGTGGCATAGCCTCTGTTCGTCGACGGGTTAAGTTGTATTGCACGACTTGTGAAATAAGTCTAGACACCCCAAATAACTTGGTTGTTCAAAGTCGAACGCGTGCACGGCACGTTCCCACGGCACAAGCCTTGACGCAGCCTTTGCTCGTCAAGTTGTTGCAAAGTAAGTTAGGCAAGTTAAGTTAAGTTAAGCTATCAGGAGTAGTGGCAAGCACGGTCCTATGAGTTCAACGGCTGGGTATAACCACATAGTCTCACGAGCGTAAGGCCCGTCATATAGAGTATGACTTGGACGGTAGTGTCACATAGAGTTTCAAGTTGGTCTAAGACACGATGGCACGGACTTAGTGTTTTAAGGCACGGGCCACAGTTGAATTCTTTGAGTTTGGAAAGTGTTTCAAATAGTTGTTCTTGAGTTGAGTGAAATGATAGAGCAAGAAAGAAGAATGCTCACGACTGGGTCGTTGAGGCAAGAAAGAAGAATGCTCACAACTGGGTCGTTGAGGCAAGAAAGAAGAATGCTCGCGACTGGGTCGTCGAGGCAAGGTCTCAGATGTGAGAAGTATTGAACTTAGCCCTGAAAGAGATGGTAACACTAGAAGTAGATTGACTGTGTGAGACGTCAGTTCGAGTCGAGTCTTGCATGGTCATTGGACAACTTTTACAAGGTAAATAAAATAAACAGTCTCTCGAACGACGACCCAGGCAGCCGATGGGAACCGTTGCGATGGTAGACATTTCGTAGCTGTGTGCTGGATGACCGCACGGGTTAGGCGGGGACTTGCAGCGGAGCTAGCTACTCACGCTGGCAAGGGGCGTCCGTCTAATCGAAACTACAAAAGGAGTCCATTATAGCGCTGGGCGCTAGTGACTAGTTCATATAGATGAGTCGGCATGGGCGGCGATCCGCGTGTATGCCTTTGGATTGAGTCGAGTATTGAGTGTAGTATATCAAGGAAGTCGAGTTGTATGTGTGAGTATAGTTGGAACACAAAATATTGGGCCTAAGATTTGGTTGCAACGTAGGCGACGTGCTTCAGCACGAGATGTGGCATCGAGTCTTATGTTGTCGGCATATAAGTTGTATTTGTTGGATTGAGTTGTCTTGAGTTTAAGTCAGGAAATACCGCAAGGCAAATTTGGTCGAGTGACTCTTAGTTCACATGTCTTGATTGGGTCTATCGGTGATCGAAGTAGCAAGGGCCGCGAGGCGGCGATATGACTGAGTCTCATTGAGTTACGAGGCACGACCTCAACAAGGACTTATAGCACGGTCACACGGGAATGGAGTCTTATTGCGTACTTGCGTATCTGATTTTGGCCGAAAGACAAGCACGACTTGATAGGTTAACGTTGTTGAGTCGACGTTGTTGTTGCAAGCACGGGATGGTCTAGAGACACAAAATAGGCCAAGACGTCGGTCCTAAAACTGATCCTAAGACAAGACTAGAAAGACAATTGATAAGAAGGGGCTATGTTGCACGAAGTAAATCAAACGTGTTGGTTTTGTATGGGTGGGCGAGGAGCTCATTCCACCAGTACAGTTGAGTACTGACACCCACATAGTTTTCATGTGCAGGAGCAGGTAGAAGCTCGTGGCACGGAGCTCGCTTGGATGCGTCGAGGCATGGAGTTCCTTGGCGATTCGAAGCGTGCGGTCGTATAGAGTCAAGACTTATATGGGACATAATGTATGGACGTCGCCTTCCGAAGCATCCGCTGGTTCAAGACATGTATTGAGAGATGAGAGAGAGCTGTGTGACTTGTAATGTGAGATGAGTGAGCTTGAGCGAGCTTGAGAGACTTGTAATCTTGGCCTTGCGCCCCATTGTAACCTATGTTTCAATATCAATAAAGAGCTTCTTTTGAATAACTTGTGTTTGGTTCTACTTTCCGCTGCTATTATTCAATGTCTCTGCATGGGACTTCTGTGCGACGACCCCGTCGCAGCCGCTGAAATTGGCCGTTATGGAACCCGTCTTGTACGAGCGCAAATTAAGGCTTGTACGGCATCACGCCTTAGCGAGGACGATCGCTCCTACGGGAGCGGGGCGTGACAGTGTCGTTAGCATTTGAGTACCTTCACCATTATCATCCTCATGTTGTGGTGCACCGCGATCTGAAGCCGAGCAACGTATTGTTGGATGAAAACATGACGGCTCATGTTAGCGACTTTGGGATCTCCAAACTTTTTCTTGGTGACAGTCAGTCTATATTGTCTGCTACCGCACCAGGGACCTTAGGCTATATGGCTCCAGGTAATTCTATCACTTAATAATTTTTTGTATGCTGTTAGTGAAACCTTTGTTTGGTAATTTTGAAACCTATGCTGCAAATATGCATTTAGCTAATCATTTCTGCTGCAACTGCAGGCAACCAATGGCCTATTATCTTCTCTTTTCGAGGACATTTTATATATGTCCAATAGAATACTCCTTGTCATTTGTCTTTGATGAGGCAACAAGCTCTGATCATTTTGCTACATACATATGTAGTGCATCTTAGAAAGATTTTATTTAAGATCGCAGAATTTTGAGGCCAATCACAAAGCATTAAGAACAAAAATAAGGCAGACACCATGCTTTCAAGAAGTTTTCTTATACATCATGACAGAGCTATGAGTCATATTTACCCAAATTTGACTGAACCATTTTTCATAAACATTGATATTCTTCTTTTGGTTTAATTCTACAGTTATATTATGCGAGGTAAACTTTGTCCCTTTTTGAGTGACCAGGGAAAAAAACAAGTTACAATCTGTAGTAGTAGTATATATTAGATCAAAGACAACATTTGCAATTTGAATTAAGATTTTTCTGGCTTTATTTATTTTGTTTCTATTGTAATTTTGTTTTTATTATTTTGCAAGAGTATGGATCAACAGGAAAAGTGTCAAGAAAAGGCGACGTATATAGCTTTGGAATTTTGTTGCTAGAAACTTTTACAAGGAAAAAGTCGACCGATGCCATGTTTGATGGAGAATTAAGTTTAAGGCAATGGGTGACAAGAGCATATCCATCGACAGTGTTAGAGATTGTGGATCCAGATCTCTTGAAAGAAAGTGTTGATATTCAAGGGGAACCAAGCTCTCCAATTATTGTTGGCCAATGTCTGTCGTCGCTTATTGAATTGGGTTTGTCTTGCTCGAGGGACTCGCCACAAGAGAGGATTCAGATGAGGGATGTCACGCCTCGAGTCGACAAACCGTTCGTCCCCGGTGTTACTTTGCCGATTCGATCGTCCTCGCTAAGGCGTGATGCCGTACGAGTCTGGAATTGCACTCGTACAAGGCAAGAACGTTACGTTGCTTTTTGTATTAATACGCCAAGTTGAAACTTCACAATTCACATCAGAATATAAGACGCAATATAGGAAGATAGAAATATTTTTCATCCATAGCTTGCAACGAAGTGCAAGTCGTGTAAAACCCCTAAATTTTCACTACGATTTTGAAATTTTATTTTTAGTATTGATTTTTGGTAATTATACGACGAGTGCGAGTATGTACATACGTGATATTTATTCATTTAGTTATTTTACATAAAGAGTTTATTATAGGTTTCGTAAATATAGTAAATAGTTTGATTTCGAAATATATAAAGAGTAAATAATTTGTATATAAACATTTTCTTATTTAGTCAAATGTTTTATTTTCATTACTATAAAAATGATTTATACAAGTAGAAGTAACGCTTTAGAGAAATAATACTTTTATTCTATTTTACATGCAAGGTGCATGAAAATTATTTCCATACATATTTTGAGTTTCAAAAACTAATCGATATTATTATTTTTTTATTTACAAAAATGTATTGTAAGTTATTTTCTATTAATATTTAAATACTTATTTTGAATTTTCGAAATTAATTATTATTATAATTTTAGTGTTCATAAAAATATTTTAAAAAAATTTGTTGATTGGTATTTAAATTAATTATTATGAATTATAAATACAAATGTATTTTTATGGATCCTATTTTTAATGTAAAGATGGATTTACTTAGATTTAATTTGATTCGAATTTGGATTGGATTCACTTTAAAACTATTTAAATTAATATGGTATTTATCAATTGGGATTTTAAATCAATTCTAATCCTTATCCAACTGGAAATTCCCACATCCTATAAATAGGCAAGTACTCCTCCATAAATTTCAACCATCCACAAATTTTCTCACCCACGTGCCATATTTTTTTTACATATACAATTTCAACCATCCCGTGTCCGACAACCCGGACGCAATCCAAAATCCATCCCCATGTCTGTGTCGGACACACCCGACACAGCCCAAATTCTAAACCCTATCCCTAACCATAATCCTACCCCTGTTCCACCGTGCCGTCACCGCCACTGTAGACGCCCCAGCTCGTCCCCGTCGACTCCACTACCACCCTGACCTCTCACCGCCGCTGCTTCCCGGCCAAAACCAGACCACCGACTTCCTGCCACCACCATCAAAACCACCGTCACCGCCACTATGCTGTACCACACCGCCACCGGCCACACCCCAAACCAATTCCCCGACCACCCGACCGAGCTTCTCCGGTGCCACCAATCTCACAGCAACTCCACTAGAAAAGAGAGAAGAACAGAAAACCCTAGACTCACCTCTCTCCAGCCGCCTCCGTGCGTCGCGCAGAGCCGAGCAGATCTGCCCGCGTCCCCGTGAGCCGACTTCCTCCGCCGCACGCCGAGACCAGTCCGCCTCTCTCCCTCTCGATCCTCTCCGCTCCTTGCCGCGTCTCGAGCGTGGCTGAGAAGCCCTGCGCCAGCCGCCGGAGCAATGCTTCCGCCCAGCACTCGATTCCGGTGCCAGCGCTCACGCCCGTCCTTGGCCGCAGACCCCCTCCGGAGTTCGCCACCGACCTCAGGTTGGCCTCCACCGCGGTCGTCCCTTCAGATCCACCGCCGATGCCGAACTCCGCAGCACGTTCCTCTCCGTCCAGCCCGGTCCGGTCCCGCCGCCGACCCGGCCGCGCCCGCCGGAGCCGAACGACTCCATCCCGACCTCTCCTCCAAAACCCGCCTCCGTCTTTGCCGAGCTTCCCTCTCCTCCTTCCCCTTCTTCTCACCGCTGCCGCCCTTCGTCGCCCTTCTCCGCCTCCGATCCGTCGCTCTCCCGATCTCCCCCTCTTCACTTTCCCACTCTCTCTCACTCCTCTCTGTCGGTTCCTCTCTCTCTTCACCCCTCTTCTTTTGTGTCTTCGCTGAACAAAAATGAGAGAAAGAGACGAGTGCAGCTGTATGCTGCACTCAGTTCTTATAAAATTTTTCTTTTTCTTTTTTTTAGATACTTAATTAGTATATTATTATAACTATTGTTACTCTCTGGTTCTGGAAGTGGTAGTTACTATTATTAGTAGTTATTAATATTAATATTAATATTAATATTATTATTATGATTATTATTATTATTAATAGGATTATTAATATTATTATTATTGGTAATTATTATTTCTATTTTGATTTTGTTATATTATTGCTAACACCATACTTAATAATTTATTAGGAAAAATTTGAGTGGCACCCCACATTTGTTACGCTTATTTAAGGTGCACCCCACATGATTACATTAATGCATCACACCCCCCACTTCACACGTTTTCCGTCGGAGACTAACGTTGACCTATTTTGGGTGTTATTTGTGACCAAAATAACCCTCACGTGATCCAAGTGAGTTCAGGTGAGTAAAACGTAAATGTGAACTACCTAAATTGCCCTTTCTTCTTGCCTACATTAGGAATAACGTTCTCTCTCTTCTCTCCTTCAGCTCTGACCTAAACCCGAAGCTTTCCTCCCCCCTTTCAAATCCGAGCTCTATGGCCGACTTTGGAAGCAAGGTCCCCCCCCCCCCCCCCCCCCCCCCCCCCCCCCCCCCCCCCCCCCCCCCCCCCAAATTATTTTCATTCTTCTTCTGTTTTCTTGTTTCTATACTCTGGCTAATATTTCATAGGAGGGGTGGAAAGACCTGACCAAGTTCCCAAAGGAAAAGTCATAGGTTTTTCGGATACCTACAGCTATTCATTCAAGTTGGTTCCACAGAAGAGAGACTCCTCAATTGACAATTTCACAACTAACCGAGCATGTCATCCCATCTTTTCGCTCTGTTTATGTATCTCATGTTATTCTGCCAACTTAACACTGATCTATGTTGTATGGGATACTCCTCTCCTCTGGAGGATTGTATTCGTATCTCAACACATATACTGGCTACTACCGAATCTCTAATTTAAAATTTGCTTAAAAATCCATACTTCAAATCCCTATCGTATCGGTATTAGTATCTTGTCATGGTATATGCAATCAAGACCATGGTCCTCAGTCATAATATTAAGCTATATATGTTAGTTAGAGACTGATATGAATATGGAGACATCAGCACCACAAACTATACATTGATATAACTGTGGCTATTTAGGAGAGACCAAGTTGAGTACATGGATGATAGAATAATAAATATCTCAATCTTTCTTTAGGACAGATGACATGAGGACTTATCTTAATTTTATCTATCTGATCGAAACTGTCTTTATCTCGTATCCTTATCTGTATCCGTGTCAGTATCCATGTCAGTATTCATTCAACAAACGATTGTATCTATGTTCAATTGTTGGGCGTTGTACATAACTGACCTTTGTATCTGATTCTATATATATTACCATGACAAGCTTCGAGAAAGATTGGCTGCGCATTAAGGACCTAAACGTGATCGGCTGGCTCGCGCCGTCCAGCATTCCAGCGATCAACGGAGACAGCCTGACGGGGCTCTTCTTCCAGAGTATCGGGAACGAGCTATCTCACTGGCCAACTGGCCCGGCCCTCACATCTCAATTCTGGTAATCTATACAAGTATATACATGTGACAAGTGCATGCAGTTACTAACAATTTTAGTAGCACTGATTTGAATATATTGTTGTCACAATTATGTAGGTTGTGGCTGATTACATGGCACCTGGGTCTGTTCATTTGCCTCACTTTTGGCCAGATTGGGTTCAAAGGAAGGACCGACAACTATTTTTAACTTGTATCTCCTTTTAAATTTAATGCAATGATGCAATGCTATTCTATTTATGCTGCGTCTCATCGTTAAAATCCAGACTTCATGGTTATATTGAATTCTTCGGTTGGGAGAAGAGAGAAAAAGTCGATATGGATTCTAAGCTCAAATTCATGAAACATCAGTTGTGATTAACTATATATATACTACCATCAACTTGTGTTGTTTGCTTATATGATAAATTTTGTTTGAATTGAATGGTCTCATGTGTTAAGTTCTTCTGGCATTTCAATTATTGATGTGAACAAAAAAGAAAGGATAGACTCATAACGCCCATCAAATAAATAACTGAGCGCGAGAGACAAATGAATGCGAAGTTTTCATGTAATTGGTTCAGGAAGAGAATATGGACGTTGTGAAACTAATGGCAAGATAATCTACTTTCATTAAATGATTTATTTTATTAGATAATTGAAAACAGAGGATTTTGAGTTCTATTCGATTGTAGGGCGGGGCGGCAGCATGGAGCAACTCTAAGGAGGTCGGGATCACTTATGGAAAGTGAAAAAAAAAATATGAGCATCAAAGGAACGGATCTACTTCTTATACTTTGGAACGATTAGAAAATTAAAAAAAAAATAAAACGCTTCATTTTGAACAACAAACAACTATTAATCAGGTTCCACAACGAGTTTTTCAACAAGCCTTACACAGAGCTGTAGGAACTCTGAATAGTTGTTTGATTAACGAATTACATTTTTGTACCATTTGTGTGTTAATAATTGGTAGTCAGAATGCAATCGTCTATAATTGGTAGTCAGAATGTTACTTATATGTTACAAGGAGGTTTAAATAAGACTGATGCATGTAGACTTACATGCCCACCAAACTGAAATATTTCAAACTTTGCAAATTTTCAATCCTTTTTTGGGTACCACCTCTTCTTCAATCTTCTTCCACGTATTCTTGATCACATTAATTGTAACAATTCTCACTCTCGCTCTAGTAAAAACACATGATTAATATGGCTCGTCATGATCAAGAAGCATGCAAGATTAATTAGAAAAAATGTTTAGATTCATATCTTGTTTTACCTCCGAATATTTTAGAGACAAAATTTAGACATCTCTATCAAGTCTTAAACATTCTACTATTCAGACTTCAAAGGTTAAGTGCAAACAAACATCATCTTAGATTGTGGTTTATTAGGAAGAAAAACAGGGATTCTCCACTATAATGTGTGTTAAATCTCTCTTAAGCCATTAAATATCTTGTATATATGGATTATTACCTCTCAAGAATTCATAATTTAAATATAATCCAATTTAACATGTAATTTCAAACTAATAACAATTTATTCTAATTCAAAATTTAATATCCGCAAGTTTTGGAGGAGGGTTATCCAGGACGTGGCAACCATCTAACCCGTACGTCAGTCCACCGACGGTGTACTAAGTACATATTCTTAAACTTTTTTGTACGTTATTTTAGGGCTATTTTGGATTACAATTGTGTTGAGTTTCATATGTAACTCCATTTGGTATCAAATATAATTGATGAGCCAAACTATTTGTATCTCGGATGGACGTTTGTACAAATGCTTCACTCATTTAGCCGACTTAAATTGGATGTCAAGGAAAGCATTAAAAGAGAGAAAATAATTGACATTCAATAATGCATTGCCACATTAGTGTGGCTATGGAGTGTATCAAGGAAAGTGTGTCCCCATAGCATTACTCTGTAGGCAGGAGACAAAGATTAAAGTAGTTTATTAAGTTGTACTTTAGTACACAATTGTTATGTAAAAACCACAAATGAACCAACAATTTAGTGACAATAACTCTCACCTTAGGCTTTAGAGATGGCAGAAACCATACCGGGCAGCGGCCAATTGAGTCAATCAAGATCATCATCGAAGTACATATATATATACGTTTGATACCTCCATCGACTATGTTGAACACATCTTCCGGGTTCACTTATTCCTCGTTTGGCCACTGAAAGGGAAGTGGATTAATTCTCGGCTCAGGCAATAAGGTTTCAGCAGACCTCAACATGTAGTATATATTGATTGATACCTGTGGTGATGAATAATGATTTACTCGAAGATTTTGTATAAGAAGAATCCGAGTTTCTCTCAGAAAGGATCTAGAGAAGAATCTAAGTTGATAATTGTGTCCATTAAATTTGTATTTAGATCAAATATTTTGTTCATGCATTACTAATAATAGGTGGATTGTTGTCTAAAGAATTAAGTAATTAGTAGTAAGTCATCCTAAACTAGAAGAGACCTTTTGCAAGCTAAAACCTTTCATGTAAGAGTTGGTATTGTATGGGAAAAACCAAACAGAAGCTATTTGGTGTTGGAATCTTAATTTGTTTCAGTCTAGTAGATCTTGGGATTTTTAAATGGACATACGACAAGCATCCAAAAGGCTTCTTCCTCTCCATAAGCATGCTTGCGACCTAATCTTTTCTCGTTATATATGAGAGGAGAAATTGTTATGTCCCTATTCGTACAAACTTGATTACAGAACATCTGGTTTAGAGGAGTTTAAATTGTCAGCATTGCAGTAGATCAATTTTTTTTACGGCTATCAAGTTACAAGTTGCAACTTTGCAATGGTTTTGGTCTGTTGCACCACGTACAGTAGCATAGCAGGGCCGACCCGGCGGTAAGCCGAACAAGTCTTGAGGCTTGGGCAACCCCTCTCTGCTAGGGCAACCCTCCAGACTCAACATCATCCCACCAAAGGTCAGGATCACGGATGACCACCAGGACCAGCTGACAATAATGGTCAAAGAACAACCAAAATTAACTCCAGGATAGGACAACCATCCGTGCCGGCCATGAGCAGGAGTGATGTGAAAGATACCATCTTCCATCAATTTCTCGGTAATCTATATGTACAATTCAAAGTCCGTCTTCGACTGATCCAACACCTTTGTCCTGAAAAAAACACAAAACACGTGAACTCTCAAGTCTTCGTCTCCCTCCCTCTCATGGAAAAAGCACCGGCCATGCATGTTTGTCAAACTCTTTCCAAGTCAAGCTTAACTTTCATATGTATTCTATGGTGGCCAACATATATAAAATGCATAGTCCTTTTTGCTCAGAAGCTGTCTTCTTTCTTCTACCCCTTAATTATTGGCTATAAATAGCTTAAGCTACCAAACATGTCATGCAAACAAACACTTCTTAATTTCTCTTCTACACACACCAACAGCCTTCCATGGAGGTACTTCCTGCTCTACTCTTTATAGCTATCCAACTCATATTATTCTTCCTTCATCCCCTGCAGCCGGCCATGTCAAGGCCACTCAACAACTTCACCGACCTCGAGTCACTGCTAGCCTTCAAAGCTAGCGTTGCCGATCCGCATGGTCTTCTAGCAACCAACTGGACCACCAATGCCTCCTTCTGCAGCTGGAACGGCGTTCGCTGCAGCCACAGGCGACAACGAGTTGTTGCTCTCAAGCTTGCAAACTTCTTCCTCGGAGGCTTCATCTCCCCTCACATCGCCAACCTTTCCTTCCTCTCTCACCTTGACCTCAGCCATAACGCTCTCACTGGTCCCATTCCAGGTGCCATTGGCCGCTTGCCGCAGCTTGTCCGTCTCACCCTCCAAAATAACTCCCTCTCTGGTCCAATCCCTCTTAGCATCTTCAACATGTCCTCACTGGTTGAAGTCTCCTTGGCAAGGAACAACTTGTCAGGTTCTCTCCCCTCAGTCACTGATCATCCTTTTATGCTTCCTCGGCTCCGATTTATATCTCTCTCAAAGAATCATCTGACTGGCAGCATCACGCCCAACTTTGCTCGGTGCTCTCAACTCCAGGTCCTGAGTTTGACTTTTAACAATTTCGGTGGGAGCATACCACCTGAGCTTGGAAATGTTACGGGACTCAATATCTTGTACCTCGGAGCAAACCAACTCACTGGCACGATCCCTGCTTCCATAGGCAAACTCTCGAAGCTTAACCGACTCGATCTAGGTGTAAATTATCTTCAAGGGGTAATTCCCGAGGAGTTGGGGAATCTCCTTGATGTCCAATATATAGGCCTAACCAAGAACAGCCTTACTGGTTCGATACCAATGGCCCTCTTGAATGCTTCGAAGATCTCCTCCCTCCATCTTGCTGGAAACAATCTAACTGGATCCATACCTGCTACACTTGGAGTATCTTGGCCTCAACTTGAAATTCTGAATATACGTACAAACCAGCTATCTGGAAAACTCGACTTTATCAACTCTCTTTCCAATTGCAGGAAGTTACGATATTTATTGCTGTCGGAAAATAAGATATCCGACTTCCTTCCGGATTCCTTGGGAAATCTCTCAACCAGTCTGAATTACCTTAACCTGCATAGCAACTATATTAAGGGAAGAATCCCTAGTACAATTGGCAACTTAAGTGGCCTTATCGTTTTAAACCTGGGGCAAAATGAACTTATAGGAGAAATACCTTCAGAGTTTTCAAGGCTGAAAGGCCTACAAGGAATGTTCCTACGTTATAACAGATTAAGTGGGTACATATCTCCTGAGCTCGGTCTAATGACAGGCTTAACCGCCTTGTCCCTCAAAGAAAATGCATTATCGGGTACAATACCACATTCACTGGGTAATATCAGCAGACTGCAGAGTTTATCATTGGCTACTAATGGATTGTTCTCCAGCATCCCAGATAGCTTGTGGAGCTTAAGTGGTCTCCTCAGACTAAATTTATCAGGCAACACTTTAGATGGCTCCCTTCCTCAACAGATGGGCAATTTGAAGTTCTTTGACAAATTGGATCTATCGAAGAATCGCCTCTCATGTAACATCTCAAGTATTTTAGGGAACCTCCAAATGATTACATATCTAGATCTTTCCAACAATTCCTTTGATGGTGAAATTCCTAGCTCACTGGATCGATTGGTAATTAATATTGAATATATGAACCTATCATATAATAGAATCTCAGGCACCATACCCAAATCTTTCACCAATCTTGGTAAGCTTTACAGTCTTGACCTCTCCTTCAATAAACTCCAAGGCCCAATTCCTGAAGGCGGGGTGTTCTCATATAGTAGCACCGTATCTTTGGAAGGCAATCCGGCACTCTGTGGTGCACTTAAACTCGGGTTTTCACCTTGTCCTCCTCCTTCCAACTCAAAGAGCAACCTTCATTTGCTTAAATATATCCTCCCCCCAATTGTTCTCGTTGTTCTTCTACTATCTTGTTTCTGTACTCGGCTAATATTTCTTAGATGGGGTAAAAAACAGAAGCTCCCATCCGAAGATACATCAGTGGATACCATTAGAGTGATTTCGTACCGTGAGCTAGTCCGTGCCACTGACAATTTCAGCGAAGCCAACCTAGTGGGAAGGGGAAGCTTCAGCTCAGTTTACAAAGCACACCTTGATGATGGGTTGATTACAGCAGTAAAGGTCCTGAATTCGGAAAATCAATCAGCTTTGAGAAGCTTTGATGCAGAATATTGCGCTCTGAGCAAGATTCGGCACATAAATCTTGTCAGGATCATCAGCATGTGTTCTAACTTGGATTTCAAGGCTTTAGTGCTCCAGTTCATGCCAAACGGTAGCCTTGAGCAATGGCTGCACTCGCACAACTACTACTTGAATCTACTTCAGAGGATAAACATAATGGTGGACGTGTCGTTGGCATTCGAGTACCTTCACCATTATCATCCTCATGTTGTGGTGCACCGCGATCTAAAGCCGAGCAACGTGTTGTTGGATGAAAACATGACGGCTCATGTTAGCGACTTTGGAATCTCCAAACTTTTTCTTGGTGACAGTCAGTCTATATTGTCTGCTACCGCACCAGGGACCTTAGGCTATATGGCTCCAGGTAATTCTATCACTTAATGATTTTCTGTATGCTGTTAGTGAAACCTTTGTGTGGTAATTTTGAAACCTATGCTGTAAATATGCATTTAGCTAATCATTTCTGCTGCAACTGCAGGCAACTAATGGCCTATTATCTTCTCTTCTCGAGGACATTTTCTGTATGTCCAATAGAATACTTCTTGTCATTTGTCTTTGATGAGGCAACAAGCTCTGATCATTTTGCTACATACATATGTAGTGCATCTTAGAAAGATTTTATTTAAGATCACAGGATTATGAGGCCAATCACATAGTATTAAGAACAAATCTAAGGCAGACACCACGCTTTCAAGAAGTTTTCTTATACATCATGACAGAGCTATGATCCATATTTACCCAAATTTGACTGAACCATTTTTCATAAACATGGATATTCTCCTTTTGGTTTAATTCTACAGTTATATTATGCGAGGTAAACTTTGTCCCTTTTCAAGTGACCAGGGAAAAAAAAAACAAGTTACAATATGTAGTAGTAGTATATATTATATCAAAGACATCATTTGCAATTTGAATTAAGATTTTGTTGGCTTCATTTATTTTGTTTCTATTGTAATTTTATTTTTATTATTTTGCAAGAGTATGGATCAACAGGAAAAGTGTCAAGAAAAGGCGACGTATATAGCTTTGGAATTTTGTTGCTAGAAACTTTTACAAGAAAAAAGCCGACCGATGCCATGTTTGATGGGGAATTAAGTTTAAGACAATGGGTGACAAGAGCATATCCATCGGCAGTGTTAGAGATTGTGGATCTAGATCTCTTGAAAGAAAGTGTTGATATTCAACTGGAACCAAGCTCTCCAATTATTGTTGGCCAATGTCTCTCGTCGCTTATTGAATTAGGTTTGTCTTGCTCGAGGGACTCGCCACAAGAGAGGATTCAGATGAGGGATGTTGTTCCCAAACTACAGAAGATAAAAAAGGATTTCTTATCAAAGTCTCCTAGATCTTAAAGAAGATCGCGGCTCCATGTCTGCGCCTTCTAGTTTAAAGATGCTTAGTCAAATTTTCGGGTGTGTAATATTGCAAGTTTTAAATCATGATCAGTAGTAGACTTTTATTAGTGCTCTCGACTTTCTGGGGAGTTATGGTTGGCTTGTAATAAGTCAGACTGTGTGTTTTGATTTGATTTGTGTTTGCATCACCAAATATTAAGAAGTTTGTATGTGAAATGAATTCTTAGGTGAGTGAAATGAACCATTTTTCTATTAAAAATAATTCTCTTTCGTGCTTATTTCTTTGGTCTCAAAACAAAGGAAAAAAAATCACTTTCTTTTTATAATACTCCAATTCCACCAGTCAAACATGAACTGTCTTCAACTCCAAATTAATTAAGCAAGCGAGCTCGCGCACGCACATACAAATTAAATAGTAATACTAAATTACTAATGGTGTGGTTTAATTGCGTCTGAAATTTAAATTCATCTGCTTGACTAAATACAACACTATATAGCTAGCTAGCTAGTCTGTTACATTTATCAATACAAGCAATATATTGCGTATTGTGTAAAAGAAAGTGAATTTTTAAAGGAAAATTAGTATTATGTAAAAGAAAAAGAAGTTAGAAAAAATTATAAAACATGACCCGCTACTAATCAAATTTGGACGTTTAAAAAAATACGACCTAAAATTTGAGACGTAGTTATCCTAATTTTGTTCCTTTTACACAATATTTTAAAAGTTGAATGTTTCTCATACAATTTTTTGCATCTTTAATTCCAATCCGAGCAATATATTGCGTATTGTCGTCAAATTACACATGTTGCGTCGCTGCCTATCTACCACGTACAAATAACGATTTCATGCATATTATCGTCATGATCACATCACCAGCGGTTTGAGTTGTCCTTAGTAGTCGAAGCCAATCTTTTTTTTTTTTAATTCTTATTATAGACTAATTCTGGAATATCATCCAAGATTTCGATTTTTTGTGAGGTCATGTTACGGTTGGAGAATTGTCTTTTAAGTAGAGAAAAATTATAAGTCCAAAGTTTTGTCAAGCTTATATTCACCGGAACAACGAGCCTTTAACACCACCTTGAGTTTGAGCTTAAGCTTAATTAAGTGACCATATTCTTTGATTCTTGCACGTGGAGATAAGGAGGGAAGAAAGGTTTCGAGTCAAGTGTGAAAGTTTTGTGGAGATGACGACTTACATGATTTGGACATGGGGGAGTAAATAAACGTGAACTTGTTATTGAAAGTTTCGAGTCGAATTTTTTTGACCACACAACAATACTTCTTCGTCAAAGGAAAAGTGGTGGATGTTGCAATTAAGTTGTGGCATCTTAGCCAATAATTAGTCTATTTCCCAATGTGGGAATATTGTAGCTTTGGATCTATTTGATTACTTGACCATAGATGTAGTACACCCTTGGCATCTTAGAAACTTTTTTTTCTTCAATTTTTTCACATGTTTATGTCATGATTCTTGGAAGGAATTAACGTGATATTGGGTTGAGCAAGCATGTTCTTCTATGGTATTAGAACATTTTGCTAAAGACGTCCATCAGTCCATGCTTGATTTCTATCGGCAATTTAGATTTCCTTTTCTTTTCTCTTACACGAGTAAATAATAAATGATTTAACTTTTATAAGATATCTAGTTAATAGTAATATGAAATCTAAATGGAGACGTTTGTTTACATAGTTTAATAGTTGAATGGAAGAAAATGATTATCATACTAGTCGCCTCCAAAAATTTAGGTAAAAACTTTAGTTGTTGAGGTGTGGTCTTTACCCATTTTTTTTTAAGAATTAAATTTAGTGAAACTCCTAACAAAGAGTGCAGCGAGAAAAAAAAATGTGCTTAATGGATTGTGGTACTTTTTGTTAGTCCCGAGGCACAGATATAGATGGAAAACAGGAGTTCAGCAAGCCTACACAGTAGGTGCCACAAATGAGGTATTTAGCAAGCCTATACAGTAAGTGCCACAAATGAGGAATTTAGCAAGCCTACACAGTAGGTGCCACAAATGAGATAGATCTCAAGAACAAAATTAAGCCTCCCTAGTCAGTAGGTGCCTTAAAACCTGAAGAACGAGTTACAGAGAAACAGAAGAAGAAGAAGAAGAAGAGGAGAATTAAATCTGCTGGGGTGTAAAAACACCGTTGCTCAAAGCAAGATTCGCCTCTATACGATCCGCTTCCAGGAACCAGCAAGTTCAAGAGAACTTCTGGAACGCTCGTCAGTCAATATTTGTGACTTGAACGGGCTTCCTGAATTTTACGGACTCCCTTAACTCTCTTCTTTGGTGCATCTTGGAAATGAGGCAAGGGGGCTCTATATATAGAGTGGAGTGAGACATCACCATCTCTCATATCCGATGTGGGACTAAAACATCAATACTCTAAAATAAAGTTTGATGTTTTACATCATCCCACAATCAACATAGTCGAGTGCTAGTCCACGCCTTCCCCTCGAACACTCACGTGCATGCACGAGACAACCTGGAGTCCGTGTCGAGTCCGAGCCCGCACAACAAAAATTAACTTACGTCTTTGTTGGAATTAATCATTTTCCTCTTAGTAAAATCACCCACATGGTTCCCTCCTTAGGGTCACCATCCCATGTGCATATCCCAACAACACATACTCATATATATGTTGAGATAATTCATGATGCTTTTTCAATGTTGGACTAAACTTTACAAATCATGTTGAGAGCAAGCTCTCTTCATGTCAAGGAGCAAGAGTACCAACAATCCCCCACATATCTCATCATATATATGTGTCTAGGGTTGAGCGTTCCCTACAGTAACTGTCCATTTTGCATTAGGATAGATGTCGCTGACGACTTGAATCTTCCCGCATGGGTTAAATAACAATGCGATACAAGAATGGACTATGCCTTGAATTCTGCACCATAATTGTAACTCTTCCCACTCACAAAGTGTAGTTACATGTGCTTCTGGCTGCACATTAAAGGCCCGGTGCCAGCCTGATTTCAGTGTATAATTTTGGACGTCTACAAGTTTACCCTCAAGAGATGGCATGATATCTCTTTCCATACACTATAGGTAAGTTCTTTATTAAAGAGACATATCATGAAGCCTTGCGCTTCCTTGCGGTGCTACGCCGCTATGACATGGCCTAAAGCCGAGGCATTACCCCTACCCGGGGACCTCATCGTAGTGTCACACTACTGCAGCATGAGGTCACAGCCTCTTTGTAGTGCCATTCTACCAAATATGAAGCCTAAGGCTTCCTTGCGGTGTTACGCCACAACGACATGGCTTGCAAGGCCGAGGCTTTACCCCTACCTGGGTACCTCATCGTGGTGTCATGCCACTGTAACATGGGGTCATCCTCCCTTTTGTAGTGCTGTCTACAACTCTTTAATTTTATCATACAACATTAGGCTACCTGCCTATTTGCGGTGCTATGCCGCTATGACTTGGCTTGCAAAGCCGATGCATTACCCCTACCTGGGAACGTCATGGTGGAGTCATCCCACTGTAGCATGAAGTTTTACTCATTGTAGTGCTGCGCTACCGTGCTTCCTGTAAAGCACACCAGACATTCACTCTGCCTGAGAACTTATTAAGGCATTTAAGCCAACCTCAACACAGGATCCGTTTTCTGCAGAAAATACATAGTAGACAACAGTAGTTATGGGTTCGTAACCCTTCCATGTTCCCAAGAAGATTGAAGCTGTGGAAGCATGGGTACCTTCCAAGTCAGTAGCTGAGATTCGTAGTTTCCTGGGGCTAGCAGGATACTACCGGTAGTTCGTCAAAGATTTTGCCAAGATAGCAGAGCCAATGACGAAGCTTACACGAAAGGACGAGGAGTTCATCTGGAGTGACGCCTGCCAACATAGCCTTCATCAACTACCATCAGACCGTCGAGGACACCGGCGGTGGCAGCGTCTCCAGATCGCGGCTCGTTGCCGACAGGGTCCTCGAGCTCCTCCTCCTTCCGAATGATAGTGGTGCTGGTGATGATGACACGGGAGAATTAGTCTCATGTCCCATTCGATCTCTAATATTAATATTGATGCTAAATTTATTTGGTAATTTGTTGATCAATTTGAGATTTTTTTTCTTGAAACTGTTAAAAATTGGATCTTTTTTTTATCTGGGTTTGTGTTCCTTTATTGGTTCTTGCAAGATTTCGAACCCAGTTTCTTTGAAGTTTCAAAAATAGTATATTTCCATGTCCTGGACTTGGATTTGGTGCTCATAAACCTGGTCTTGATGCTGTGCTGGTGGATGAACTAGTTCATTAATGCCTAGGCCATAGAGCAAGCTCCTACTGGATCTATCAGAGAGGTTCTCGCCGAGGGAGTAGAGGAGCCACCTCTAATGTCACTTCTTTGGGTCGAAGGGGGTCATGGAGATATGGTGATGGTGGTGGTGGAAGCTCCTTTTCTTGTGGGTAGTAGGTTGGGTCTTGGGCTCGCTATGGACCTTCTAGTTTATGGAATCTCAGGCAATAGAGAAGTGGAGAGAACCGCTTGTGAGCATGCATGACGAGCGCACCAAAATGCTCTAAGACAAGTTCAATGTCAGCATGAACCATCTCCAGGCGTTAGCAATTCTGGTCTCTACCTTCCACCATTACAAGGAGCCCTCCGCCATCGATCAGGTATCGACTTCGTTTGATGCTTTGCTTGTATTGAAACGCTCGTAAGTAGCTAAATTGATACTATAGTTTATTTGGTAGTTTCCCTCAAGCATGTGAATGCGGTTGGCCAGGTACCAACTTTCCTTATTTGGTAGTTCTTATGAATGGAAGATGAATTAAGCATATGATAGAGCTAAGTTTCTCTTTGTTCTCTGGACCTGCAATTAAGTTAAGTCATGGTACCACTACTAGATACATGTTGAAGTTGTATGAAAGCATTTGCTTGAGCGAATGTAGGAAACCAATTTAAATGAGTCAACTAAGTTACCTTCTCAACAATCCTTTCTAAAAAGATATACAAGTGAATTGCATCTTGATGAGTAGAAACCATGCTCTTGTTTTATATCTGGTGTATTTTGTTGGCTTTCTATTACTGTGTCATGTCTATGTAACAGATACACAGACATGAATACAACAAGATATGGAAGCAAGGACACAACATAGGTATGATCAATGTTGTCGTGTCCATGTACTTTTTGATGTATATGTCTCGTGTACACATGTGAGATATGGACAAGTTACTAATTTTTGGAGTATCAACACTTCCAGGCTTCCTTTTCGTGGTAAGGTAAGTAATTTAAGTTCATTCTAGAAATATTTGTTTATTAGATTTATTGTTAACCCTAGGCCTATCACTTTAAATTATATCAACTTCTTTTTAGTTATTTTGGAATATATTTGGAAATTAGCTTTATTGTAATAGAGCTATCAGGCTGCATCATTTGGAAATTCTAATTAGTATTACTGGAATACATTTGTAATAGAGCTATCAGGCTGCATCAGAGCTATCAGGCCTATCACTTATTTTGGAATATATTTGTTTATTAGCTTTATTGTATATGCAGTGGTGACTCCTAAAATCTTCTGAGAACTGTGCTTAGAGCTATCAGGCTGCATCATTTGGAAATTCTAGTTAGTATTACTGGAATATATTTCAATAAAACTTAGATTATCTGCCTCATAGCTGAGCTTGATGGCAGAAGGGAGACTGATGCATGTAACCGACTCCAAAAATTAAGATGAAGCCTTTGTTGTTGAGGTTGTTGTGGGTTGTGGTTTACAAATTTCAGTAGGTTATTCATCCGTGTCTTCAATATCCATTCCAGTCCATAGATTTCAATTACATGCATAAACTTCTCAACTTAGTTGTACATTTAATTCATTCTAACTATGGTGCTAGTCTATATGATCGTTGAAGGGGGTGTTGGTCTGGTCGATGAAGATTTTGTATTCAGTTATGCAACATTTGTTCATATCGGCTTAAAGCAAAAATCTTACAAACAAAGCTATAGAAAAATATATAGACATATATTACGTCTTACAAACAAAGCTAGACAAATAGAACATCAGTTACCATTAAAGCAAAAATCTTATTCAATCTGACGAGTATAGTGTAGCAGTATGTGTTTGCTCAGTTCAAAACCTAGAAAAGTGCAAGTTACTTTAAATTTATGAATCCTCATTTCTCGGTTATCAAAGAATGAGTTCTTTATTTGCTTTCTTTCTTCTTGTTTCAGGTTGAGATGGAGAAAGAATTTCCAGCTACTATGGAATGCAATAATCTAGGTACTATATATATTCAGTATCTACTTCATGTTTGACATTTATTGTACCCTGTCAATTCATGAGATGAAGAACATAAATTAAATTTCGGAAGCGTACCTGAATCCATTGCTAGGCTTGATGGATCTTGAAACGGTCGTCCTTTTATGGGGTTCGATATATATATATATATATATATATATATATATATATATATATATATATATATATAGAGGATGAGGGAGGTGAGGTGCCACCCTATGGAGGGTGTCTACTTGTCACCCCCCACATGCTATCATCATGCACCCATGTGCTTGATGATAGCATGGGGGGTGACAAGTAGACACCCTCCCATGAGGTGCCACCCTACCTCCCTTATTCTCTCTCTCTCTCTCTCTCTCTCTCTCTCTCTCTCTCTATATATATATATATATATGTGTGTGTGTGTGTGTGTGTGTGTGTGTGTGTGTGTGTGTGTTTTGATATTTCTAATTTAGCCCCTCATCAAATTAGAATTATCTCCGGTATCTACACATTAATTCCATGACAAATATACCCTTAAGCCAATTTTCAAATAGACCACTTTAATTTGGCTTAATTATTTAGATAGCTCAACACAATTAATTTTACATGTGTGGTCCATATTATTGAATAGTTTTAACAATCTCCCACTGGGCCACATATGTAACCTTATAATTGTGTTAACCTTAGTGAGCTCATAAATTGCTATCTTAATCCTTAGGGTATATCCGAACAATCTCGTCCTTTAACCATATCAACATAGGATCAAAGCGGCATTCGTCACATATAGCGTAACTAAACCATCAATGGTCACCTATACCAATATAGCTAAACGACATAGATCAATCATGGATGCGTAGCATGGAAATTGCACGCAATGTGATCAATACATGTCTATTTTTAACTGGTCCTCCTTAACTTTAGTGAGATCAATACCTTAACATAATGAAAACAGAATGAACTGAATTTCCATATATCTGATCAGATAAATATCCAAAATACTTTAATACATAAATGTGTCCAAAACCAAATAGCACCCAAATACATAAAATACAAACTCTCACTGTATTGCCATATTCTTAATTAAGATAACACTCATATGAGCAGTATGCTTATGAAAGATCCTGGGTGATAATTGTTTTCCATTAAAATCTCTTGATTGCAAATTTCAATACAAACAGAACAGTGTTACAATATAGGACTTAGACGTAGTCCTAGGAGTACACTTTTGTTTATCTGGGTCCTTTATGCCGATGGAGCGAGTGGTAATGCGTTGACTCCGTTGACGATCTGACGACGGTTTTCGGTTCTCTGAAGGTTTGAGTTGCTCTGGGTGCTGGAGCTTGCAGACGGAAAGAAGACGTTGAGTGTCTCTTCCGATCTCGGTGGATGAACTCTGATGCTTTTTGTCTGTGGGTGTATGTCTCCCTCTGTGCGTCTCTGTGTGTGTGAGAAGGAAATGATCCCTCTATTTATAAGCAGCAGGTTGGGTTGCTCATGCGCGCATATGTAGGATGCGCCTGTACGTGGGGACGCCACGTGGTTAAAGCTGGCGGGCGGCGCATGGATGACACGCCATCATTTGTGGGTTGAATCCTTCATGCTGCTTTTGTGGGCTGGCACGTAGCAGAGAGAGGATCTTTTAGTTGCTGAGATCTTGGGTGATTAGTACCCCTTCATTGGCTGAATTGAGTCAAAGAACATGTGGCGCACGTCCATGGCTCGAAGATCTCAGATTTGGTGGGGAGTGATCTGGCAGGATGTGCCTGTATTTGAGCGCATGAGAAGACTTTGGCTCGTATCCTTCAGGAGACACGAACCGATCTGGGAGTACGGCTTTTGAGGCGCATGCGAGTCTTCAGTAGCGTGGCCAGGGAGGCGCATACTGCGACTTGACTTCTGTCTTTAGGGATCAGAAGTAAGTCAGAGATGCATGGCTTTTGAGGCGCACATGACTCTTCTGGCGCATGGTTGCGGAGGCGCATGCGAGTGGCTGGCTGGCCACGTGGCTCGTAATCGCCAGAGAAGAGTAATGATGATGACGACGTCGGCTATGCTTTATTTTCTACAAAAGCTGCCAACTGAGGGGTCTTCGGGGGACGTGCTGCCAACTCTGTCACTTGAGCATTAATTGCTTGATGGGTGACGAGCCGAAGTGGGCGCATGGATCCATGTTGATTAGGACGCATGGATCTGTATTTTGCTGGGTGCATCTATACGGGGCGCTTGGTACCGACGGGCGTGTCTGTGCGATGCGCGGTATCTGACCGGCGCATCCGTTTGCATGACGCATCTTTATTGATCCGACTTTTGAGTTCTTTAAGTGCTTTAAATAGCCGTTTTGACTTGGCCGAATTAGAAGCGTTATGTTCATCACCATAAATACAAATTCATTGTACGAGAATTCAGAGAGCCCGCCACTTGGCGCATGAGTTTGATTTGCCCGGCCTATAAATAGTGGCAAGGAGAGAGTTTGCTTCTCGTTCTCTTACGTCTTTCCAAAATGAACTCATTTGCTCGAGTACATTCTGTTGACAAGATGCTCCCGAGGGTGAAGATGCGACGGATTGTGCTCGTTCACGTACTTGACGGTGACTGTTGCATCCAAAAGTCGGGTCGAGGGCTTCTGAGGCAGGCGGAAGGTGCTTGTTGCATCCAAAGATCGGGATGCTCGAGCCCTGTCTCCTTATGCTGGAAGAGCCGCAGATCGGAATTGTGGTGCTCCCATCTTTCTTGGGCTTTGGAGAGCTCTTCCTTCTGCAAGAGTGGGGTGTTGCCCACTCTGGTTGTGTCGAAAGCTGCTCCTTTAGCCGTTGAGGCAGAGCTCTTCCTCCAGCTAGAGTGGGGTTGATCGCCCACTCTGGCTCTGCTCAATAAATGCTTCATTAGTCGAAGCACTTGATCGGGTCGAAGTGGAGCGCATATGCTGAGACTTCATGATGCGTATAACTGAGACGCTGAAGAGATGCGCATAACTGAGACGCTGAAGAGATGCGCTTGACGGATGATACGCCTGGCACGGGGCATACGACAGCTTGCTGCGCCTGGCTGTAGTCATAGGATCTTTCTTTGTTGTAGAAATTTTCCTTTGTAAAGCTTGTCTTTAGACATGTAATAGACTTTTATATGAAATAAAAAATCTACTTTTTGATGTCCATACTTTTACTGTCTTGCTGTGCCAAGTACCGATCTCCCTGGCGCATGTAGTGTTAAGCGCATAGGAATTCTGGCTTGTAGATGCACCTGAAATTCCATGCTTCTACAAGACCCCCTTCAAAGTTTTTAAAAAATTTCGTCAAGTTTTGGAATACTTTGAATAAGAAGCATGGTGATGTCTTTAACGGGGCACATGACTGTTCGGTCGCATGATTACTCTGCGCATTAGTGATGAGGCGCATGCTCCTCCAGTTTTAATGCAAATGATAACGCTTCGAAATCAACAAAAAGATTTGATAAGATCTTTTTGGATTATTTGCAGTTATCATTTCACACAACCCCAAGCGGTGGCTGACGTCACCCTTCATCGATTTCTGCGTATGCCCAAGCCTATAAATAGGTGTCTGATGGAGAGAGAGGGTTCTTCTCCTCTTTGCATTCTTCTTTCTTTAGAGTTCTACTTTCAAAACCCTAACTCCTTCTTACGAAATGGCTCCCAAGACTCCTTGCGGTGGTGCTAGCCGAGGACGAGGCAAAGGAAAGGAGCCTGTAGAGGCTGTCGAGGAGGACGCTCCTGTTGCCACTGAGACTCCCGTCGACGTTCGTCCCGCGGTGACGGGTGGGTGTGATTTTCCCATCATTTTAGACGAGTTTGGAGCACATGGATGAGTCGCATCATATTGCTGTGCCCTAACTCTTCGTTGCTGACGCGCATGGACTTATGTCCTGATGATGCGCTGAGGCTATTCCACTTGTCTTTAAAGCCTCTAAATTTTCCTTGTTGCCTGACTTTTGTTTTTGTTGTGTCAGTGTCGATGACCATCCCTTTGCTGAATGAAGTCCTTCTGGATGCTTCTTTCTGCCAAATGGGGGTAGACTTCGACGAGGAGGTAATTAACCCTGCGAAGGCTGCTATCCTACATAATCAGCCTTCTGAGAGAATGTTGCAAATTCGGGATCAGTCGTCTGTTTTCCTTCAAAGCATGATGAAGAGCGGCAGACTAAAATCCGCTGAGTCCGAGAATGAGACTTTCTTAAAACCTGCCTTCCTGTTTGGTGACCGTTTGACCTCTACCGAGGCGAAGGTACTGAAGATCAAGGAAGACTGGTTCTTCTCGACGAAGAGAGTACACATGACCATTAAGCAACTTGAGCGTCAATAGCCTTTGACGGCTTTCTGTCGTCTTGCTTCCAAGAGGAGGATGACTTGGGAGCTAACCCCGTCTCAAGGGGGAGCAGTAGCGGGCACCATCAGGATCGACGCCACCTCAGATCAGAGGGATACTTTGACTGCCACGCGGGCTGGGCCTTCTTTCACCTAGCGAACCCTGCGTCCTGGGAGTATTTATAGTGACGTCCCTACTGACACCTTCGCCTTTGGTGCCTCAACTTTTGTAAATCGTATGCTGTCTTTGAAGCGGTCATACCCAAAGGGTAAATTTCGGGTAGAGGGTTGGTGTCACTATGTCTCCAAGTGGGACAGGCTGACGCTCTGGGTTCTGACGGAGTTTCGAACTGAACTCAGGGAAATTGGACTGACTGCCGCAATCCGTGCCACCCAGGCGGGAGTCGATATCAACAAGCATATGTTCCTCGCGCTCCTGGAGATGTTCAGTACCCGGACCGGGACCTTTTTCACTCCGGTAGGGGAGCTGGAATTTGCGCTTCATGAAATGTATGAGGTGTCGAGGCTTCCTTGGGGATCAGAGCCCTATAAGGAATACTTCCCGACTAACGAGGACTTCCAAGTCCTGGGGGACAAAGAAGAAGAGATGATGACCGTCTTCAAAGAAGTGGCGAGTCATCACTATTATATGCAGAAGAGGGATAAAGGCGGGTCACAGCCTCATGTGACCGCTTGGAGGGATTATGTCTTTGAGCAAGACAAGAAGGATCCCTCTCAGTTCACGACTCCGTCAGCTCTTTCCAGTACTGCGGTGCTCTCTGAAATGAGCAGGCTAAATGAGAAGAGTCCCCGGGAAAATGAGGACCGGGAGTCGGACGAGCGCTCCTATAGCTGTTTCTGGCACCTTACTCATCGGATGTCGCGCAAAGCAGTGTTAGCTGCTTATCTGATGTTTTGGCTCCGGGATTACGTCATTTCTGGCGGGTTAGGCTCAGTGGAGAGGGTGACCCGGAACCTAATCCTACCAGTTGTGAAGTTGGTTTTTGGCCGCCCTTTGGCTCTACTCCCCGCGATGGTGTGCAACCTGCTGCGAGGCCTACGAGAGTTTACGGGTAATTTCATTCATGAACGAGGTAAGAATGACAATTTTCCCCGTGCCGAACTACCGTTCCATTATTTGATGGGGTGGTTAATTTTGCACTATCCCAATGTGATGAGCCCGGGCCCGGAAGAAGACCACGTAGCCGGAGATGCATTCCTCCGCCGCTTCTACCAGAGGAAGGGGCTGCATACTGGCGTTCCTATTTGTAGGAAAGTTTTATCCCATCTCAGGGGTGGGAGATCACCACAGTTGGTCCCGTCTACCTGGGCTTCGAGGCCAACGAAGACTTGACAGATTCGGGTGAAGATGCAACGAGTCTGCCTCCATGGGGATTCCGTTGGTTGCAAAGCATCCGGCCGTCCCATTTGGTGTACCGGAATAGGAACCAGTGTTGCTTGGAGCCATATTTGCCGAGCCATTTTGCACGTCAATTCGGCTATGCTCAGTTGATGTTGGGGAACCCCAGTACTAAACTGGTGTATACCGGAAGTTTGCTGGACGGGGCACGAGCTTGGCATTACTATAATGCCGGATGCATCGGGGCTCGCTTTACCCTGCCAGTTCTGAATCCACGGCCGCCAATTCTTTTCTCAGCCGCCAAATTTTATTGTGTTATGAGCGCCGTGTCTCCTGGATATGATAGAGAGACCAGCTTTATTGTCGGCACTCAGTTGGAGGCGACTGGGAACCTGTTAGCGAAGGCTCGGTCGTATCGCCCGCCAGAGGTGGGGTACTGAGGTACCCTTGCTATTTCCACGGGGGATGCCCGGGCTGAGCCCTCAGCTGACCACCCGAAGAGACATGCTGGCACGGAGGCCGGTTCTTCCGCGCCGAAGAGGCAGAGGAAGCATTGTCACCGGCAGTGTCCACAGAATCAGCTCCTGTAGAGGTCTTTCTTTTGTAGGAGCTGCTGAAAAGGAGGCCCCGAGCTTCGAAACCTGATGTTAGCAGCCCGAAGCTGGTGGCGAGCACTTCTGACGAGCGTATTCCACCGATTGTAGCGTCTCCCGTGGAGGAGAACCCTGATGACGTCGTTCCCGCAGAGATTTTAGTATCTCCAGATTATGTTGGGAAGGAATGTGAAGATGCAACTATTCCCAGGAGAGTACAAACTGTTGTGGGAGCCTCTGGTGTCGAGGACCCAGCAGATACGGAGCTTCCAGATAAGGAAGTGGAGTGGAGTTCGTCTTCTTCGGATGACGTTCCGACACAGATCTACGAGCCTGTAGTAGAGACAACAGGCATGGTTGTAACTGAGGAGAGGGCTGATTCCCCTCCTCATCATGATGGAGGGGGGTCGGCTACACCATTGCCGAGTCCTACCCCAGACCCAGCAGCGGAGGCTGAGCTTGCTGTCGACCGGGAGGTAGCGACAGATTCTATCCCCGCGGAGGGACTCGATGAGGGAGGCGAGACTCGTCAGCCGAGCCCGACTCCAGAGGCCACCCTGAACCAGGAAACGGGTGCTGATACTACCGTCTTGCCAGAAGAAGAAGATCATGTGATGGCTACAGGCGGTGCTTTGGGGACGGAGGAGACAACACCTGATGTCGGCGGTTCCTCCGGGATCGAAAAGGGTAAGGGTTTGCTGGAACCCTCTGTCGTTCGTTTTACTTGGGGGACGATATCGACACCCCGTTCGGTTCATTCCGCTCTCTTGGCTCCTCGGGCCAGTGGCGAAGTTCAGGCCCCCGTTGAGGGAGAGTCTGTTGATGTCGAGGTTCCAGCCTCGCAGATTGAGGTCGGTGGGTCTTCTTCAGGCCCGCTGTCCAGAGTAGCTCCTACGACTCCTGCCATGATGCCTCAGGTATTGGCGAACGCAGATGAGTACGTGAAATTTATCATTAAGGCAGTGTACAAGATGCTGCAGAAAGGCGTATCGACGACGCTGAATGTGAATGGGAGTTTCGCGACGGTGAAAGCCATGGCGCTCCCTCACATTAATCTGATACGCTCCCACCAAGGCCACGATCATATGGCCGAGATTCTGGAAGCATCGGTTGCTGAGCTTGACCAGCATCTTTCTGAACTTTAGCGTATCCGACGAAATGACTTTTCTGCTCTGATAGAAGCAGAAAAGGAGAAATTGATAGCTGAAGTCGAGTCGTCATATCAGGCCATAGTGGTTGTCTGGGACCGTGAGGTGGCCGAAGCTGAGGCTACGGTGGAGAGGCTATCTCAATCCATGTAGGAAAAAGTAGAGTTGCGGGCCTCGTTGGACGCTAGCATAGCGGAGGTCACCGCCAAGATCCGTCTAGTTGAAGACCAACAAGCCCAACTCCTGTTAGATGCTGAGAGAGTCCAGGCTGAACATATAGCATCTAAGAAGGAGGAGGCAGCTTTCACTCGCCAAATTCTTTCCCTGACCCGCCAGCGGCAAGAGCTAGACGAGAAGTATGAAAATGATACTGCCCCTGAATCTGTAGAGATGATGCGTCAAGAAGTCGAACGTCGGGTCTTGGCGACCGCAGATACTCGGGCGGAAGATTTGAAGCGTCGGATTGAAGAGCTTTCGGCCAATCCCAGTGATGCTTAGGGATTGTAGTCTCTCCTTTTTTTGTAGTTTGTAACTTCCGCTGGGGATGTAATCCTTTACTCTTTGTAAATAAAAGAATAAAGAATTTTGTGGTGTGTTCATTTTTGCTGTTATGAACTTGTGATTTGTGTGGACCTATTATCTTTTACGCACCTTGGTTGTTAGGTACAGATAATAAGTTTGAAAAAACCGACATGTTTTCTCAGAGGTAATGTGGACGTGGCAAATATGGGGTTCAAATGATAGAATCTTCCTACTCAGAGGTGTTAAGGACGTGGTAGGAATGACTCTGGGGAGATACGCGGAACTTCTCAGAGGTAATATGGACATGGAAGTTCTGCGATCGATGTATGGCAACACAGGGGTTGTCTATACGGAATGTTTACTCAGAGGTAATGTGGACGTGGTAAACATGGAAGTTAGCGTAATCTTACGGAGCGTAAGATTCCGCTTTGTAAGGAGTAGAGGAGCAACTCATAGGTGATATGGACGTGGTTGTTCCTCTACTGGGGATTGAATGCCATGGAACAACTGGGTTTCGAAAGCATAGGATTTTATGAAGGGGAGATATACGTGAGCTCTGATGATCAGGTCCACTGACTCCTTTGTTGGGTAGAAATGGAAGTACATGTCTGAAAAATGTCATGAGTAGTACTTCTTTAGGAACTTGTCGTTGATGGACATCATGAATAAGTCTCCGTTTGGTCGAGCGAGGCGGTAAGCACCGTTTGAGTATACCGTCTCTATGATGAAAGGTTCTTCCCATTTGGGCTCGAACTTTCCTGGTGTTTGTGGGTCAACACCATCGGCGTTCTGACTGCCAGGACCAGTTCATATACTTGGAAAGTCCTCTGCTTGACCTTTTTATTGAAAGCCTGTGATATACGGGCTTGATAGAGTTCAGTGCGCTGCTGAGCTAAGAGACATTTTTCGTCAAGTGCCTCCAATTATCACAGACGACGACGTTGATTATCCTCTTCTGTTAATTGATTTGTGATCACTACACGGAGTGAGGGTATCTGGATCTCAAGAGGCAGTACCGCTTCGCTCCCGTAGACTAAGGAGAATGGTGTGTTGCCCGTCGGAGTCCATACCGTTGTATGGTAGGCCCAAAGGCATTCGCCGAACTTCTCGTCCCAGTCGTATTTGTTGGATGACACAACCTTTTTGAGTAGCCTGACGATAGTTTTATTAAAAGCCTCGGCCAATCCGTTTGCTGTCGGATTGTAGGCGGTTGATGCCAAGTTCTGAATTTGATTCTTATCACAGAATCTGCTGAAAACATGGCTGATGAACTGAGGACCATTGTCATGGATAATCCTGTAGGGTACCCCGAAACGGTAGATGACATGATGCTTGATGAAGCTGATCACCCTGGAGCTTTTTACTTCTGCCAGTGGAACGGCTTTTGCCCATTTGGAGAAGCAGTCGGTGATGGCTAGGAAGAAGCGATGTCCCCTCGATAAAGGGGGGGTGATCGGTCCCACAATGTGCATTCCCCAAGCTTCAAAGGGCCAGGAGGCGACCGTAGGATGTAATGGTTCCGACAGAGTATGGATAAAGTCGGCATGAAGCTGACAAGCTTGGCACTTTTTAGCATAGTCGACCGCGTCGGCTACCATGGTTGGCCAGTAGTAACCCATACGTCACAGTCGATCCTGCAACTTAGGACCAGGTTGATGAGCCCCGTAAGTCCCATCATGAGCCTCCCGAAGGGCTTCGGCGTCTTTTTCGTTGGATAAACATCGAAGGAGAAGTCCATCGAAGGAATGTCGGTACAACGTTCTAGTGGCTGTGTCATATTAAAACCGAAGGGAACGCCTTATGACTGAGACGGCTTCTTTCGGATCTTCTGGGAGAATTCCATAGACAGCAAAGTCAATGAATGGGAACCTCCAGTCTCGGACATTAACACCGGTACTTGTCGTCAGGACATGGGCCATTTGTGTGCATAGGTTACTTTTAGGACAGACCAAGTCTCGTCCAACAACTGTGACGTAGTGTTGAGTTCTGACAGGTGCTCCTAATAAAGCTGCGAGGCCGGCTAGATCGTCAACCTCCAGGTTTTGTAACCGAGGTACATGTTCTATGAAGAACTTGGTGAAGGTTGAAATGATATTCAATGCAGCTTCATGGTAAGGAACCAGATCTTCATGGCGAACTTTGTGTTGCCCTCGGATCTGGTTAACGAAGAGTTTTGAGTCACCGTAAGCTTCCAGATGATCCACCCCCAGCTGTTGTGCCAGCTGGAGTCCCATGATGAGAGCGTTGTACTCGACAACATTGTTGGAGCACGGCTTCGAAAGGGAGTAAGCACGCTGGATGACCAGCTGATCGGGGGAGACTAAGACTACCCCCACTCCGGCGATGATTTGGCCTTTGGGGCTTGTTCTTGAAGCACCATCGAAAAATATCCGCCAGACGGTGCTTTCTTCGGTGACGTTTGATTCTTGGACCTCGTCCGGAATGTCTTCATAGAGTCTGGAGGACTCTGGGATGGGGTGTGCGGCTAAAAAGTCGGCTAGAGCTTGACCCTTGATGACTTTTTGTGGAACGAACACCATGTTGTACGGCGTCAACAGGATTGCCCATGTAGCGAGTCGGGAGTTCAATGATCATGGCTTCGTCATGAGAATCCTGAGTGGATTGACTCGGGAGATGACATGAATTGTCTGGCCCGAAACATAATGGCGAGTCTTTTGGATGGCGAACACCAATGCCAAACACTCCTTTTCAACGGGGTTGTACCGGTGTTCGGCCCCGATCAATGTCCTACTGAGGTAGTAGATAGCTTGTTCGTAGCCCGCATCGTTGTTCTGAGCCAACAAAGTGCCGAGGGAATGATCCATGGCACGGACGAAGAGGAGAAATGGTTTGTCTGCGACGGGTGCCACCAGGACTGGAGGGCTCGTTAAGTAAGCTTTGATATCATCGAAAGCTTTATGGCATTCTTCTATCCAGACGTAGGAGACTCCCTTCTTCATGAGCTGGGTGAAGGGTTGGCATTTTTCGGAAAGGTTCGCTATAAACCTTCGGATGTATGCCAGACGCCCCTGCAGGCCTCGAAGTTCTCGTAGGTTCTTCGGAGGGTCCATGTCAAGGATGGCTTTGGTTTTCTCGGGATCGACATGAATGCCTTTCGCCGTGATAATGAAGCCTAAGAACTTTCCGCTAGAAACTCCAATGAAGGATTTAGCGGAGTTTATCTTGAGTTGATGCGCTCGCATGAGATCGAAGACTGTCTTTAGGTCTTGTAGGTGATCACCTTTGAGACGGCTCCTGACTGCGATATCATCAACGTAGCATTCAACTGTTTTGCGCAGATGTTGACAGAAGATGGTACTCATAGCTCGTTGGTATGTAGCACCAGTGTTCTTCAAGCCAAAGGGCATCATTGTGTAGCAGAAAACCCCTTTCGCTGTCCTGAATGACGTGTGTTTTGCGTCATCGGGGAACATCTTGATCTGGTTGTAGCCCGAATACCCGTCCATGAAAGACATGCGTTCGAAGCCACATATATTGTCGATCATCACGTTAGTGATCGGAAACGGGAATTCGTCTTTTGGACAAGCATAATTGAGATCTCTGAAGTCGATGTAGACTCGTATCTTTCCATTCTTCTTGGTGACGGGGACGACATTGGCCACCCAATCTGGATGTTGCTCCTCGCAGATGAACCCGCTGATCAGGAGTTTGTCCTCCTCCTGATCGATAGCGTTCATGATGACAGGACGAAAACATCGTTGTTGCTGCTTTACAGGTTTAGCATCAAGTAAGATGTTAAGTGATCTGTGCATTACGATATGGGGATCAAGTCCCGGCATATCTTTGTAGCTCCAGGCGAAGACGTCGATATATTCTTTGGCCAGTTGGATCAAAGACTCCCGGTCTTCTCCCTTTAGACTCTTGCTGATGAAGATGGGTTTGGAAGGAGATCCATACCCAAGGTCAACTTGTTCGACCTCGTCTTCGGTAGGGGGTTCGCGTAATTCAAAACGAGACTCCCACTGGGCTCATAAGCGTTGAGCCCAGGGTTCTTCCTCAAAGAATTCCGGCGTTTGGTCGTCGCCTTCATCCTCTTGAGATTGTGCAGATGCCATGTTGACTGATAGCACCTTCTTGAAGGCTGAACCGATAGTGGTATCGAAATCCCAAGTTGATGCTTCGGACGAGTGAGAGTGTTCCACTTCCTCTGCCTTCGAACTCTCTGGAGTTGTCGACGGCGTGACATAGCCTACCCCCCGTCGAGTACGATGATAGTAGTCCTGCGGCTTTCCTTTAGGCGTTGGGAGCCGAAGAGAAAGACGTCGACCCTTGCCGTAGTTCAGGCCCTTGTTGCTTTTCAGATCGTAACCCATCTTTTGGATGAGGTACTTTGCCTTGTCCGTGTACCGATAGACTTGTATTCTACCGGTATCTGGTTCTGGCTCGAGTGGCGGGAGGTCTTGATGACGCTTGACTTTGCCGAAGATGATGGGTTCTTCATCCCGATTCCGCGGTGGGACTATAAAACAGACTCCTTGGGACGGGACTACTCGATTTACATGATTGACGGTCGTTATTTGTTTTTGTAACGACCGTAGAGCGTTATCTAATGTATACATGGCATTCCAATGTAGAAGACTAGAATAATTAAAAGAAACTCTATTATTGATAAAGCACGAGATTTTGTCCCGCGGGATTACATTGTCAAACGAGGGTGCATCTACATCAGCATATATATATTCCCCTAACTCTTCATTTGTGAGTACTGGGGCTGGTTCAGGAGATCCCATTGCAGATTTGGCCTTGGTGTCCGAGAGGGCTGAGTGGGCCTTCTCTTGCAGCCTGGATTGCGGAGGCTTGCCCTTGAGACGCACCTTCAGGGGTGCTTCGACCGCGCCTTCAGCGACTGGTACCTTCCCTTGTAGTTTTGCCACAAGGGGAGCCGATGTTTGAGGAGGCCTTCCCTTGAGCCGTATCTTCAAGGGAGCTTTAGTGGGTGTTCTTCCTAGAGAAGCTGGTGCTTTTCCAGATAGCTTGATCACCATGGTAGGCAGCATCTGGGGTGGTTTTCCTTTGAGTCGAATTTTCAAATGAGCGTCAGGAATCATCTCTGGCTCCATGTCCGGCTCCGCCGCTGTTTCTGCTTCATCATCAGCATCATTGGCTTCCCCTTCGTCGAGCGACTTGTATAGGGTAGCATCAGTGAAGTAGGCTTCAACCTCCTTGAAAGGTTCAATGTCCGCGAACTCCGTCCGGATGATGTCGTTAGTGGACACGTACTTCATACATTGGTGGAGTGTAGATGGTACCACCATGTACTCGTACAGCCACGGGCGACCCAACAGGAGGTTGTAGTTGACGTCGGCGTCTACGACATAGCAGGTCACTTCGGTCCGGAGATTACCAATATGACATTTCAGCCGGATTTTGCCCAGTGGTTCACTTTTGCTGGCATTGAAGCCACTGATTGTAGTGTTGGAAGGCACCAGATGGTACATCGGGATCCCCAGTGTCGAGAGCAGAGTCTTAGGGATGATGCTGAGGGAAGACCCTGGATCAATCTGGATCCGCTTCACCTTGACAGAACCCACATACCCTGTATAATACAGAGGCCTGTTGTGCCGGTTGTGCTTGAGCAGCATGTACTGTTGGGTGATGGTTATGTTAGGGATAACCTCAACCGTACAATGACAGTGCGCACATGTGGTCGGGACATCCTCAGGCTGCTTGACCTGACTGATGAAGGACTCAGCGTCCTTCAAGGCTTCACAAAGAGCTTCGCGGGTGTCTTTAGAAAGACGAAGAAGCTCGTACAGAGATAGGTGGCAGGAGTACCGGCAAGTTGTGCCAGTATGTCGAAGTTGTAGGGCTTGGCTAGCCCCGAAGCATTTTTTCTTCGCAAAGGCTTGTCGAAACGGGCCTCTACATGCTTTTGTTTATTGGCTGCTGGAGGCCTGGATGGGCCCTCTTCTTGGGCACCAGGGACGGTGCAGGGAGGTACCGCCTCGACGGCAGCTTCGTCGGATTAGGCGTTCAGCTGTGAACGTGTCTGTACAGGAAGTGCCTCTTCCATGGAGGAAAATACCATGCGACAAGACTTGATCTTCTTGCCTTTGGTTTTGGAGGCAGAGCGTACCCCCGATTGAGTAACTTCAGAGACGAGGTCAAGGTGAACCCATAAGACCTCTCTCCGAGATGTGGTGAGTGGGATGAGTCCACTCACGTTGTCACGAGTAGGTGGTAGATTGACCACCTCCATTGTCGCCTTAGGGATGGGGACGACGCCATCTTCTGCTGTGGTCGGCGGCAAGGTGCCAAATTGAAGCGACACCAGATTGGCCGAGACCGTCTTCTTCTCGTAATCGATGGAGATGACGTTCGCATTGATCATACGCTGAATGTAGTTTTTGAGGACGTAGCAGTCCTGAGTCGGATGTCCGACAAACTGATGGTAGTGACAGTACCTCGGATTGTCGACTCTCCCAACCTCGTCGGGATGCTTCGGGTCCGACAATCTGATCTTATCACCCTGCTTCAGCATCTCAAAGAGTTGCAAGGTGTCTTCATCGTTGAAAGAATAGACCTTCTTTGGCCTCAGCACAAGCGAAGGTTTCTGAGTGGGTGCTTGGGTGCCTTTGGAGGCATTGACAGTTAACGCCTGCTTCCCCTTCGTCTCACGCCCGGGGTTGATGGCAGCAGAACGTTTTCCCTTGTCTTCGAAAGCAGGGAAACTGACTCCCAGGAGGCGAGCATTGGATGCCTTCTTTTCGGCTGCTTCAGCCTCAATGATCAATGAACTCCATTCGGGAGGAGGAGTGGAGTTGAGCCAGAGCTTAACCGCAGGCAGCATGTTCATGCTGCAGGAGGAGAGGAGTGCATGTCCTGGCATAACGGGGGCAGTCTGAAGCAGGCTTGTCGAAAACGTTCGATGAATGCTCGAACCGTCTCCTTCTCCTTTTGACGTACCTCTATCAGAGACGCCATTGTCATGTTTTTCCCTCCGTCGTAGAAACGATCAAGGAAGAGATGCGTCAAGTCGTCGAAGGAAGATATAGAGTTGTCGGGGAGACTGCAGTACCAGTCATAAGCAACTCCTTTCAGTGCCCCAACAAAGAGGCTGGTGAGTAGCGCGTCTTCCTTCGGGAGATGTCCCGTTTGAGATTGGAAGTACGTCAGATAATGGCGTGGAGAGTCCTTCTCGTCGTATGGCGTCAATGTTTGTGGTTTATACTTGGGAGGATAAACCACTTTGTTCCATTCGAAGGGGTATGGTTGTGGGATTCCCATCTTCTGGCGCTCCTCCTGTCTGTTCTTGGACTCAAAACGCTCACGCAAGTCCCTGATCATCTCAACCACGTCTTCCGTGGAGCTGGAAGTCAGAGAAGGTGGTACAGCTTGGAGTTGAACATTTGACGATTCTGACACACGCGGTGCTTCACGGCGATCTGTATCCAAGGATACCCATTGAGGGGGTACACTTGATTCTCCATTGGCCCCTGGGTCAGGACCGGTGGAAGGTGCCCTGGCCAAAGCTGACCCTATCTCAAATACTGCTTGAGTTAGTGTTTGTATGGAGGCAGAGAGGGTTTTGAGTCCTCCCTCCAAGGTATCCATGCGCTGGACGAGGTCTGCTGGCGGCGCATCTGAGTCTGCATCACCACCCCCAGTCATGTATACTGTCATGACGTGGCTGGAAGTGGATGGATAGGTTGAAGCTTCGCTTTCAGCTTCACTCTCCTGCAGAAGAGGAACTTCTCTCGGAGCTTCGTCTTGGCTACCCCCAGTGGTACTCTGGAGGATATCTTTGGGATCAGGATGAAGGTCCACAGGGACCTGACTACCCCCAGCTGTGCTCTCGAGGAAATCTTCATCTTCTGGTTGAAGATCCACATGGGCTTGACTACCCCCAGCCATATTCGGGAGGCTAGCTTCGTCTTTGAGATGAAGGTCCACAGGGACCTGACTACCCCCAGCTTCCTCATAGATCTTCTTTCTCCCTCGGGTGCCCTCAAACACTCCGAAGGACGGAACAATCGTCTTGGTCCTCCTCGGTTGGCTCTTGGATGAGGACGAGGGGAAGGAGTTGCCAGTCACCTTTCGAATTGATGGGGAGTTAGAAATTACGTTGCAAGAAGCAACCTTTAATTCTGGCTCCTCTTCAGTCGACACTTTATTGCCGAGGCGATGTTGGAAGGGCGTCGATGATTGCAGCTGTTGGAACACCGACTGCCTTTGTGGAGGGACTACTGCTTTGCAACAACAGTTGATGGTAACCACAGCATAGGTGTGCCCTGTGATGGGTGCATTGTGCTCGTCAGTCAACTCTCCTGATCGGCGTTTGTGAATGATCACATTACGCAAATCATTAGGGGAGAGTGCCACCTTCACACCCCCATCAGGCGCATGGCAAGGCCAAGCGTCGGGGTGGTCGAGTGAATGCTGCGCCCCCTGATCCAACACCAAACAGGTGCTCAGATCAGTAGTGGGGGTACAATATTTAAAGTGACTTGAACGAGCCTCAGACGCACAACCAATGGAGGCGCGGGAGTTCAAGACCACATAGTTTGCCTTGCTCGACTTGGTTGCGAACGCAGCAGATGCGTCCAAGTGAGACAAGGACTTTGAAGGTTGGCTCATTTCTGGTGCAGAAGCACCCAAGTCAACCTTGTACTGCTTACCATCAGCAGCGCGCATGATTGTGAGCGCATGCTTCTGGTTTGTCGTTGGCATAGCACGTTTGAGGCGCATGGTCCGTGCCGCCTTGAACTTCTTCGTACCAGCCCGCTGGGGTGCATAGTACTCAGAGTCCAAATTCTCTTCGCCACTACAGCGAGTGAGTCTATCAAAGACAGATGCCTTCTGTGGCACATCAGAGTTAACACGCAGGGCGTTAGATGCGCCCTTGCTCCGTCGGCGTATCTTTCTTGTCTGAGAAGGAGATGGCTGGAGAATGTGGTCAGCACCACGTTTTCCTGAGAGATGCGCTGCACCGGTGGGCGCATCCTGGCCGCTGAGGACATCAGCGGAAAGGGTAGGCTGCATCGGCGTATCCCCTTCGGTGGTGGTGCCAGGGACCTCGAACTTGTGCACCCAGACTTGGCGAGTCTTCTTCGGCTTTGGCAGCCGCTTCGAAGGACTTGCGTTGCCTTCAGAAATGAACTCCTCATACGCCTGTTGATTGAGGCGTACGACCAGTGTCTTGTGGGAGGAGCCCACCTTCACGTCATCAGATTGAGACACAACTTTCTCGGTGGAGGAGAAAGAGGTCCCCAGCAGAGTCGCCAACTTCTTTGCCATTAAAATCTCTTGATTGCAAATTTCAATACAAACAGAACAGTATTACAATGTAGGACTTAGACGTAGTCCTAGGAGTACACTTTTGTTTATCTGGGTCCTTTGTGCCGATGGAGCGAGTGGTAATGCATTGACTCCGTTGACGATCTGACGACGGTTTTCGGTTCTCCGAAGGTCTGAGTTGCTCTTGGTGCTGGAGCTTGCAGATGGGAAGAAGACGTTGAGTGTCTCTTCTGATATCGATGGATGAACTCTAATGCTTTTTGTCTGTGGGTGTATGTCTGCCTTTGTGCGTCTCTCTGTGTGTAAGAAAAAAATGATCCCTCTATTTATAAGCAGCAGGTTGGGCTGCTCATGCGCGCATATGTAGGATGCGCCTGTACGTGGGGACGCCACTTGGTTGAAGCTGGCGGGCGGCGCATGGATGATGCACCATCATTTGTGGGTTGAATCCTTCATGCTGCTATTGTGGGCTGGCACGTAGCAGAGAGAGGATCTTTCAGTTGCTGAGATCTTGGGGACGTGCTGCCAACTCTGTCACTTGAGCATTAATTGCTTGATGGGTGACGAGCCGAAGTGGGCGTATGGATCCATGTTGATTAGGACGCATGGATCTGTGTTTTGCTGGGCGCATCCATACGGGACGCTTGGTACCGACGGGCGTGTCTGTGCGATGTACGGTATCTGTCCGGTGCATCCGTTTGCATGACGTGTCTTTATTGATCCGACTTTTGAGTTCTTTAAGTGCTTTAAATAGCTGTTTTGACTTGGCCGAATTCGAAGCGTCAGGTTCATCACCATAAATACAAATTCATTGTATGGGAATTCGGAGAGCCCGCCACTTGGCACATGGGTTTGATTTGCCCGGCCTATAAATAGTGGCAAGAAGAGAGTTTGCTTCCGTTCTCTCACGTCTTCTCGAAATAAACTCATTTGCTCGAGTACATTCTGTTGACAAGATGCTCCCAAGGGTGAAGATGCGACGGATTGTGCTCGTTCACGTACTTGACGGTGACTGTTGCATCCAAAAGTCGGGATCGAGGGCTTCTGAGGCAGGCGAAAGGTGCCTGTTGCTTCCAAAGATCGGGATGCTTGAGCCCTGTCTCCGTTATGCTGGAAGAGCCGCAGATCGGAATTATGGTGCTCCCATCTTTCTTGGGCTTTGGAGAGCTCTTCCTTCTGCATGAGTGGGGTGTTGCCCAATCTAGTTGTGTCGAAAGCTGCTCCTTTAGCCGTTGAGGCAGAGCTCTTCCTCCAGCTAGAGTGGGGTTGATCGCCCACTCTGGCTCTGCTCAATAAATGCTTCATTAGTCGAAGCACTTGATCGGGTCGAAGTCGAGTGCATATGCTGAGACTTCATGATGCGCATAACTGAGACGCTGAAGAGATGCGCATAACTGAGAAGCTGAAGAGATACGCTTGACGGATGATGCGCCTGGCACGGGGAGCACGGCAGCTTGCTGCGCCTGGCTGTAGTCTTAGTATCTTTCTTTGTTGTAAAAATTCTCCTTTGTAAAGCTTGTCTTTAGACATGTAATAGACTTTTATATGAAATAAAAAATCTATTTTTTGATGTCCATACTTTTACTGTCTTGCTGTGCCAAGTACCGATCTCCCTGGCGCATGTAGTGTTAAGCGCATAGGAATTCTGGCCTGTAGATGCACCTGAAATTCCATGCTTCTACAATAATACTTTTGTGAGCGGATTCGCTAACATGGAGTTTGTCCTAATGTGCTATATGGACACTTAAACCATTCTGAATTCTTTCCTTCACAACTAGAAATTTTATGTCAATATCCTTTTACTTATACAAGTTTCTGTTGCTATTGGAATACAGTATTGCTGATTCATTGTCACACCATAATTTGAGTGGTCTTTCAACACCCTCTCCTGTAGGTGCAGCCTTATGACAAGATTTTGCAACTATATTCCCCGAATAGATGCCCCACAGCATGTTATAAACCTTGCTGCCAAGGTGGAAGAAATTATAAGTGCATGTTTGACACTCATCCAAAATATATCTCCATTAGTCAGCATAACCTGATGTGGATCTCCTGCTGTGTTGGCATCCAACAAAATCGGAGTCGGAATACCTTATGATCTCCAGAATTATCCGATCTCCTACAAAGAGCATATAATTTCTTGTTCTCTATTAATTACTTAAGTAGTTTGGCTGCTACCCAATGATCCATCCATATTTGCTTAAATATATGCCTAACATCCTAATATGTGCACAATATCCTGACGCGTACATACTTAAGCATACATTAGACTCCCTACAACTGATCATGAAGAAAAAATCTATTATATTTTCTTAATTTACCTTAGGACACTTGATTGAGACCGAATTTGTCTCCTTTAACGAGAGGTGTCACCTGGTTTGTATTGAATACTTTAATCGATACATAAAACCAAAAAATTATTTCTACTCCCACTGAACTTGTGATACACATAATCTTCAACAGTGTTCATCTCAAAACCAAACCAGATAATCACTTGAAGTATATTTGACGAGAAGCTTGCTTGAGTTCATAAATTGATTTTATCAAGCTTCGAGTTCATAAATTGATTTTGTCAATTTGCAAACCATATCCTTTGGGTCTTTCGACACAAAGTTTTCTGGTTGCACCATATAAACTGTTTCATCAATGTTACCATTGAGAAATGTTGTTTGACATCCATTTAATGTAATTCAAGATCAAAATGTGTAACATATGTGCTATGATTGTTTTAAAGGAGTTTTCAAAGATACCGAAGAGAAAAACTCTTTAAAATAAATCCCAAAATTTTGAGTAAAGTCACTAGCTACAAGACGTACTTTATACCTCTCTACATGACCCTTCGATTCCTTCTTGGTTCTAAATGTCCATTTGCAACCAATAGACTTCATACCTTTTGGTAATGGGACAAGTTCTTAAATTTTATTATCTTGCATGGACTTATACTCCTTATTTATTGTATCAATCCACTTTAAGAATTGGATCTTTTGATGGCCTGACATAAGTTGATTAGATCATCTTCCAGTATCCACAGTCTTCCTCACGTTCCTAGAAAAATATGACAAATATTATCCGAAATTATATTTCTCCTTTCTCTGGTGGACCATCTTAATATTACCGGTTCTTGAGGTTGTTGAGTTTGTTCCTCAGGAACAATTACCTTATCTTGAATGGGGTGTTGCTACGTTGTCGTTGTTATGGTATCTCAACAACGACTTATAGAGGTAATTCGACATTGTCTTATTGAGGCTCCGAATTCACTTCTTGATCATAACAGGTATAAAATCCTGCACATCGTCAAAAGTGATAGTAGGAATCGTAATTGATTCCTTCTCAAAGACAATGATCCTGACTTTATTTCTCCCCCAAACTCAACATCCTCAAAAACTATTACACTTCTTGTCTCAAAATTTTCTTTTGTGTGGGATCGTATAATTATTAACCCCTTGATTTGTCAGCATAGCCAATAAAGTAGCTGCTTACAATTGAACTTTGGTCTGTATTTCCTTTACATATTAATGTAGACATTAAAGTCTATAAAGTCAATAAAATCCAAATCTCATCAGACATAAGTCGTTCAACTCTATTTCTAGAGATATGACCTAATCGCTTATGTCATAATGAGGCTAAAAATATTTATTGTTAATTTTACGTTTAGTACCACATGACTCCACTTGCAAGGTTTCATTATATTAAGATACAATAGTTTCAAGTGAATATAGGTTATCATAAATCTTAAAGGAACTGTTACCAATAATATTTGGATTTAAAGATAGACTAAACTTATTATTTCTAAATGAACAATGATAACCAGATTTGTCCATTAAGGAAACTGAAACTGAATTTCGTCTAAAAGACGGTACAATAAAAGTGTCTATCAAATCCAAATAATAATCGATTCCTAAAAATAACCTAAAATGTCCTATTGCTTTCACTTCTACCGATTTTTCGTCACCCACATAGATGTATCTTTTACCATCAATTGGCTTTGGTAGATCAGCCAACCTTGTCTATAAACACTAATGTGGATAGTAGCACCAGAATCTAACCACCACGTTTTTTTAGGTACTAAATCTAAATTAACCTCAGAACAGACCAAATTTAGAAATGTACTTTTCTTTATACGCCATGCGTGGTACTTTGTACATTTCTTTCTTATGTGTCTTGTCTTATAAAAGAACAACCCTTAGTTTTATATTGTTGTTTCTTTTGACCTGGACCCTTAGCAGCTACTGTATTCATTTTTTTTGTCCTTAAAGTGTATCCCATTAAACATGAAAATTAAAATCTTACTGGCAGATATTTTAACAACATTAACTGAAAAGTGAACAAATTAAAATAAATAAACAAATATGCTCTAATTAATAACCAAAATAAAAATAAAAGCTAGTGTGAAACCCAATTTTTGAATAGTAATTTAATATTAGTATTTTAATATTATTGCTATTATTATTAGTATTATTTTGAGTTTAAAATAAGTTTCAAAATTAAAAACATGGATTTGTGAGTGCTGACCCAGACCCGAGCCCGGACCCGATTCTCGAACCCAAACCCAACCTGAACCATTTTCTCCTTTCAATTAATTCTGATTGTTTTTTTTTAAAAAAATATAAAAATGCTTGGAGCTGGTCCAAGTTGGACCAGCAACTCCTCAACTGTCATGCCCCAGACCCGAAATACCGGGGGACGGGGACGGACTTGGCCAGCTACGTATTACGGGTAGAAGAAATACCGAATAATACGATCAATGCTGTAAACTAGACAAGGGGGTGCATACTACATACAAGTCTCGCTAGGGTCACATGACATCTATTGTCTCAATCAATGAATCAAGTAGCAGTAAATAAAGAGCATATATGATAAAGCAGTAAGGCGTCCCAAACGCTCGGTTAAAATGTTTTTGAGATCTGGCTTTACAAAACATAGCCAGATGATATGATAAGGTATACAAAATCACTATCAGCTGCAGTCTGAATTAATTACAATTATGTAAAAGCAAGTGCTAGACAGTCCGACTAACAGGTCGGTGCCAAAACGGCAAAAGTAAAGTAAAGAACAAGACGAGTAGGGAGTCAAGGAACCCACTCGTGGCCTCCTGCGGTCATCCTTCTAGTATTGACCATCTTGAGGGTAGAAGTAAGCTGAGTCCTCGGGAGCTGGCTCTAGATCTGGCCATGCAAAACCAGAGAGGTTAGACCTCCAATAGCAAGCACCACAAAGGAAGCACGACATGAAGAATTAAAACCAGTAATAAGAGTTAAGGATATAAATAAGGTAAATAGATCTTTGCCTCTTACTAAGGTGCGCCTAGCGTCTTGACACTCCGAACCAACTCCCCAACCAAACAAGGACAGAAGTTGGCCCGTTATGTCAGGACGTTCAGCTTACCTCAATAGTTGGCAAAGTAGGATACAACCCACAATCAAATCAGTTTAAGCGGCCAGACAATTATTACGGCTTATTACTAGTGAGCTCCAAGTTACCCTGGAACCATGCATTAGAGAATTTCTCAGTTCTTACTATAGACAAACAAGGCTGGTCGATCCAATAATCAGTTGCGCCATGCGGGAAAACGAGTCCCAGCGGGACGCTCGTCGATCGGGAAAAGTAAACCGGATACCACTCCCTGCCCGTGTGGTAGATATGCAGTATCCGTGGGAACCAGCCGGCGTGTCGGGACACTATTTGTCCCAAGGACGGCCGTCATGTAAGAACTCGGAAATCCATTCTCTCCATGCAGTAATTATTTTATTTAACTTAGTTGGCCCTATGTTAATTGAAATCTCATGCCGTGGATCATGAGTATTTCGCATGAGTACTTTCGTACAAGGTACGATATGCGTAACTCTACAACGATGCCAGTGCGGTTGGGTTATAGGTCCTACATAGCGTAATGCAACAATCAAACCTATCCACGGGATAATCATGCCTTGACAGTAGGATACTCGTGCTGTTTTTGTAATAATAATAAGAAACTACATGTACATAATAATACATTAAAATTCAGCACGGGTACATTTGTCAATGATCGGGATCAGCCAGTCATGAACGTGTCTCATTCAGTCCAGTAAGACGACTAGCCAGTCTCTTAGTTCCAACATAGGAACGCATGATCAGGATCAAGTCAGGATAATAATAATTGTCAACTCGTGACAAGGCATGACAGTCAACAGTTATGGATCAGGAATTCGGGCAGCTAGCACAACTAATTGGTAACATGTTCTACAAATCCAGGGAAAAGATCTACAATTCAAGTTCTACAAATGGGGGGTCTTCGCATTTTAGGCCTGAATAAAAGGACGTACGAAGTCATCCGAAACACCATCAGGGGACTTGCATAAAATAATTAAAAATTATATTCATGAAGCCAGTGGAAAAATATGCAACTTTCATGTTGGGAGTGGGGAGAAATTTTGACCACAATTCATGCAATAAAATATACAAAATAATCAAAGTGGGACCCCATGCGGTCCAAAAGTGGGATTTCCACGAAATGCAAACTTAGGCTCAAAAAAGAAATGGGCACGTGGCCACTCAAGTATGGTGGCCACGTGGGACCCAACAATAATGCAGTCAGAAAAGATTCACGTGAACCATTCAATCAATGGTTCACGTGGCCAGCAATGATTGAGACCATATGCGGCTCACATTGCTCCCAAAGCCATGCATGCACCAAGCCATGCGGATCGCTTGGTTTGCTTGCATGCAAACATGCAACAAATGCATAAAATAATTAAAAATTGCCAAGCCAAGCCATAAAATATTAATGCTCCCATGCGGTTTGCTTGCCAAAATGCAAGCAATCAACTATATTAAAAATGCAAGGCAAGCTTAACAAAATAATGCAACAAACATTGCATGCGGTTTCCAAGGCCATGCATGCACAGTGCAATGCAAATGGTCAGAGGCCTTATGCGGTTCAGCAAGAATTAAACCTCCATATGCGGTTTGCTATGGCAAACAAATGCAAGCATGGCGCACAATTGCATAAAATAATTAAAAGTACAAACGTAAAAAAATGCACTTAACAAGCTAGCATAGCATGCAAAAAAAAATGCACTGCGGCATTAGGAAAGCCTTATGCGGCTGAAGCTTTCCTCAAGGGCATTATTAATAAGGCACTAAAGCATTATTAATAAGTGCATTATTAATAAGGCACTAAGGCATTAACCTTTCCTAAAGCCTTATGCGGCTAGCTTTACTTGAAATTATTGCATGCACGTGGCTTAGTTGCACGTGGCAAGAATTACAAGCTTGCACAAACCTCAACATAATGAGTGCGGTCAAGTCAAGTCAGAAGTTGTCAAATCAGGTCAGGAAGTAATTAATGCTTACATGCTGCAAGAGAAATAATATTATATATTTTTCTTCATGCGGTTCCACTTCTACTGCAAGCAATTATTAATGATTTAAAGCCAAGGGCCATGCGGCCAAGTACTGTGCTTCTTCTCCAATTGCCGGGAAGAAGAACACCACGAAGTCATACTTTCAAACTCCATAATTCCATCATCCAAAGTCCAAATCCGAACTTCCATAGGTCAAAATGGGACATAATGAAATTCTCTACAACATGGAACCATCAAAACTAGAAAATATAGAAGTTACAGAGATCAAAACTCAAGTAAACCAAAAAGGAAATAAACTTAGATCTACACAAATTTAACCATGGAAACTCGAAACTCCAAGACCTAAACTTGCAGAGAATAAAGAGACAAGCATAATAAGCTAAAAATATATGGGGGTCGCATGGAACCCTCCATGGCTGTGCAAGATGTACTTGCCTCTCACAAGTGGGTTAGGGTTTGGTGGAGGAGTAAATGTGAATGAATGAAGAGAGAGAATGAAGAAAGAAGTTTTATATCAAGGTCAAGTAGATCTCCACCATTCATTCTCTCCACCAAATCCAAGCCATCCATTCCTTTCCATGTTGAACCAAACCAAACCAAGTTAGTTTACCATGAACCGAAATGAACCAAGTGCCAAGAGAAAGCAGAAAATAAAATACAGAAAAATAATTAGCATGAAATTAAAAGAATTAAATATAAAATAAATGTATGACAGATACTAATAAATTCGGGCAAGCGGTATACGTATAAAAATACGCATTTCGGGAACGGGGAGTGACATCTCTACCCACCTTAGATAAATTTCGTTATCGGAATTTCAAATCCAAGCAGGTTAGAAATGTCAGGGCCAGGCACTAACAATACAGCGAGCAATCAATCACCCTATGATACCCATCAACCACTAATATGCAACTATACTATCAATCCATGAAACCAAGCTACTAATCATACGGGGATATACATGTGGAATCAAGACAATCAAGGCATATGGAAATGAAATATACCTTGTGAGTCAAACAAGTGCGGGTACCGCGATCGGATATCATCCTCCCGCTCCCACGTTGACTCTCCTAAGGAGTGATGGCCCCAAGCAACACGAACAAGGTTAATTGTTCGGTTCTTGAGTATCTTCTCCCTTCGGTCCAAAATGGACACAGGCTGCTCCTCATAAGACAGGTTGGTACCCACAACCAGCTCAGAATGATCGAGGATATGACTTGGGTCCGATACATACCTATGTAACTGAGATACGTGAAATACATCATGCACCTCTCTTAACGAAGGCGGAAGGGATAAACGATAAGCAACATCGCCTACCCTATCAAGGATAACAAATGGGCCCACGTATCGCAGACTCAACTTCCCTCGAACACCAAATCTAATGACTCCTCGGGTAGGCGAAATCTGCAAGAACACGTGGTCCCCAACAGAAAATTCCAACGGCCTGCGATGCTGGTCTGCCCAATGACGATGCCGATCCTGTGCAACTCGAAGTCGCTCTCTAATTCCCTTAACAACCTCAACTGTCTGGACAATCATCTCTGGTCCCAATATCTTCCTTTCCCCAATATCATCCCATGCCAACGGCGATCTACACTTCTTACCGTACAGTGCCTGGAACGGAGCCATTTGAATACTGGCCTGGTAACTATTATTATATGAAAATTCTACTAAGTGCAGGTGACTCTCCCAGGATCCCCCAAAATCTAAAGTGCAGGCTCGTAACTTATCTTCTAAGGTCTGAATGGTTCTTTCTGATTGTCCGTCCGTCTGCGGGTGGTAAGCCGTACTGAATCTTAACTTGGTACCTAGGCTCCGATGTAAACTCTTCCAGAAGTGTGACGTGAAACGGGTATCTCTATCTGACATAATACTGACAGGAACTCCATGTTGCCTGACGATCTGCTGCACGTACATCTCTGCTAACTTTTCTGTAGTCTGCCCTACTCTGAAGGGAAGGAAATGTGCTACCTTTGTAAGTCGATCCACTATAACCCAGATGGCATCCTTACCACTAGGTGACCTCGGTAGTCCAGTCACAAAGTCCATTGTGATGTGCTCCCACTTCCATTCCGGGATAGGAAGTGGCTGCAGTAATCCCGCTGGCCTCTGCTACTCTGCCTTCACTTGCTGACATATCAAGCAACGGGAGACGAATCTAGCTATCTCCCTCTTCATTCCGTTCCACCAGAAATGTTGTTTAATATCCCTGTACATTTTGGTACCTCCCGGGTGAATAGAATACTGAGAACTATGAGCCTCTGCCATAACCTCCTGTCTGATATCTCCACTAGGCACACATAGACGCGATCCATACCTAAGTGTTCCATCCTCATGAATTCTCATCTCCTTCCGGAGTCCTGACTCACATTCTGCTCTGAGCTTCTGAATCCTTGGGTCCTGTGTCTGAGCTGCCTTGATCCTGTCTACCAAGTCAGATTGAACTTGTAGACTAGCCAAGATCCCTACATCTCCAGGAAGTATAACCTCAATGCCCATCTCTCGAAGATCCTCTAGAATCTGCTTCTGTGATGTCAACATGAATGCACTTCCCCTTCTACTGAGGGCATCCGCTACTACATTAGCCTTGCCTGGGTGGTACTGAAGCTCTACTTCATAATCCTTGATTAATTCCAACCATCTCCTCTGTCTCATATTCAGCTCCTTCTGAGTAAAAATATACTTTAAGCTCTTGTGGTCGGTGAATATATCTACTCGATCACCGTACAGGTAATGCCTCCAAAGCTTCAAGGAAAATACTACGGCCGCCAACTCCAAATCATGAGTCGGATAATTCTTCTCGTGGTCCCGAAGTTGTCTAGATGCATACGCTATCACCTTCCCATGTTGCATGAGAACACATCCAAGTCCCTTACTTGACACATCACAATATACAGTAAAACCTCCGGGTCCAACGGGCAATGTAAGTATGGGTACCGAGATCAATTTCTGCTTCAAACTCTCAAAGGATGTCTGGCACTCTGCCGACCAGACAAATGGCACATCCTTACGTGTCAAACGGGTCATGGGTGCTGAGATTCTTGCAAAATCTGACACGAACCTTCTGTAATATCCTGCCAATCCCAAAAAACTCTGCACATCTGCTACTGTCTTAGGTACTGGCCAACCTTCCACGGCCTCCACTTTCTTAGGATCCACGGATACTCCTGCCCCTGATATGATATGCCCCAGGAATGAAATTCGATCCAACCAAAACTCATATTTACTGAGCTTGGCGTACAACTGGTTTTCTCTCAAAACCTGTAATACCTTCCTAAGGTGACCTTCATGCTCTTCTTCGCTGGCTGAGTAAACGAGAATTTCGTCGAGGAACACAACGACAAATTGATCCAAGTATGGCTTAAAAATACGGTTCATCAAATCCATAAATATTGCTGGAGCATTGGTCAATCCAAACGGCATAACTAAAAATTCGTAATGCCCGTACTTCGACCTGAATGCTGTCTTGGGAATATCCTCCTCCCGAACTCTAACTTGATGATATCCTGACCGAAGATCTATCTTGGAAAATACTCTGGCTCTGCTCAACTGATCAAACAAGTCGTCGATCCTCGGTAGTGGGTACTTGTTCTTTACTGTTGCCGCATTGAGTTTCCTATAGTCAATGCACAATCGGAATGACCCATCCTTCTTCCCTACAAGTACCACTGGTGCTCCCCACGGTGATTCGCTGTCCCGGATGAACTTCTTCGCCTTCAATTCTTCTATATGTTGGTACACCTTGGCCTGCTCTGAATCTGGCATTCTGTAAACTCGATCCGACACTGGTTCGGTCCCTGGTACCAATTCTATACTGAACTCGACATCTCTCTTCGGTGGTAAACCTGGTAGTTCTTCCGGAAATACATCAAGAAACTCTCCCACTACCCTCGGGACTTGAACTCCTTCCAATGCTGCTACGATTCCGCCTGCCAACTGTTCTGTTCCCGGCCTGACCAAAGCGAACTGTCCCATGCCTGGAATATCAAAAGATACGCTCCCTCTATGGCAATCTATTGTAGCATGACTGTCTTTCAGCCAGTCCATGCCCAAGATAACATCAAAATTTCCCATAGAAAATTCTATCAACCTAGCGGGTAAGGAACGCCCGCACACTACGACTCTACATGCTGGAATAATCCTACTAACTCCTACAAGCCCATTACCAGTGAGTATATTCAACCTCTCTGGTAATGCCTCAAATTCTAATCCTAGTCGTGTTGCAAATCGTGTAGATACAAATGAATGTGATGCTCCCGAATCAAACAATGCTACTGCGGGATATGAGGAGACGAGAACGTTACCTGCCACAACGTTCCCTGATGCCAATGCCTCCTCCAAGGATAGATTGAATGCCTGCCCTTGGCCTCCATGCTGATTTCCTTGCCGTGGCCCTGCCCGGTATTGCTGCTGGCCCTTACCTCGATGATGCTGGGGTGGTCTCTGGTGTTGCTGCTGTATCGGCGGTCCCTGCTGCCGAAACATCTGAGCTTGTGTCAATAACGGGCGTTGAGCCAATGGTTTTACTGCTACCGCTGGCCCTCGATACTGGCCTGCTCCTGGTGCTGGTAGGGCAGGAAATGGTTGCACTGGCCCTCCTGGCCTCGAACTCATGGGGCAAGTGGAAACTCGGTGATCCGGGCTCCCACATACCAAGCATAACCCATTAAATGCCCGACATATATTCTTAGTGTGCCCTGCCTTCCCACAATAAGTACAACCAGCGGGTGGCTGCTGATTCTTCCTCTGCTGCTGTTGCTGTCTGGCTGGTGGTGCTGGCCCTCGCACCGCCACATCATGAATGCGGACGCCAGGAGACGGTGCTGTCGATCGGGGTGCTGCTCCCCCTCCTCCTTCCATCTGGTTGTGAGACCTCTTCTAGCCCCCAGCCCTAGTCGCCATCCTCTGGATAGTGATCTCATGCCTCCGGGCCGCCGTCAGTACCTCATCAAAAGTCTGGTAGTTATGCCCCTCTACCAGTTGCAAGAGTTCAAGATGAAACCCTTGTTGAAACCTCATGGCCCTCTGGCTCTCCATGGCTACCATCTCTGGGGTAAACCTACTCAATCTGCAGAACTCCGCTGCATAAGCATCCACGGTCTTCCCAGCCTGCTTAAGGTTGATGAACTTCTGCTGTAGCTCGAATTGAGCTACCACTCCATAGTACTTGGTCTTGAATCTGGTAAAAAAATCATCCCATGCAATAGGACGCCTGGCACCTACTTTCTCTGATTCCCACCAATCACGGGCAAGATCCTGGAGTAACAACTTTACTTGGTCCACTTGCTCCTCCGCTGGAACTTTGGCTGCCTTCAAAATGGCCTCAATATCCTTGAGCCACGCATCTGCTGTGATAGCATCTTCTGTACCTTCGAAACGTCGGGGGTTGTACTTGCAGAATCGGGTCGACGCTCCTGAATCAGTCCTCACTCCTCTTTCTAATGCCGTCTGCAAGCCTTGATTAAGTAACACATTCTGCTCTTGTTGCTGGGTATGCATCTGTTGTTGGACCAACATCTGATGTTGCTGCGTGGCCATCATTCCTCTGATGATCTCTAGGAGGGCTGGTGTATCTACTGCCCCCGGAGTGGGCGGAATCATCGGTGAGATCGGAACCTCCGGATATTGCGGCCCAACGGCTGGCTCTACTATCACATCTGCTTGGACGTGCTCTTGGGGAAGCACTGGCCCTTGCTGCTGACCAACATGGTCCTGCTGCTCTGGTTGTTGCTGCTCTGACGCGGACAAGGAGCCCCTAATACAAGGGACAAGAGAACAATCAAACGACCGGACAGGAAAGATCAACGAAGTCAAAGGATGCCGGGGTGTCAAGATGGGATCGAGAGCAGCGAATCATGAGATCAAAGGGAGAACATGTGTGATTGAGACTTCCTATAAAATAAAAGCACCCCACAAGTCTGAAAACAGACCTGCATGGGCCACCACTAAAACCTTGTCACGCCCCAGACCCGAAATACCGGGGGACGGGGACGGACTTGGCCAGCTACGTATTACGGGTAGAAGAAATACCGAATAATACGATCAATGCTGTAAACTAGACAAGGGGGTGCATACTACATACAAGTCTCGCTAGGGTCACATGACATCTATTGTCTCAATCAATGAATCAAGTAGCAGTAAATAAAGAGCATATATGATAAAGCAGTAAGGCGTCCCAAACGCTCGGTCAAAATGTTCTTGAGATCTGGCTTTACAAAACATAGCCAGATGATATGATAAGGTATACAAAATCGCTATCAGCTGCAGTCTGAATTAATTACAATTATGTAAAAGCAAGTGCTAGACAGTCCGACTAACAGGTCGGTGCCAAAACGGCAAAAGTAAAGTAAAGAACAAGACGAGTAGGGAGTCAAGGAACCCACTCGTGGCCTCCTGCGGTCATCCTTCTAGTATTGACCATCTTGAGGGTAGAAGTAAGCTGAGTCCTCGGGAGCTGGCTCTAGATCTGGCCATGCAAAACCAGAGAGGTTAGACCTCCAATAGCAAGCACCACAAAGGAAGCACGACATGAAGAATTAAAACCAGTAATAAGAGTTAAGGATATAAATAAGGTAAATAGATCTTTGCCTCTTACTAAGGTGCGCCTAGCGTCTTGACACTCCGAACCAACTCCCCAACCAAACAAGGACAAAAGTTGGCCCGTCATGTCAGGACGTTCAGCTTACCTCAATAGTTGGCAAAGTAGGATACAACCCACAATCAATCAGTTTAAGCGGCCAGACAATTATTACGGCTTATTACTAGTGAGCTCCAAGTTACCCTGGAACCATGCATTAGAGAATTTCTCAGTTCTTACTATAGACAAACAAGGCTGGTCGATCCAATAATCAGTTGCGCCATGCGGGAAAACGAGTCCCAGCGGGACGCTCGTCGATCGGAAAAAGTAAATCGGATACCACTCCCTGCCCGTGTGGTAGATATGCAGTATCCGTGGGAACCAGCCGGCGTGTCGGGACACTATTTGTCCCAAGGACGGCCGTCATGTAAGAACTCGGAAATCCATTCTCTCCATGCAGTAATTATTTTATTTAACTTAGTTGGCCCTATGTTAATTGAAATCTCATGCCGTGGATCATGAGTATTTCGCATGAGTACTTTCGTACAAGGTACGATATGCGTAACTCTACAACGATGCCAGTGCGGTTGGGTTGTAGGTCCTATATAGCGTAATGCAACAATCAAACCTATCCACGGGATAATCATGCCTTGACAGTAGGATACTCGTGCTGTTTTTGTAATAATAATAAGAAACTACATGTACATAATAATACATTAAAATTCAGCACGGGTACATTTGTCAATGATCGGGATCAGCCAATCATGAACGTGTCTCATTCAGTCCAGTAAGACGACTAGCCAGTCTCTTAGTTCCAACATAGGAACGCATGATCAGGATCAAGTCAGGATAATAATAATTGTCAACTCGTGACAAGGCATGACAGTCAACAGTTATGGATCAGGAATTCGGGCAGATAGCACAACTAATTGGTAACATGTTCTACAAATCCAGGGAAAAGATCTACAATTCAAGTTCTACAAATGGGGGGTCTTCGCATTTTAGGCCTGAATAAAAGGACGTACGAAGTCATCCGAAACACCATCAGGGGACTTGCATAAAATAATTAAAAATTATATTCATGAAGCCAGTGGAAAAATATGCAACTTTCATGTTGGGAGTGGGGAGAAATTTTGACCACAATTCATGCAATAAAATATACAAAATAATCAAAGTGGGACCCCATGCGGTCCAAAAGTGGGATTTCCACGAAATGCAAACTTAGGCTCAAAAAAGAAATGGGCACGTGGCCACTCAAGTATGGTGGCCACGTGGGACCCAACAATAATGCAGTCAGAAAAGATTTACGTGAACCATTCAATCAATGGTTCACGTGGCCAGCAATGATTGAGACCATATGCGGCTCACATTGCTCCCAAAGCCATGCATGCACCAAGCCATGCGGATCGCTTGGTTTGCTTGCATGCAAACATGCAACAAATGCATAAAATAATTAAAAATTGCCAAGCCAAGCCATAAAATATTAATGCTCCCATGCGGTTTGCTTGCCAAAATGCAAGCAATCAACTATATTAAAAATGCAAGGCAAGCTTAACAAAATAATGCAACAAACATTGCATGCGGTTTCCAAGGCCATGCATGCACAGTGCAATGCAAATGGTCAGAGGCCTTATGCGGTTCAGCAAGAATTAAACCTCTATATGCGGTTTGCTATGGCAAACAAATGCAAGCATGGCGCACAATTGCATAAAATAATTAAAAGTACAAACGTAAAAAAATGCACTTAACAAGCTAGCATAACATGCAAAAAAAATGCACTGCGGCATTAGGAAAGCCTTATGCGGCTGAAGCTTTCCTCAAGGGCATTATTAATAAGGCACTAAAGCATTATTAATAAGTGCATTATTAATAAGGCACTAAGGCATTAACCTTTCCTAAAGCCTTATGTGGCTAGCTTTACTTGAAATTATTGCATGCACGTGGCTTAGTTGCACGTGGCAAGAATTACAAGCTTGCACAAACCTCAACATAATGAGTGCGGTCAAGTCAAGTCAGAAGTTGTCAAATCAGGTCAGGAAGTAATTAATGCTTACATGCTGCAAGAGAAATAATATTATATATTTTTCTTCATGCGGTTCCACTTCTACTGCAAGCAATTATTAATGATTTAAAGCCAAGGGCCATGCGGCCAAGTACTGTGCTTCTTCTCCAATTGCCGGGAAGAAGAACACCACGAAGTCATACTTTCAAACTCCATAATTCCATCATCCAAAGTCCAAATCCGAACTTCCATAGGTCAAAATGGGACAGAATGAAATTCTCTACAACATGGAACCATCAAAACTAGAAAATATAGAAGTTACAGAGATCAAAACTCAAGTAAACCAAAAAGGAAATAAACTTAGATCTACACAAATTTAACCATGGAAACTCGAAACTCCAAGACCTAAACTTGCAGAGAATAAAGAGACAAGCATAATAAGCTAAAAATATATGGGGGTCGCATGGAACCCTCCATGGCTGTGCAAGATGTACTTGCCTCTCACAAGTGGGTTAGGGTTTGGTGGAGGAGTAAATGTGAATGAATGAAGAGAGAGAATGAAGGAAGAAGTTTTATATCAAGGTCAAGTAGATCTCCACCATTCATTCTCTCCACCAAATCCAAGCCATCCATTCCTTTCCATGTTGAACCAAACCAAACCAAGTTAGTTTACCATGAACCGAAATGAACCAAGTGCCAAGAGAAAGCAGAAAATAAAATACAGAAAAATAATTAGCATGAAATTAAAAGAATTAAATATAAAATAAATGTATGACAGATACTAATAAATTCGGGCAAGCGGTATACGTATAAAAATACGCATTCCGGGAACGGGGAGTGACATCAACCCACGTCCTTCTTTCCCCACTTATCTCTCTCCATTAAATCCCTCACGTTCACTCACACCACCCCACTCCCCCACTTATAATTCCCTTCACCTACTCCACCTCTCCCTCAAACTCTTCATTAGAGAACCAAACCCTTCCCCTCACTTCCACTCCTCTTCACCAAACTCCCCTTTCCCTTCCGAGAGCCCCGACACCCCCGCCGAGCTTCCCGAGCCCGACCCCCGGCCGACCGTGCCCCGCAGCCGTTCCCTCCGGCCAACCCCGATGCCGGCGCCCCCAGCAGCGGCCGCCGACCCATGCGCCCGATGTCGGCGCCCCTCCCAGCGCGGCCGACCCCGCCTCCAACGCGCCCCCGGTTCCCAGGCGCGTGACCCTGTGTGGCGCCGACCCTTCGCCGGCCTCCCAGCGACCCCTTCGCAGCGAACCCCCGGCGCCCTGCGCCGGACGCCGGCGTCCGCCTCCGACCTCGTCCAGCGCTGTCCCGCGCTTCGACTGTTCTCTTTGCTCCGGTTCCCGCGAGCTCGTGTCCGCTGTTCTGGACAGCCCTGTCCAGCAGAGTCTTGGATTTTTGTCGCGTTTCGGATCTCTTTATTTCTATAATTTTGCATCTGAGAGCTCTAGCCGAGCAATCCAAGGTATAACCCCTGTCCCGTTCCATTTTCATTCTGTCAATGATGAGATTGGTCCCCGATTCCCACCCGGGAATTTAGTTTTTAGCGACGTCGTAGTTTCGGAACCTTCGAAAAGGTTCTGTTGGTTGTTTTGCTTTTCCGGAACTTTTCGGAAAATGGATTTCTTAATATTTTGGGTTTTCGGATTTTTCCGGTAGCGTGCTGTGATGTTTTGGTTGGATTCGGACTCCCGAATTCATTTCGGGTCGTTCCGAATTAATATTTGGAATGTTGTGGTTATTTTCTATGTATATATATTTTGGGATTCCCTGGTTTGGGATTTGCAGGAAAATGTTGGCATATTTCCCAGTTTTTGGGTTGACCAAAAACAGAGAAGATGCTGCCGGATTTTTTCGTAAATTTAATTATATTTTAAAAATGATTTTTAAAATGGATTTCGGAAATATATTAAATATTTTGGTTTTGGGCGACGACCGTATCGGTCAATGGGCCCCGGCTATGTGCAAACGAAATCGGCTACGCCCGGACGTTGAGGCATTAGCGTAGTTGACGATTGGACCATATCTGAGACTCGTTATTATTTAATTTAATTTATTATTTATTTATTCATATTTTATTTATAGGAAGTTTAGAACTAACGACCGTTTTTGTCTTATTTTAATTTATGTAAATAAATTGTAATAGGCATAAGCCCAGCTGGTTGTTAGCTCTGTAACTTGTAAATTGGTAGTGTAGGATTTTTGTTATTTGTTGATTTTGCGAGTTTTTATATCAAACGCATAAATCTAATAATAGTTATTTTCATATAGAAAATTAATAAAGATTTCTCACAATAAAATCTGCAAGTTTTAATAATTAACAACGCTCATGTATTTCTCATTAAAATAAGAAATTTAGTTTTATATGTAGAAATATGAAAATACAAAGTTTTAATCAATTAATTTGGTATCGACGAATTTTTCCCAAAATACAAAGTTTAAACGATCTTTTCCTCGTTATTAATCCAACGCATCAATAATCGTGTTTTGTTAATAAAGAATTAAAATTGATTAGGACACAATTAGATATTTCAACTAGCGTAGTTAGATTGGTAATCCTGGATTCTGAGCCAATTTCTCGAATGTAGGAATTCGAGGACGATCCTAAATTCCCAACTCGAAGTCTTCATCCTCTCCAGTCCAGTCTATTTTGAGGCAAGTATAGTTTGTGTTAGTTTACAGTTATTTTAATAATCGTCTTATTGCAAGTTTAAATCACGATGCAAACACGAAACTCTCTCTGAGAGTACTGATTGTGAATACTGTAACTGATTGGGGACTGGGGGAATAGAGTAATGTTTATGACCACATCCACTGTAACTTAGAACTGTATTAGCTTACCCCTCATACACACGAGGATAAGCCGAATCGTATCAATAGGATACAACTGTACAACCCAAGCCGGTCATATTCATTGCCTATTCAAATCACACTGTTTTACTGCTAGAAAACTGTTCATTTCTAAACTGTTTAAAAGTGCATGATTCTATTATTTATTTTAACTGTTTAATTAGCATGAATTATACTTTGCTCCCTCCTGACTGGAGATACATTTTTAGGGGACATTGAGGATGCTGAGCTGTTATACAGCAGTTACTACGATCCTGTTCTGTACCCTGTAGTGCTGCCAGAGTCCCCATTGGAGGACGTTGGGACTGAGGCCGATGAGCCGGCTGATTAGATAGCTTTTCCTTCTTCCAGCTTTGTTGTTTATTTGAAACTCTGTTATTTGAATTCAGTTATTTATTTCAGTATATTTAAATTCCAGTTGTATTTGATTTCAAAGTTTAATAAAGTTTCATTTTCGAATTTGAGTTGTAACAAATATAGATGTTGTTGTATGGTTACCTGCTAATGGAACAGCTTACTGCCACCGTCTCAACAACGGTGCAGGCTGGGCATGATCTGATTCGACCCAATTATTTGAGATCGAGTCGTAACATGTTTTTAGTGGTGGCCCATGCAGGTCCTACAACAACTTAGGAAAATATACCTAGAAATAATTAGAACACTAGAACATTGATTTGTCACAACATAGGTCCGATTTATATATAAATAAATATTTTTGATTGATTATAGACTGGTAGGATACCTTGCTTATGTTTGTACCCTAAACCTTCCAGATTATGACCAAGGAAAAGGCCACCCCTGCTGGCGATGAGGTGTCATCATCTGAACACACCCCATCTGCCCCAGCACGTCCAGACCCTTCACCGTTGCAGCTGACCGACCGTCCCCATCAATCTCCAGCACTCTGCGGCACTTACGCCACTACTTCTCAAGCGGTGAACCCTACACTTCCCCGGGCTGAGCCGCAGATCCCTGCGGTAGTGTCCGCACCAGCTGCCCCACCAGTGCCCGTGGATCCCACTGATCTAGTGGGCATGCTACGTGGAGTGCTCGAAGCCCAGAGAGCCCAAGCAGAAGCTCATCGAGAACAGACTGCAGCACAAGCTGCAGCCCATCGCGAACAGACCTCGATCATGAGAGAAGGCATGGAGAATGCCCACAATGTGGCTATGGTTGCCCTCGAAAGAGGAGGAACCACTTCATCGGAGCCACGACCTGCTAAGGTAAGTGTAACGCCCCAGTCCCAAAATACGTAGGACCAAGTACGTAAACATGCCAGCTGTATTCATACGAAATACGTAGGTCTCGTATGAATACATAAGCTGTAAAATGCAGTAATCCAAGACAACTAAATCTCATCCACAATGAAAAGAATAATAATATGAATATCAACTCGAATATTTATGATACAATCGTTGGGCGGAGACAAGTTCACTACCAACTATCTCAATGAAAGAAAATGTACAATAAATCGAGCGATAAAAATAGCAAGACGAACCAAGCACAATTGTCTTCGAAGAAATGGAGAAGACCACGGCCTTGGCTAGAATACCTGCGAAAAACATGAACACACACCTGGGAAAAAACCAGGTCCTCAGAGGGACGTAACAAGATACATAAAAACAATACCATGATGAACTGTAAATGATACATGATAAAGAAAAGACCACATGCTCCAACACAATGGAACCTAACCATCTAGGTGTAATGCAAGTCGAAAACTATACTGGAATGTATAAGTGGGTAGGAATAAAGCATAGCATCCACTAGAGGCTTTCGCATGAACTAGTATACGTCTCTGACCGTATCTGACGACGTGGTCAGGGCCGTGCAATGGATATATCCCCTAGTTCATACTTTGCATCGCTAGCATACCTCCTGACCGTATCTGACGTCGTGGTCAGGGCCGTGCAATGGATATATCCTCTAGCGATACACCCATAACAGGGAAACCATGAACCCATAACCGGGCAATCTAGAAGGCTTTGGACTAGCTTATACGTCCCAGTAGTTTTCCCCGCCCATGTATCACACAAGTCATATCCATGTCTTGGCGATCCATATCTCTATGCAAGTCGCTATCTAGACTCCGCTAATCCATAAATGAACCGACACACGAACCGCCCGTATCGGTAGCAAGTCGAATACGTAGGTTCGTGTCGACTCAATGATCCTCACTCATGTGTCGTGTATGAGACGTGCAACAAGTCAAAGAAGTTATGAAGCATAACTTCAACACACCGGGAAAGTCCGCTACCATATATGGTCCACACACACACACACACACGAACATCGATATACATATCGATGACACCCAAGTCATACTTGGACATACTCTTACTAATGTAAAAACACTAGCAACATATAAAATATCATGAATCAAATATAAGTACAAGATGACAAGGTATCTTGCCTGGTGGGTCGCCTGGGGTGGTACGATGCTCTAACAAGTCCTGCTTGTCCAATAGTCAAGGTCGTTGCACACATGATCCGATTCGCAAAGAAATGGGAACGTAGGATCAGTCGTTTTCAAGATTTGACAATATAAGAGAATTTGGAGTAAATAATTACTTACACTAGTTTTAGAATTTATTTCATAAAATTTTGGAGTCTAACTTTTATTTGTAAAATATTTTACATAACTAAAATCAAGAATCGTTTTAGGTAAGAAAAACTAAGTTCGTAAAAACATGCTTTTTAGATAAAACTATATTTATATATGAAAAATATTGAAGTAATTATTCGAAATATTTAGAAGTCATTCATGGCAAAGGAAAAACTGCAACTTTCGAAAATAAAGAATTATTTTGTTGCTAAAACTGTATAAAAAGTCTTAGACGAAATAGCACGTCATAATATATTTTTATTAGTTAAAAGTATTTGTTTATTAAATATTTATTTGCTTAATGCAACACAATATTAAAGATAATAATAATGGTATTAATAAACCTTTTAGCAAAAATCTACTTATATGTAAAAATTACCAATAATGGTAATAATAATAATAATAAAAATAAGATTAATAATAATACTAATAATGATAATAATATATTAATAATAATGATCACAATCATAATAATAATATTAATAATAATAAACACACTAATAATGATAATAATAATAATAATAATAATAGAAATGATATTAATAATAATAATAATAATAATAATAATAATAATAATAATAATAATAATAATAATAATAATAATAATAATAAAAATAATACATTTTAACCTTTAGAACTCACTTCCCCAAATTACTCAGAGAGAGGGGGAGAGAAAGAAAAGGGTTTGGGAAAAGGGATCTCACGAGGGGGTCGTCGGCGGCTTCGGCCGCTGGGGCGGCGTCGCGCTTGAGGACGCGCGGCGGCTGCTCGCCTGCAGACGGCGGCGGCGGCGGAGGGACCTCGTGCGGGAGGCTCTGGCGCGCGGCCAGGCGGGGACAGCAGGGGAAGAAGCGGCGGCGGATTTGGTCGCCTGGCGCCGGAGCGGCGGTCGGAGGAAGTTGAGACCGGCGGGCGGAGCTCCCGGCGTGGTTGACCGGAGTGGGCGCGGGTTCGTTTGGGCGGCGGTGAGCGGGTGAAAGGAGATCGGAGAGGGCGGCGGATGATCGGCGGCGGACTGGTGGAGGAGAGACGGGAGACTCGTCGGGGTGGTCGCTGCAGGGATGCACGGCGAAGTCGGGGACGCCGGAGTTTGGGCGCGCGCCGTACGCGGAGGCGGATCCGACTTCATGGCCGGCGGCAGAGAGGTGAGAGGGGGCGAGCGGCCTCTGATGGCGGAGGGATTTCTCCGGCGGCTTCCAGCGCGCACGGAGGAGGACGCTGGAGGCGGCAGATGCTGGTCGCCGTGGCGCTGTGTCTCGCCCGACGGCGCTGTGCTCGCCCGGGCGGCTCAGGTGAGGGTTCTCTCCCTCTCCTTTACTTTTCTGGTGGTTTGTGGTGGGGATGACGGTGGTGATGGCGATGTCGATGGTGGCGGTGGCGTCGATAATGATGGTGGTTCTGGTGGTTGTTGTGTCGGGGTGCTGGGGGTGTTCGGTCAGAGGGAGTCGAAAAAAGGGTTGGGCGTGGACTATGGGCAGTCGAGGGAACCATGGTGGTGGTGCAAGTGATGCGGGTGGTGGTGACAACGAAGATGGTGGTCGTGAGAGATGGCGGGGAGCTTTGCCGAAAATCGAAAGGTTGTAGGGTTAGGATTTGATTGGATTTGGCCGTATCGGGTGTGTCCGACACGGTGGTGGATGTGATGTATGTGTAATTGAAAATAATGGAGGAAGGGATATACACAGACACGATGCACCTGCACCTTTGTGGAAAATTTTGGATGATAGAGTTCATGGAAGAGTACCTGCCTATATATATAGGATGTGGGAATACCCATTGGATAAGGATTAGGATTAGGATTTAAACCCAGTTAGATAATTCACCTATTAATTTAAACCAATTTAATAAATTCAAATCCAAACAAAATCCAATTTAAATATAATTTAAAATCCATCTTTTATTTAAAACCCATTGAGATAATTTAAATTCCAAATGTAGTTATTGAGTTAATCTATTTAAATAAATCTAAAAATTAAATCAAGATTTAAATTGCAACCATAACTTTCAAATATATTTTTCAAAATACCATTAATAATAATTTCGAAAATAGTAAATATTTTTAAATATCTTTTCGAATAATAAAATATTAATATTAAATATATTTCAAAAATCACAATAAATATTAATATGAATAGTTTTAAACTACATTTAATAATTTAGATAAAACAATTATTAAACATAAACAATCAAATCTTTAAAATACCTCTTTACTAAATAAATTATTATAAAAATAAAATTTGAAAATAAACATGAAATAATTTTCTAGTTTTCTAAATTATCACTAGTCAATAAGATAGCATTTTATAAATAAATAATAAACTTGCCTTTAATAAAAATAATTATTATAGATATATTATTTTGAAACCCTTTACCGATAATAAAAATAAAAATCAATTTTCTAAAAATATGTACCTCGCACATATTCGCACTCGACGAGTAATATGAAAACGTAAATTTTCGTACGACGTACAATACGACTATGCGACGTATAAATACAAAAAAAATTCAGTACTAAAATATAGTGGAAATTTAGGGGTTTTACATCCTACCCAACTTAAAAGAATTTCGTCCTCGAAATTAAGAATTTGTAGGGGGGTGAGAAGACACGAGGGGTATTGGGGAGGAATAATCATTACGACGTCCAACGCAATCATGCAGTAGGAAATCGCGACTTCAATAACGACGAGAGTAATCATAGGTTAGCTTAAGAAGGAAGATGAGTACGGGTTAAAGTTAAAACACGATATCAAACAAAAAGGAATATTACGGTAAGAGAAAATAAATTAACGTTATGGCTTGAGAGTAGGTCGAGGGCACGATTAGGAGAACGATTAGATTCGCTCCTAATTTAAGTGATTAGGAGGGTCGAGAAAAGGACGAGTAGTTTAGGATAGCAATATCGAGTGATAATAATCATATTCGATATGAAGGCTAGAGAAGGTTCTAGTACAACGCCTTCGTCCTTCTAAAATAGGTGAAGGCGAAAGCAATAGGGAGTTCAAAAGACGATATTATCGAATGCAATTCGTGGTGCAAAGACGACCGAATAATTTCAAAAGAATTGTCAAGGCAGTCGTGGATGGGATTCTAGAGGACAAGTTTAGCTATGTCCCCACCCACGTAGAACGATAGATAAAAGCGAACCAAAGTGCACTCGGTTGATCAGACCATCATGCACCGGTTCTGATTAGACCATATGTTAGTGGACATGCCCAATAACATATGTCTTGATACAAGCCTGATAAAAGAATAAGCTTGCAAAAAAAAAAAATTATTAGTCAAGATAGTAAAACATAGGCATGAGAGATTAAGATTTAAAGAAGGTAGAATAATTCTAAGTCATACAGTCGTCCTATAATCTTCTTGTCCAAGTCTTTGGTTAGCTAGACGGGTTAGGTCCTCTAGATTCTAAGATCTAAATAAGCTTGCTAATATAGGTCACTAAGTCAAAGGGGTTGCTAGTTCATAAGGTATTCTACCCAACTTAAAGAATTAAACTAATGGTATTTTGGGACAATTAACTAGTAGGGTCAATCTCTAGCAAGCACGAAGGAAAGATAGGTATAGGGATGGAGGAAGCAAGCACGATGCAATTGATGAGTCAAACGGTAGATAAAAATCAAGGAAAGAGGTCAAGTATGTGGATGAGATCCTAGACTTCTAATCCTATACGCAGGCTTGCTTGGTACGGTAAAGTAACCAAACAATTTATCTAGACCTGCATGGGCCACCACAAAAATATGTAACGCCCCAGTCCCAAAATACGTAGGACCAAGTACGTAAATATGCCAGCTGTATTCATACGAAATACGTAGGTCTCGTATGAATACATAAGCTGTAAAATGTAGTAATCCAAGACAACTAAATCTCATCCACAATGAAAAGAATAATAATATGAATATCAACTCGAATATTTATGATACAATCGTTGGGCGGAGACAAAGTCCACTACCAACTATCTCAATGAAAGAAAATGTACAATAAATCGAGCGATAAAAATAGCAAGACGAACCAAGCGCAATTGTCTTCGAAGAAATGGAGAAGACCACGGCCTTGGCTAGAATACCTGCGGAAAACATGAACACACACCTGGGGAAAAACCAGGTCCTCAGAGGGACGTAACAAGATATATAAAAATAATACCATGATGAACTATAAATGATACATGATAAAGAAAAGACCACATGCTCCAACACAATGGAACCTAACCATCTAGGTGTAATGCAAGTCGAAAACTATACTGGAATGTATAAGTGGGTAGGAATAAAGCATAGCATCCACTAGAGGCTTTCGCATGAACTAGTATACGTCTCTGACCGTATCTGACGACGTGGTCAGGGCCGTGCAATGGATATATCCCCTAGTTTATACTTTGCATCGCTAGCATACCTCCTGACCGTATCTGACGTCGTGGTCAAGGCCGTGCAATGGATATATCCTCTAGCGACACACCCATAACAGGGAAACCATGAACACATAACCGGGCAATCTAGAAGCCTTTGGGCTAGCTCATACGTCCCAGTAGTTTTCCCCGCCCATGTATCACACAAGTCATATCCATGTCTTGGCGATCCATATCTCTATGCAAGTCGCTATCTAGACTCCGCTAATCCATAAATGAACCGACACACGAACCGCCCTTATCGGTAGCAAGTCGAATACGTAGGTTCGTGTCGACTCAATGATCCTCACTCATGTGTCGTGTATGAGACGTGTCAACAAGTCAAAGAAGTTATGAAGCATAACTTCAACTGTCACGCCCCAGAACCAGAATACTGGAGAGCGGGGGCAGACATAGCCAGCTACGTATAATGAAATGGAATCCACGTCACTATACGGTCACGGCTGTCTAGATATATGAGGGTTTAACTACAATCCATCAGTCTCCTATGGTCAAGAACAGCCTATTGTCTCAATCACAAGCAACTAGTAACAGTCACAAGATATTAGAGCATCAATATACAATAGTAAGGCGTCCCATACATTACATATTGGATGATCATGAAGCTAGTCGTACAAAATGTCAGGACTAGCAAGAGTTTTAGTCAGTACATGATCAACCCTAGGATTTGTCAATCATGTTACAGCCCGTAGGCAGACAGTAAATAAGGTGCAATACGAGCTAACACGCGCTCGCCGGCTAAACGCCTCAAAAGAATAATTTTACATGTAGAGTGGGAGGACGAAAGAAACCCACTCGTTGCCCTGGTTACGCCCGGTGGTCACCATCGGGCTAGAAGACAGATGGATCCTCTGGTGCTACTCCGATATCTGGCCACACAAAACCAGCTGGGTCAGACCCCAGAAAGAGCAAGTGCCACAAAGGAGGCTTCACTTAGGAACTAAAACCAGCATATCACAAATAAATAGTTAAGGTAATTAAAAGATACTGATAATAACTGAGATAACAATAATATATTGAGCACGGAGAAACCATTCAAGTAGCCAGACTGCAACCCTTAAACCAAACAAGGACCGGGATTGCACTCCTTCGCTTGAATAGAAACCCGCCTCAATTACTATTGATAAGGTAACAAGACAATAAACAAAGAGAGGACACAGAACTGCTCCGGGAGCCAGGTTACAACCCTTAAACCAAACAAGGACCGGGGTTGTAACCCTTCGCCTGAACAGAACTGGACTCCTGATCTTTATTGTTAAGGTCAGTATAAATAATCATGGTATTGAAGTAAGGTAAAACATGACGAGCATGACAGGGGTTGCAATAAGACAATAAACGAAGAGAGGACACAGAACTGCTCCGGGAGCCAGGTTACAACCCTTAAACCAAACAAGGACCGGGGTTGTAACCCTTCGCCTGAACAGAACTGGACCCCCGATCGTTATTGTTAAGACAAGCATCAATAATCATGTCCTGTCACAATCTTGCACAGGATCAGGATAAGACTAAGCTGGAATAAACTTCATTCAATCAATCACGGCCAAGCAAGGAGTACGGCTTGATACTTTAACTAACTAGGGTTATCACAGGCCTAGTTACTAGCAAGATGCAACGAGATTATCCCAACAACCACAAGCCCTGCAGACCATCCGGTTATCCAGGTCGAATGTCCGTTTAGGAAGAATGCAACACATGACTGTGTGCTGGAAATGTGCCCTACTCGTCGGTAGGCTACAAGTCCACTGAATGCGCCCAGATAACGGGATTGCCTGTAGCTGGGAATCTCTTTATGACTACTGAATCATTCTAATTAATTAGCCTTAGTCAATTTCAGTATACCTGCCTATATATATAGGATGTGGGAATACCCATTGGATAAGGATTAGGATTAGGATTTAAACCCAGTTAGATAATCCACCTATTAATTTAAACCAATTTAATAAATTCAAATCCAAACAAAATCTAATTTAAATATAATTTAAAATCCATCTTTTATTTAAAACCCATTGAGATAATTTAAATTCCAAATGTAGTTATTGAGTTAATCTATTTAAATACATCTAAAAATTAAATCAAGATTTAAATTGCCACCATAACTTTCAAATATATTTTTCAAAATACCATTAATAATAATTTCAAAAATAGTAAATATTTTTAAATATCTTTTCGAATAATAAAATATTAATATTAAATATATTTCGAAAATCACAATAAATATTAATATGAATAGTTTTAAACTACATTTAATAATTTAGATAAAACAATTATTAAACATAAACAATCAAATCTTTAAAATACCTCTTTACTAAATAAATTATTATAAAAATAAAATTTGAAAATAAAAATGAAATAATTTTCTAGTTTTCTAAATTATCACTAGTCAATAAGATAGCATTTTATAAATAAATAATAAACTTGCCTTTAATAAAAATAATTATTATAGATATATTATTTTGAAACCCTTTACCGATAATAAAAATAAAAATCAATTTTCTAAAAATATGCACCTCGCACATATTCGCACTCGACGAGTAATATGAAAACGTAAATTTTTGTACGACGTACAATACGACTATGCGACGTATAAATACAAAAAAAAAATTCAGTACTAAAATATAGTAGAAATTTAGGGGTTTTACAGTAAGCATACTTCAGGAGTTAAGATTTATATCCTTAAGGCCATTCTTTTGATTAGAGGCGTATTATAACATGAAGTTCGGAGATATAGAGAGCTTTAAGAAGCAAGGCCCTCGACCTTTCAAAGGAACCGAGGGTATCATCTACGCCGATGAATGGCTAGACAGCATGGAGCGTCTCTTGAGCGTCGTTCGACTCCCAGAGGACCTCAAGACCGAAGTAGTGGGACTCCAGCTATAGGATGTGGCGAGCATCTGGTATCGGAATGAACCCCGACTCCAGGACAAGTAGCTCGACTGGGACACCTTCAAGAGGCTGTTCCGCAGAAAGTTCTTCCCAACATCGGAGATGCGGGAGATGGAAAGACAATTCCAGGACCTGAAGCAAGGGAACATGACGGTCAGCGAATATGCGGCAGAGTTCGGCCGACTTAGCCGCTTTGCCCAGAACCTGGTTGCTGACCCCAAGGATCGTTCTGAATGATTCAGGTATGGATTAAGAGAAGAGATTCGCACACCTGTGATCGCAGGTGGCGCCAAGACTTATGAGAGGATCCTGATACGAGCTCAGGACGTGAAGAAGAGCCAGCCTTCTCGATCCAAGAGGGAGTATCCTGGAACTAACAACTTCCAGGGTAACCAGAAGAGGCCCAACAACAACAACAACATCAGGCCTTCGTATCACCAGCAGCAGCACCATCAGGCAAGGACAAATGACAGAGCGCCTCAGAAGCAGATCCCTGTCTGTGATTTTTACAAGAGGCCAGGACATCAGTCGAACATATGTAGGAAGAAGCTAGGACACTGCCTAGTCTGTGGGTCTGCCACCCACCAAGTGAGGGACTGTCCCTCGTCAGTCCACCGAACCAGAGCAACTCAACAAAGAGCTCCCCTATCCACTCAGCAGCAACGGTTCGGACAACACCAGCAGAAGACCGGACAAGCTTTTGCCCTAGTAGCTGAGGAGCAGGAACCATAGCAGGAACCCACCGCTGATGTCATCACAGGTTCCATTTATGTGTTTTCACATCCTGCTCTTGCATTATTTGATTCGGGTGCATCACATAGTTTCATATCATCAGAGTTTATTTCTGCACACCACCTAGATACGGGACTTAGCAAGGTGGTTAGTAGAGTTATGACTGGTGGTGGTCCCATACCCATCACTGAGGCTTGTAACTGTCCTATCACTATCTCAGGCCATCAGTTCTTAACACCCTTACTAGTGATGCCCCTGCCCAACTATGATGTAGTCCTAGGGATGGACTGGTTAAGTGAGCAGCATGCGCTGATAGATTATCACCGAGGATGTGTCATCTTCAGCCCACCAGGAGAAACGGAGTTTGAAATCTCTCGAGCTCCGGAAGACATGACGAGTGTTACCTACTCCTCAATCACCGAAGAACCCGGGCCTCCTCACCCTATCATCACGGAATTCATGGACGTCTTTCCAGATAGTCTTCCAGGATTGCCGCCGGATCGAGGTGTGGAATTCACCATCGATCTAGTACCAGGCTCTTCTCCTATTTCTCGGGGATGCTACAGAGTCAACCCCAAGGAGGCAAAGAAGATGAAGGATCAGATTGACGAGCTGAAGGCACAAGGATTTATCAGAGATGGGGCTTCACCCTGGGGAGCACCAGTTTTGTTCGTGCCCAAGAAGGATGGAACCGTGCGGATGTGCATTGACTACCGGACGCTGAACAACATCACCATCAAGAACAAGTACCCTCTGCCCCGGATCGACGACCTGTTTGATCAACTGAGTGGAGCCAAGGTATTTTCAAAGATAGATCTCAGATCAGGCTACCATCAAATCAAGGTCAGGAAGAAGAATATTCCCAAGACGGCGTTCAACACCAAGTATGGGCAATTTGAATTCTTGGTCATGCCGTTTGGACTGACAAATGCTCCCGCGGTATTCATGAACCTCATGAACAAGGTTTTCCATGAATACCTGGATCAGTTTGTTGTTGTCTTCATCGATGACATACTGATCTACTCGAAGACTGAGGAAGAGCATGAAGACCACCTGAGGAAAAGTGCTGAGCACCTTGAGGAAAGAGAAGCTCTATGGTAAGCTATCCAAATGCGAATTCTTTTTAGACAAAGTGGAATTTTTGGGCCATGTTGTCACATGAGAAGGAATTTCGGTGGATCCAAAGAAGATAGCTGCCATTGAGAAGTGGACTGCACCAAGCTCGGTTGCAGAGATCAGAAGCTTTTTGGGTTTGGCTGGCTACTACCGAAAGTTTGTGAAGGATTTCTCCAAGATTGTTGAACCAATGACGAAGCTTACCAGGAAGAACAAGGAATTCATATGGTCTGAAGCTTGCCAGTCAGCCTTTGAGGAATTGAAGAAGAGGCTTACAACAGCGCCGATACTTGCGCTACCCGCAGGTACCGGCGGTTTCTCAATCTATAGTGATGCTTCCGGTAAGGGATTGGATTGCGTTCTTCAACAACACAGAAAAGTAATTGCTTACGCATCTAGGCAATTACGGACTCATGAGAAGAACTATCCCACACATGATTTGGAGCTTGCAGCGGTGATATTTGCTTTGAAGCTATGGAAGCACTACCTGTATGGAGAGAGTGAAAATATTTACGGACCACAAAAGTCTGAAATATATTTTCACTCAGAAAGAGCTGAACATGAGACAGAGGCGATGGCTGGAGCTGATGAAGGATTTTGACATCAACCTGCAATATCATCCGGGTAAGGCTAATGTTGTTGCAGATGCACTTAGTCGATATCCGATGGCTATGTTCTTGACCAAGGAACGTCATTTGCTGGAGGACATGGAGAAGCTTGGATTGGAGATTGTACTGCCTGAAGAGGAAATGAAGAAACTGGGAAGAAAAGCCATCGTACCAGGAGCTAAATCATCATTGATGCAATTGCAAGTGCGTTCAAGTCTTATGGACAGAGTCAAGGAGGCACAATTCTAAGACGAGACGCTTTGCAAACTCAGAGATCAGGTGCTGGCAGGAACACTTGAAGGATTCTCAATCGCCAGCGATGGAGCACTGAAGAATGGTACGAGGCTTTGCGTACCAATTGGCGAACTGAGGAACGAGCTGATATAAGAAGCGCACCAGTCGCAGTATTCCATACATCCTGGAGCCAACAAAATGTACCGGGATATGCGTACAATAGTGTGGTGGTACGGAATGAAGAAGGACGTATCCAGGTATGTGGCTAGATGTTTAATTTGTCAGCAAGTTAAAGCCAGCAGACAGAGACCAGCAGGATTATTGTAGCCGCTTGACATTCCGGAGTAGAAATGGGAGCACATAACGATAGATTTTGTGTCGGAACTGTCTCGATCCCAAGGAGGGAAGGATGCCATTTGGGTTATTGTGGACCGACTGACGAAGTCAGCTCACTTTATCCCCTTTAAGGTTGGTTTATCCACCGAGAAGTTGGCAGCACTGTACATGCGGTACATCTACCGGATTCATGGAGTTTCGGTAAGTATCGTGTCTGACAGAGATACTAGATTTACCTCTCACTTTTGGAAGAGTTTGTATGACAGCTTGGGAACCCAACTGAAGTTCAGCACCGCCTACCACCCCCAGACTGACGGGCAATCAGAGAGAACAATCCAGACGCTAGAAGACATGCTGAGATCCTGCGTCCTGGAATTTGGAGGGTCTTGGGAAGACCATTTGCACTTGGTGGAGTTCTCTTACAACAACAGCTACCAAGCTAGCATCGGTATGACACCGTTCGAGGCACTCTATGGACGTCGTTGCCGTACTCCACTTACTTGGGACGACGTCGGAGAACGAGTATTGCTTGGACCTGAGATGGTGACCGATGCAGCAGAGAAGGTGAGAATGATTAGGGACAAGCTCAGGATTGCCCAGGACAGACAGAAGCATTGGGCCGATTGCAGTCGACGGCCTTTGGAGTTTGAAGAAGGCGACAGTGTATTTGTGAAGATATCTTCTACCAGAGGAACCATTCGTTTCGGCAGAGCAGGAAAGTTAAGCCCCAGGTATATTGGTCCATTTAAAGTACTTAACAGGATTGGAGAAGTGGCTTATCGGGTGGCTCTACACCCAAGTCTCGAAGGCGTCCACAACGTCTTCCACGTTTCGCAGCTGAGACGCTACATCTCGGACCCGAGCCACATCTTGGACCATTCAGAGCTGGAGATTGGACCCAGCCTCACAGTGCCGGAGAAGCCACTGGCGATATTGGACAGAGGCGAGAAGAGAATCAGGAACTCTGTGACGCCAATAGTCAGAGTTATGTGGCGGCACAACTCACCAGACGAGTCGACTTGGGAGCGAGAAGACCAGATGCGGGAGCAGTACCCGTACCTGTTTGAGACTTGAGGTAACCCCTAGCCCTGACTTTAATTTCGAGGACAAAATTTTTTTAGGAGGGAAGATTGTGAAACCCAATTTTTGAATAGTAATTTAATATTATTGCTATTATTATTATTAGTATTATTTTGAGTTTAAAATAAGTTTCAAAATTAAAAACATGGATTTGTGAGTGCTGACCCAGACCCGAGCCCGGACCCGATTCTCGAACCCAAACCCAACCTGAACCATTTTCTCCTTTCAATTAATTCTGATTGTTTTTTTTTTAAATAAATAAATAAAAATGCTTGGAGCTGGTCCAAGTTGGACCAGCAACTCCTCAACCCACGTCCTTCTTTCCCCACTTATCTCTCTCCTTTAATCCCTCACGTTCACTCACACCACCCCACTCCCCCATTTATAATTCCCTTCACCTACTCCACCTCTCCCTCAAACTCTTCACCAGAGAACCAAACCCCTTCCCCTCACTTCCACTCCTCTTCACCAAACTCCCCTTTCCCTTCCGAGAGACCAGACACCCCCGCCGAGCTTCCCGAGCCCGACTCCCGGCCGGCCGCGCCCCGCAGCCGTTCCCTCCGGCCAACCCCGACGCCGGCGCCCCCAGCAGCGGCCGCCGACCCACGCGCCCGACGCCGGCGCCCCTCCCAGCGCGGCCGACCCCGCCTCCAGCGCGCCCCCAGCTCCCCGGCACGCAACCCTGTGCGGCGCCGACCCTTCGTGGGCCTCCCAGCGACCGCCTTCGCAGCGGACCCCCGGCTCCCTGCGCCCGACGCCGGCGTCCGCCTCCGGCCTCGTCCAGCGCTGTCCCGCGCTTCGACTGTTCTCTTTGCTCTGGTTCCCGCGAGCCCGTGTCCGCTGTTCTGGATAGCCCTATCCAGCAGAGTCTTGGATTTCCGTCGCGTTTCGGATCTCTTTATTTCTATAATTTTACATCTGAGAGCTCTAGCCGAAAAACCCAAGGTATAACCCCTGTCCCGTTCCATTTTCATTCTGTCAATGATGAGATTGGTCCCCGATTCCCTCCCGGGAATTCGGTTTTTAGCGACGTCGTAGTTTCGGAACCTTCGGAAAGGTTCTGTTGGTTGTTTTGCTTTTTCGAAACTTTTCAAAAAATGGATTTCTTAATATTTTGGGTTTTCAGATTTTTCCGGTAGCGTGCTGTGATGTTTTGGTTGGATTCGGACTCCCAAATTCATTTCGGGTCATTCCGAATTAATATTTGGAATATTGTGGTTATTCCCTGGTTTGGGATTTGCAGGAAAATGTTGGCATATTTCCCAGTTTTTGGGTTGACCAAAAACAGAGGAGATGCTACCGGATTTTTCCGTAAATTTAATTATATTTTAAAAATAATTTTTAAAATGGATTTCCGAAATATATTAAATATTTTGGTTTTGGGCGACGACCATATCGGTCAATGGGCCCCGGCTAAGTGCAAACGAAACCGGCTATGCCCGGACGTTGAGGCATTAGCCTAGTTGACGATTGGACCATATCTGAGACTCGTTATTATTTAATTTAATTTATTATTTATTTATTCATATTTTATTTATAGGAAGTTTAGAACAAACGACCGTTTTTGTCTTATTTCAATTTATGTAAATAAATTGTAATGGGCATAAGCCCAGCTGGTTGTTAGCTCTGTAACTTGTAAATTGGTAGGGTAGGATTTTTGTTATTTGTTGATTTTGCGAGTTTTTATATCAAACGCATAAATCTAATAATAGTTATTTTCATATAGAAAATTAATAAATATTTCTCACAATAAAATCTGCAAGTTTTAATAATTAACAACGCTCATGTATTTCTCATTAAAATAAGAAATTTAGTTTTATATGTATAAATATAAAAATACAAAGTTTTAATCAATTAATTTGGTATCGACGAATTTTTCCCAAAATACAAAGTTTAAACGATCTTTTCCTCGTTATTAATCCAACGCATCAATAATCGTGTTTTGTTTGTGTTTTTTAATAAAGAATTAAAATTGATTAGGACACAATTAGAGATTTTAACTAGCGTAGTTAGATTGTGTTAGTTTATAGTTATTTCTCGAATGATTAGGACATCAATAATCCAACGCATCAGTAACCCTGGATTCTGAGCCAATTTCTCGAATGTAGGAATTCGAGGACGATCCTAAATTCCCAACTCGAAGTCTTCATCCTCTCCAGTCCAGTCTATTTTGAGGCAAGTATAGTTTGTGTTAGTTTATAGTTATTTTAATAATCGTCTTATTGCAAGTTTAAACCACGATGCAAACACGAAACTCTCTCTGAGAGTACTGATTGTGACTACTGTAACTGATTGGGGACTGGGGGAATAGAGTAATGTTTATGACCACATCCACTGTAACTTAGAACTGTATTAGCTTACCCCTCATACACACGGGGATAACCCGAATCGTATCAATAGGATACAACTGTAAAACCCAAGCCGGTCATATTCATTGCCTATTCAAATCACACTGTTTTACTGCTAGAAAACTGTTCATTTCTAAACTGTTTAAAAGTACATGATTCTATTATTTATTTTAACTGTTTAATTGGCATGAATTGTACTTTGCTCCCTCCTGACTGGAGATACATTTTTAGGGGACATTGAGGATGCTGAGCTGTTATACAGCAGTTACTACGACCCTGTTCTGTATCCTGTAGTGCTGCCAGAGTCCCCATTGGAGGACGTTGGGACTGAGGCCGATGAGCCGGCTGATTAGATAGCTTTTCCTTCTTCCAGCTTTGTTGTTTATTTGAAACTCTGTTATTTGAATTCAGTTATTTATTTCAGTACATTTAAATTCCAGTTGTATTTGATTTCAAAGTTTAATAAAGTTTCATTTTCGAATTTGAGTTGTGACAAATATAGATGTTGTTGTATGGTTACCTGCTAATGGAACAGCTTACTGCCGCCGTCTCAACAACGGTGCAGGCTGGGCATGATCCGGTTCGACCCAATTATTTGGGATCGGGTCATGACAGCTAGTCAAACAAATTCAAATAATGGTGAACCACATCTCAAGATACCTAGTACATCATTAATATCAAGTCTTTGGACAGTGATATTAACTGTAAGTGGTACTCTTGGTGTAGTGATCAACGTTGACAATAAGTCATGTCAAATAATAAGCCTATCTTTGGATCGGGTTATTGTTCACATGTAAACCGTATAATTGTCACACATTTATCACCCCAAGTATGTGTGTAATTCGGCCAAGTATTAACCTTCCTTTGGGCCGGCTAATACCCGCATGAATATACACACACAAACATCTGACATCCCTCATAGACTATCTACGCAAGAGAGGTCACTTTGGCGACATCTTGTTTCAATGGGCCTATTTAGAATATTAGACAACTATTGCTAGTCATAAAAGGTACCAAAAATTTGAATGTTGACTAAATTTTACAAAACTGAATCATGTCCAAATCCTTCTGTTTATTTAAATTAAATAAACATAAATCCTTATGAACTTGCATATTTAAAATTTAAATAATCAACTGATTAAACTCCAACAAATATATGCATCAACAGATAATATCAAATAATTCATAAGGATGACTTTAAATAGAATAATCTATAGAAGACCAAATATATGCATCAACAGATTACATCAACTAATCCACAAGGATTACTTCAAATAAAATAATCTATAAATATTATACCAAAATTGATCTACTATATCAAAAGCATGTGAATCTTGTGCATGATTTAAATAACGAATTAAATCAGCCAACTAAATAAACCTTCATACAGAAAACTCTTCTTTAGTTCTGTTGGTTCATTACTACATCGATCAAAGCACAACGTGGCTGAGTTGGTCTAAAGGCGGCAGATTAAGGTTCTGGTCCGAAAGGGTTGTGGGTTCAAATCCCACACCCAACAAAAAAAATGCCATTAATATGGCTGAGATGGTCTAAGGCTGCACTTTAAGGTTCTGGTCCGAAAGGTCGTGGGTTCAAGTCCCACTCTTAATAAAACTTCACTCTTTAATATTATAAAGAGAAAAATCTAGTTTGACATGAAGAACAACAATGAAAGTAAAAACATGCCAGACACCAATCAACTTTCCAAAGTAAATTTTTCGGAACTTTCAAACATAAAGATAAATATTTATAATATAAATCCGAAAAACTACCTTTACAGATTCAACAAGATGCAGAAGTATCAAGCTTTGAATATTACCAAAAAAAAAAAATGAAGTTGTTGTATATAGCAATGGACAAGGAGAGTTGAATACCATAAGCCGGCGGAGCAACAGAACTTTACTCAACATGGTTGAAGAGGGTGTTATCTTAAAAAAAAATATGGTTCAATATTATATTATACAGCAAAGTAGTATGCTCATGAACTATATATTACACAATCCGTATAATATTAGGTCACCAGACTTTCTTTTCGGGATCAATCTTAAAAAAGACACTCACAAACCATATACTTTGGATAAATCTTTTAAGCTTTACTATATATTATACAGTATTTTCCTAATATTCGGCATCAATCTTAAAAAAAAAAAATTGATCGAGCAATTGAAACCCTAAATTAAATTAGATGGAACGATCTAGGGTTCCTCAACAACAATAAAAATTGATTCTGAAACTTCAACCTCATAAATCAAATAGGGTGGCTCTGATACCACTTGTTTGACATTTATTGTACCATGTCGATTCATGAGATGAAGAACATAAATTAAATTGCGGAAGCGTACCTGAATCCATTGCTAGGCTTGATGGATCTTGAAGCGGTCGTCCTTTTATGGGGTTCGATCTTCCAACTTGCTACGACCCTTAATGACAAAGAAGAATCCGAATCCTTTGTCCCTCTCTTTCTGTTGATGGGAATGCAGAAGAGAAAAAAAAAAAAAAAAACTCTTCTTTTGGTGGCCGTATAAGTTGGGGACCATAACCCTAATGAATATATATATATATATATATATATATATATATATATATATATATATATATATATATATCTGTGTGTGTGTGTGTGTGTTTTGATATTTCTAATTTAGTCTCTCATCAAATTAGAATTATCTCCGGTATCTACACATTAATTCCATGACAAATATACCCTTAAGCCAATTTTCAAATAGACCACTTTAATTTGGCTTAATTATTTAGATAGCCCAACACAATTAATTTTACATGTGTGGTCCATATTATTGAATAATTCCAACACTTCCATAATCTGTTTGTTTGCCATGTCAAATATTTCGGTTTTAATTACTTGTGCTTGTGTGCTCTATTATTTTTGAAAACTCGGTTAAGTATCTATGAAATTGATGAAAATATGTTGCCTATCCCTGTATTTCAGTACTTCATTTCTATGGATGTTAAGATTGTGAACACGACCGTGCTCGTGCAATTTTGCCCATTATGCTTGAGTAGGTGGTAGTCACTAGTTGCTTCTCTATGTGGTTCCTTGTGTTAGATTCCAACTTTGAGTCTGTTGTGCTCTGGAGGAGTACAGAGAGTACTCCAAACACAACCAAGATCATGAAACACTTGGAGCTCATTATCTTCTCCATCTGTTCTCCAAACAAGAAGAGGCACTATAATTTAAGGTAAGTGCTGCTATCATGTCCTTTATATCTGCAGTAGCAAAGACTTTTAACTTGTTAAAGATCAAGGTTAGGTGCATGCAGAGGGGCCCAATCTACACTATCATAGGCATCAAATCATGTCTATATACTGGCAAAATCTTCCTGTTTATAAATTTTGTGTTGAATGTCTTATGGGGGATTATGTTGTCTAATGCTTTCTTGAGAGAACCAAACTCTTTCCAAGAAGGCATGTGGGACTAGTGCTCTAGGAACCAAAATGGGGGAATTATTGGCCTAGGCTTGTCTATATGTGAAGCTATGTCTCAGTACTTTTAGTAGCTACCATGTAAATAATAGAAGGTAGGGAGGAGCCTCTTCTACTACTCGGTCAAGGCCGAGGGGGATGTTGTTTACAAGAAGCCTCTCAACTTATTGGCAAGCGAATTGTGCACAAAAGAGGGGCTCCGAGAAACCTAGAGGAGAGGACTAATTGATAAATCTACATGTTTTGTACAGCTGACTTAAAATATTCACACATCAACTAATACACTTGTGCAGATTCATGAGATGTCAAAAATTATGAACATATTATTCTTAACTTATATTGATTATATGGAGTATAGACATATTTGTTCACATTGTTCCTTAAAAGCTTGCTTCATTTATCCATATGTGAATCGTGTCATGGTCAAGCAGAAAGGCTCCTTGATTCAGCAAAGGAAATGGAAGACTCAATCGCTGTGAATTTAAGGTTCTCATAATTGTTAACTTCAATTTTATTATATTACTTACTGTTTGTATCAGTGTATTCATGTCTTATCATCTTCCTAGCGTTATGGCTGAGAATTTATGCACTTAGTAGCTGAACAAGTGTAGACAGTATAATAAAGACATGCTAGGATGTGTGTAGTGGTTGGGAGAGGAGGGGGGTGGTTTAAAATATAGTGTACCTGGTAACTGTGATTTGGAACAAATGATGAAAAGAAATTGATGGAAAAACTCTGAAATGAATTACCACATCCACAAGGGGAAAATGAAGTATGATAATTATACAGGTTGTTGACTAAGAACAAGGATGTTTCTTGTTTCTCACGTCTCTAAATTTAAACTGCTAGCATATCAGATTCTGATGTGATTTGAATTAGCAATTTGAAGAGATGTCACAATTTGGTATTGGTGAATGATGTTTCAATGTTTTGAGTCCGGCTGCCCTAAAAGGGAAAGATGTATAAATTTTTGGATTTTAAAATGTAATGGTGATATGTTGGTGACATAAAAGTTGGAAAAAGAGTGATATATTTTGAAATGTAATTAAGATGATATGATATTTGGATATTTTTAATGAAATGTTTCAAATGTTAGTTAAATTTCATATTTCTGTTGTCTCAGGAAATTAATATGCTTTTTATAACACATTGAATTATGAGCATTGACAGGTAATATATATGTGTGTGAATGACAAGAACAGAACGTTACAAAGTATTATGTATAAGTTCTTTTTATAATGTTTCATGAACGCTTTCTGAATAGTTTCAGAACCAGATCATTTTAGTAAGCGTTATGTATATATAACCTATTAATGTCGTTTTCAAATTTAGTGTTATATATAATTGACTTAATTATGTCGTTTTTAATATAAAAAAAATGTCATATAAGTGTAAGTCATATATAACGGTTTTTCTAAACTTTTATAACACCCGTGTTCATGACGGTTGCCTGCTTCAAAAAAAACCGTCATTAATTGTCATATATGACGGTTTTTACCCGTCATAAAATGATATTTTTCTTGTAATGATATGGGGCCTGCACCACTGGCAATGATGAAAATGTGCTTCACATGCCATGGCCACAAAGTTCCAGGAACACACAAATGTAAAAGTTCTACAGGTGAGCTGAGTGAACCTTTGCATATCCATCCATGGTTTGGTTCCACATGCAAAGTTTGGCATTGTGGCATGGACGTTGGTAGCAACTATTGGCTACTTTCCGTCTTCCCCTCATCATTGATATCAGGGTTCTTAGATCCAGGTCCCTGCTCTGAAAACTAATTCATTTTGAACTACTACTTTTCGAGTGACCAGGAAAAAAATAAGTTACAATATGTAGTAGTAGTATATATTAGATCAAAGACATCATTTGCAATTTGAATTAAGATTTTGCTGGCTTCATTTATTTTGTTTCTATTGTAATTTTGTTTTTGTTATTTTGCAAGAGTATGGATCAACAGAAAAAGTGTCAAGAAAAGGCGACGTATATAGCTTTGGAATTTTGTTGCTATAAACTTTTACAAGGAAAAAGCCGACCGATGCCATGTTTGTGTTGGCCCATTCCATGGTCACACCCGATTTCGATAATCAACATACACTTAAGTCAATACACAAAATATAGAAAATGCTGCTAATCATTTCAGGATACATGAAATCAAATTCAACGGACGATGTACTGCATCAAACAAAGCGTCAACATGTAAGCCCCCTGAATTTCCCGAATTATTTTTCGAATTTTCTAATGAATTATTTTCAATAATTCATTTCTATATAATTAATTTCGATTTGATAAATTTTGATTTAATGCTCTTTACCGTGACTTGGATTTCTAGAGCATCAGGGATGCCAGTCTCTGGAAACTTCCTTCTTGGAGTTTGTAGTAGACGAGATTATCTTCACAGTTATATTTCGTGTCCCACTCGAACTTGTTCTCTTGTACTCCTTTTACTTCGCGCAAGTTCGGGTCAATTTAGACCATTTAATTAATAATTGATTTTCCACTCTTTTCCTTGATCATCGTTTGTACGTTACCGTGACTTTTAATTTAGGAGCACCAGACCTGTCTTTTTCTTGAAACCAACTTGTCATGTCTGATCTACTCGAGACGCTCTTCACCCCTGACCTTCGTGTCCCACTCAGACACTCTATTTTGTGCTCCATTTCCTTCGCACAACTTTCGGTTCAATTTAGGCCAATTAATTATCTACCGTAAAACCTGATTTAATTTCCCATTTAATTTCGGTACCCGACATCGACCCAACCTAGCCGACCCCAAATATGGACATGGCCCACACGAAGCCTACTACCCGTCTGACACTTGTGTCCCATTTATTTGAGCTCCCACATGCTACTTATTTACCCATGATTATAATACCTATTTCAAATTCGAATATTGCCTCATGTCCGATTTTGGTCCGACCCGGCTCGACCGAACCCGAACCCAAGCTCCATATTGTTCTCTTGTGACTGCCCAAATATTCCACATAATTTTCCTATTTTTTTCTATTTTGAAAATATCTAATTCTCTCTCTTTGTATATGTATATACACACACACACACACACACACACACACACACACATATATATATATATATATATATATATATATATATATATATATATATATATATATATATATATATATATATATATATAATACTATCTCTCTCTCTCTCTCTCTCTCTCTCTCATCACTCACACACAAACTCTCTCTCCTCTCCCCATGGCAGCAGACCTATCCCTCTCTCTATATATTTTCTCTCTTTATACTTTCTCTCTACTCTCTCTCTAATAATAATATCTATCACTCATTCTATATATAGTATATATATATACACACACAAATATCTCTCCCCCTTTACACCTACACGCTCCCCCTCACTCCCCATACCAGCTCACAACCCCCCTGCTGTACACGAACACCCCCCTCTCTCTCTACTAATATATCTCTCTCTCAATCTCTTTTATACACCCACACACACAAACTTCACTCTCTCCCTCTCTCAACAAACACACACACACACTCCACCCTCACCCCACCATGCCGACAGCCCCATGGCTTGGCCGACCCCCTCCCGAGCGCCACCATCGGCCACCTCCATGGCCGAACTTCTCCTCCTCCTTTTTCTTCACTTCACTACCACCATCACCATTGTCATCACCTACACCACCAAAACCATCATCCTACTCCACCTCCTCCACCCTTGCCGATCGGCCACGGCCACCACCGTCGCGTCGTCGCCGCCCCGCCGACGCGCCGCCGTGCCAGGCTAACGCCGCCGACGAGGCAGCCCGCAGCAGCAGCATGCAGCGCGGCAGCTGCAGCAAGAAGCAACCGGCAGCAGCAGCAGCAGCCGCGCGTGGCCGCACGCCGCCGTCGCATGGCCGGCCGCCGCCGCCAGCAAGCCACCCTCCATGGCCGGGCGCACACCTCCGCACTCTCCCGTGGCGGCCAACGTCCTCCGGGACGCGCCGTCTAGGCGTTTTCAACATTTTTCTCGGAGTTCCGTCGACGCGCGCGCGGAGATGTTTCAGAAATGGTGTTTCGGGACAGCAACTTCGTGCTGATTTTCTGGAAAATCCGACCGTTGGATCGGCGATTTCTTCCCTCCGTCTCAATCTCGGTATATACCCCTTCATCCCTGTCAAATTTGAACCGTTAATTTCGTCGTTTGATACATCAAAACCGGCCACCAAGTTGACGTTTTAATTTGTACTATTTTTGGACAGTTTCGTGACGCCAACTTCGCGGGTTCGTATCTTCGCCGTCGCAGCTTCGTTTTGCGCGCCGTCAGTTCTGGTGCACAGCTGGTATAACCCTCTTCCTTCCCCCTTTAGATTTCATTTCAGTTTGAGCTTGTTAGGTCGGTCGAATTCGACGCCAAAGTTGGTCGTTCGAATTCTTAGTGTTGCACTTGTAAAATTTCATTTTTGAACCCGGGACTCCGGATTCAATTTCTGACACCACCAATAGACTCATGGCGTCGTTCTGGTATGTTTTCATATAAAGTTTGCTTGATTTGGAGAACGTGGGCCCTAGCACGCATTTCGGTGCAAAGCGGGTCCCACTTTCTGAGTCAACGGGACTTTTTGACGTCGGCTCATCGGAATCCAATTCTGGATATACCGTTGAGTTCGTATCGTCATTCTGGACTCGTTGACATATAATTTGCTAGGTTTTAGTGGACATTGGTTCCGGCACGCATTTCGGTGCAAGTCGGATACCAATATCCGGGTCAACATGTCATTTTGAGTTTGGCTCATCGGAATCCAATTCCGGATATACCGTTGGGTTCGTATCGTCATTCTGGATTCGTGGACATATAATTTGTTTGGTTTTGTGCACTTTTATTTCGGCACGTTTTTCGGTGCAAAGTGTGTCCAACGGCGGACATCATTTTGGCCCAAAATTACCGTTTTGCCCCTGTGTCCAAATTGGACTTTTGGACAGGCTACCCTAGCTGATTTGACCATTCTGGACACGTTGGTGATGTTAGTTTCATCATCCGACAACATCTGTAGATTTCTTCCCTTTTTGTGTCATCCTATTATTATAATATTTTCTCCTTTTGGTTGTTTTAGAGACCCGTCGATTTCAGTGATTTCTAAATCACTGAAATTCATAAGTTGACCTTGTAGATATTTATAGAGACTAGCTTGACCATGGTTGACTACTTTGACTAGACGTCAAAGTAGAGTCAACAGTTGACCTAGGTTTGATCAGACTTGACCAACGTTGACTTTTTGACCAAAGTCAACTGTAGGTCAACCATTGACCTATTTAACCTAGATTAGACTTAGGGTTGACCAGAGTTGACCAGTTGACCAAAGTCAACTGTACGTCAACCTTGATCCAGTTTGTCTTAGTTTGACCTAGATGTTAGTATATCTTTTGACCCTGATCAGCTCTTGTGTTATTTCATATTTAGGTCTGTGGCTTTACTCTGAACCCTGATTCATATTGACAGCAGGACCCCAGGCGAGTACATTCTCTGATAACTTATTCCCAATTTATGATAACTGTTATGATTCATGTACTTAGTGTTGATATGCTTATTCCTGACACATGGTTCTCACGGATTGGTATTCTTGGATCCCGACGAGAGATGTTTCTCCTTCTTAGGTTGGGATGTATTGTGCAAGCTCCCTTGTAGCTCTTGCTCAATATATGGTCACTGATTCTAGAGAAGGTTCGCGACCTTCTCAGTAGAATCCCGTGCAGTGACGTGTCCTGTTTGGATCCATTCTACCAATTGGGGTAGGGGGAGTAGTAGCGTATGCCTGTGATCATATCCCCTTGCATTCTTGAACAGTGTGAGTCATATACCGCACTTATGACTTGCCAGGCCGATTCTTGATAGTTACCCAAGCCGATCACAAGTTGAAACTGCTACTCACACACATTGGATATATGGCTTACCTTGATTTGTGTACATACCCTGATTTAGTTCTACTTTCTTGTTCTAGCTCTAGCTCTACAGCTTACCATGCCATGATACATATATGTACACTCCATTATTTCATTATATATGCTCTATTTACAGTCTTATAGCTTTTATTCTATCTTGAGATCTGTTATGAGATATATGTACTCGTTCCATCCTGACCGGATATGTTGACAAATTTTAGGAGTAGTTGTGCCCTCATTATTGGACTTCATGATGTTGCTAGCTGAGGTGGATCTCACTATTCTTCTATGGGAGTTGCCTGGTAGTTATCCTTAGTTAGTCTTGTTGTTCCTTCTTTATCTTTCATGTCTTATGATTATTGTAGATTCTAGTTGTTCTAGTGATATTGTTATTATTTTTTTGTCTTATCTTCCTTAGTTTTCGTGATGTGACATGGGTACATTTCTAGTTATGGATTCTTAGATGTTGTAGTTAGTATAGTATACTTGACAGCGTTCTACCGCCGATACCGCGGCGTAGGCTGGACGTGGCCCACGTATTCGTACCCGTATATCCGGGTGCGGGTCGTGACACAACATCATCAAATCTTCAGAAGACTCTTTTCTCATTTTATTCTGTATTTTATATTTTATTGAGTCTAGGATTTATTTTGTAAAATCAGGTTTGGTAATACTGGCTTAGGGTTAAAACTGTCCACATTCCAAAAGCCTACCTATTTACCATTCGTATTTTATTTACAAAATATTTCAAAAACATATTTTGAAAATAGCCTTTACAAATGATTTTACAAATAACCAAAAACATATTTTGAAAACTGTTTTTGCAAATGATTTTTCAAATATCTCCTGACAGAACTCGTAACCGAGTTCGGCCCGAGTTCGGTCAAAAATGATTCAAACTTCTGTTGCCTCCAAATCAGCGAGCAACGTCTCTTTGCAAGATATTTGCATCCGAACTCTGCCCGAGTTCTGCCCGAGTTCGGTTCGAGAAAACACCTATAAATAGAGAAGAACTTTCCATTCCAGATCACTCATTCACTCTTCATCTTCTCTTCTCTACTATTCAAGTGTTTTCAAACGATCTAAGATTTTCAAATCATACCTATACACCTCTTAGCCAAAAGCCAGTACTATCAGATTTGATTTAGAGTCTTTTGGTGTTTCAAGAGTTGTAAAGAGGTCGTTCAAGTTCAACAACTTTTCTGTTGTAGAGCTGGTCGTGCGCTCGTCACCAAGCACGGTATTGTGAAGCTGGTCGTGCGCTTGTCACCAAGCACGGTGTTGTAAGAGACTGCAAGCTCTCAGTTAAAGCTTGTGCCATTAGTGGATTAACATCGAGCAAGAGTACTCGAGACTGGATTAGTCCTCTCAGAGGGATACCAGTATATATCGCGGTGTTACTGAGTTTGAATTCTCTATCTTTATTTACTGTCTCTTACATATCTGCCATAGTTTAATTTTTAATTGGTGATTATTTTCCGCTGCACACACACACTCTATTCACCCCCCTCTAGAGGTGCTCAACGGTCCTACAATTGGTATCAGAGCGGGTTATATTCTTATATAACATACCTCAGAGAGTATATATATGGCAGCCGTGAAATCAATATTCAACGGTGAAGGGCAATCCACAAATAGACCTCCCTTATTTGATGGAACAAATTATACCTATTGGAAAACACGAATGACTTTCTTTCTAAAATCTCTTTACTTTGATCTTTGGTCAATAGTCATTGATGGTTATAAGAAACCACCACCCACAGTGGTTGAAGGTATTCTTATGGAAAAGCCTCATGACAAATATACCGAAGCTGAAAAAGCTAAGGCTAGTCTTGATGCTCGTGCCATCAATGCACTATTCTGTGCAATTGACAAAATCGAGTTCAACAGAGTTTCAACCTGTAAGACGTCTCACGAAATTTGGAAAGTCCTTGAGATAACCCATGAAGGGACTTCCCAAGTGAAGGAATCCAAAATTAGTAGACTGACTCAGGAATATGAATCTTTTAAGATGAAACCCGATGAGTCAATTACACAGATGTTTACTCGTTTTCTTGATATAACTAATCCTTTACAATCTCTTGGTAAAGATTACAGCAATCACGAGAAGATCAGAAAAGTGTTGCGGGCTCTAACAAAGAACTGGAATCCAAAAGCCACAGCGATCATTGAAGGAAACGATCTCACCACTATGACTCTGGAAACGCTGATGGGCAAACTCATGACCCATGAACTCGACTTGCAAGATTTTGAAGAAGCGACACCAAAGGAGAAATCTATTGCCTTCAAAGCTCAAGCAAGAAAATCAACATACAACGATTCCGATGAAGAATCGTCAAGTGGTGATGAACGAGCCCTACTTGTGAAGAACTTCAAGAAATATCTAAAGTTCACAAGCCGAAAGAAGAAAGATGTCCAAGAAAGCAACGAAGATGAAACTATATGCTTTGGATGCAAGAAGTCAGGGCATATGAAGAATGACTGTCCAATCACCAAGAAAAGCAGTCCATACGATAGATCAAGATCAAGCAGAAAAGCAACAACCGGTCGAAAGTATGCTAACACAAGCATCTGGCACGAAAGCGATGCCAGTGATTCAGAAGAAGAGGATAGACCCTGCGGAAATGCAAATGTCTGTCTTATGGCATTTGATAAGGTATCTTCAAACCCTCTTTATGATGATTTTACTTTCGATGAATTAGAGAATGCCTTTAGCGAACTACCTGAAGATCACAAAACTGTGCTTGACAAGTATAAGCAATCTCGAAAAGAGATTAAGGCATACACAACCGAGTTAGCTAGACTGTCCAATCTCATTACAGATATTAAAGAGACGTCTACTACCGGTAACACGGAAGAGATAGCCAAACTCAAGGTAGACTATCATGAGGCTATCCTCACTATTGAAAAGAAAGAAAGAGATTATGTTAAGATGCAAAAGTTGTATGACACAGAGAAGAAGATGCACTTAGTAACAGAACACAGACTCTCAGTTATGACTGCTAAATATGAAGAGTCTATTGCGGTTTCTAAAAAGTTAGAAATCAAGTTAGGCAAACAGGAAATGCCTGTGACACAGCCTAATTTTAGTCCTAATGCAAAGCATACACCTAAGAGGACTAAAAACAAGAAAGCACAGAAGAAACATGTATATCATCATGCTTTCACTTATAGGTTCTCCAAACCAAACAAGCATGTGAACACAGTTTCAACCACATCTGGTTCTAAACTGACTTGCACTTATTGTGGTACGCACGGACACATATCACATTATTGTTTAGCAAGAAAGCTTGTTGACAATCACACTTTAGTCTGGAGACCTAAAGCTAATCAGTATGGACCCTTCAGAAAATGGGCACCAAAGGATTCATCTACTTGTTTTGTAGGTGGACCCTCAACCCTCTCATGCTAGAAACAAATGGATCCTCGATAGCGGATGTTCGTGACACATGACTGGTGATGCATCTTTATTCGCTACGCTATCGATGAAGAAAGAAGGATACGTCTCCTTCGGAAATAACTTGAGAGGTGATATAATAGGTAATGGTACTGTAGGTATTTCTCCTTATCCAATAATAAAGGATGTTTGTCTAGTGACTGAATTGAAACATAACCTATTGAGCATAAGTCATTTGGCAGATAATGGTTATGGTATCAATTTTGTGAAAGACAAATGTACCATATATGATATGTCATCTGGTGATCCCGTATATAAAGGGATTAGAGAAGACAACATTTATGTTTTTTTTTTGGAGAATACTAATAATGCAGGAAGGTGCCTAGTAGCCAATCAAGATGAAAGCTGGCTATGGCATATGAGACTAGGACATGCAAACATGGATACTATCTCACGTCTAAATACAAAGAAGTTGGTAAGAGGACTCCCTGAAATTCTATTCAAGAGAGATATGGTATGTGCTGACTGCGAAAAGAACAAAGCACATAGGTCTACTTTTAAATCCATCAACGCTGTAAGTACTTCGAGACCTTTGCAGTTAATTCATATGGATTTATTTGGTCCTAGTAGAGTCGCTAGTCTTGGCGGTAAGCTCTACGCTTTTGTTATTGTTGATGATTTCTCTCGATTTACTTGGGTTTATTTCTTATCAAACAAAAGTGATGCAATTTTTGAATTTCAAATATTTTGTAAAAAGGTACAAAACGAAAAAGACTTCATGATTACTCGTATCCGAAGTGATCATGGTGGTGAATTCGAAAATTCTGATTTCAAAAAGTTTTGTGATGATAGTGGATATTACCACGAATTTTCTTGTCCTAGAACTCCCCAACAGAATGGTGTTGTGGAGCGGAAGAATCGTACTCTAAGCGAAATGGCTAGAGTCATGCTAAATCAATATAATCTTCCTAAATATTTTTGGGCAGAAGCTGTTAGTACAGCCTGTCATGTTTTAAATAGGGTGTTAATTCGACCAATCTCGAAGAAAACACCATATGAGCTTTGGTTTGGAAGAACTCCAAACATTTCTTATTTCAAAGTTTTTGGTTGTCGCTGTTTTATCCTGAACACCAAGGATAACTTGGGAAAGTTCGACTCCAAAGCAGATGACGGGATATTTCTCGGATATGCTGCTAAGAGTAAGGGATATAGAATTTTCAGTAAAAGATCTATGATTGTTGAAGAGACTATTAATGTTACCTTTGATGAGTTAAATAGTCACAGATCTAGCGACAGTGATGATGAAGATACACACTCAAAGACTAAGAAGAGTTCTGAGAAAGATCTGACCCAAGAGGCAAGGACTGATAAAAGTTTCGAAGATGCAGGAACTGAGAAGAGCCTTGTGAAAGGTATGGCCTAAAGATTTGAATCATTGTGATTCAAGCTAGATCATCCAAAAACTCTCATTATAGGTGATGTATCCAAAGGTGTAAGTACACGTTCATCTCTTAAAGATTCTGAATTAGCAGCAAATGTAGCATTTATTTCACAAATAGAACCTAAGAATGTAGATGATGCTTTTACTGATGAGTTTTGGATTTCTGCCATGCAAGAGGAACTTAATCAATTTGAGAGAAATTAAGTTTGGGAACTCGTTCCTAAATCTATTGGTCAATCGATAATTGGTACCAAATGGGTGTTCCGAAATAAACTCAGTGAAGATGGACAAGTTCTACGCAACAAAGCACGTCTAGTGGCACAAGGTTATAATCAAGAAGAAGGAATTGATTATGATGAGACCTATGCTCCTGTTGCTAGACTAGAAACCATCCGCATGTTTTGTGCATTTGCATGTTTTAATGATTTTAAACTTTTTCAAGTGGACGTGAAAAGCGCATTTTTAAATAGATTTTTGAAAGAAGAGGTTTTTGTAAAACAATCCCCTGGTTTTGAAGATTTTCAAAAACCTGATCACGTCTTCAAGCTTAAGAAAGCACTTTATGGACTCAAACAAGCACCTCGTGCTTGGTATGAACGCCTAAGCGCCTTCTTACTTGATAATGGATTTTCAAAAGGAAAGATTGATACTACTTTATTTATTAAATCCATGAATGATGATATTCTTCTAGTGCAAATATATGTAGATGACATTATATTTGGTTCTACTAATGAAAAACTCTGTCAAGATTTTGCCAAGTGTATGCAGAGTGAATTTGAGATGAGTATGATGGGAGAGCTAAACTTCTTCCTAGGACTTCAAATCAAACAGCACTCGAACGGAACATTCATCAACCAAGCTAAGTACACGAAGGACATACTGAAAAAGTACGACTTCGAGAATGTAAAGCCAATCGGGACGCCTATGGCTACATCTGCAAAGCTTGATGCTGATGAAAGTGGCAAACCTGTCGATCAGCGTAAGTATCGAGGTATGATTGGTAGTTTATTATACTTAACTGTTAGTCGTCCTGATATTATGTTTAGCGTTTGCATTTGTGCAAGATTTCAGGCAAACCCTAAGGAATCACATCTTAGTGCCGTTAAGCGTATCTTCCGATACCTCAAAGGAACTTCTACAGTTGGCTTATGGTATCCCAAAACCAAATTCTTTGACCTTATAGGTTACTCGGATGCGAATTTTGCTGGATGCAAAGTGGACCGTAAAAGTACCAGTGGCACATGTCATTTCTTAGGAAAGGCCTTAGTCTCTTGGTTTAGCAAGAAACAAAATTCAGTAGCATTATCAACAACTAAGGCTGAGTATATCGCCGCAGGACGTTGTTGTGCTCAGATTTTGTGGATGAAGCAAACCTTAGAGGACTACAATCTGCACTACATAAATGTTTCTATTTATTGTGATAACACTAGTGCTATAAATCTGACTAAGAACCCTATTTGTCATTCACGCACAAAGCACATAGAAATTAGACATCATTTTCTTCGTGATCATCAACAACACGAAGATATTTGCCTAGAATTTATTGACACTGATCATCAACTAGCAGATATATTCACTAAACCATTGGCTGAAGACCGTTTTAACATTTTGAGGCGTGAGCTCGGCATTCTTGAATTCTCAGACTCATAATGTATATGGTAATTAAAATTGAATTTATGACTTGATACTTTATTATTTATTTAACGAAAATTGTTTTTGGGTACAAACTTAAAAAGGGTATGTCTGTCACCACGGCTACGGTCGAAGCGAAGCGGTATTTAAGAGTTCCCTGGTGAACCTCCGTTAGCTGGGACAACCCCTACAGTTAACCCAAAAATAGTAGTCGTTATTTAATATTAGAGTCAAAGTTATTAAATTCTACTTTTAAACCTACCAGAATGCATTGACTGTCTCGGGAATGCAAGTGGCCGAACTCGGCCCGAACTCTGACCGAGTTCGGACCGAATTCGGACCGAATTCGGACCGAGTTCGGTCGGCGCTGTTATGGCTCCAGAACCGAACAGCCGGCCCTAGTGCCTATATAATCCATCTTTTCTTCCACTTTTTCCACACAACAACTCGTGAAAATTACTCCTCTCTTCCTAGAAGTCTCTCCTCCTCCATCCTAGCAAGGTTCCGAAGAGATCTAGTGGGCGATCATCTTGTTCCTCTTTCCTTTTTCTTCAAGAAGGTACTCTTTTTTTTATGGCCCCCAAGCGTCAAAGAGGAACCACTTCCCAAGGTGCCTCCTCTTCCTCTGACTACACCCCTGCTAGTCTATTTAGTCCAGCACGACCTAGAGATCCCGAAGAATTTGACAATACTTTGTTTCCGGACAAAGATTTCTCGGATCTCTGGTTCGACTCTTTTTCTGGTCGTCGTATTTGTACTGGAGCTTTTGTAAACTTTACTACTTTCTTTGAGTATGCTCCAACTTTTGACCAACTTGGGTACCGAGACTTCTTCGAGGTACAGGAAAATATTTTTGACAATGCCGTCCGCATGTTTTACTGCAACCTGCAAGTAAAACCAAACGGAAATTTCTATTCTTGCGTTGCTGGACAAGAGTTAGAATTTAGTACCACCGACATCAGCGAATTCTTCCATATTCCTGATCTTGGTGATGCCTTGGTTGACATCTATCATGTTCAGTTCCCTGCTGATGTCACTCTTGCTTCTTTTAGGGAACTCATCTGTCATCCTAACCCTTTTCCCCGTAGAATCTTTTCTAAACATTTGAACCAAACTTTCTATGAACTTCATCGTATGGTTTTTTCCGTACTTCTTCCAAAGAAAGGTTCTACTGATGAAGTAACCTTTCTGGAGCTATCTGCTTTATATCATATTCACTTTGGCATCCCATTCTCTATTCCCAAAACTGTGATGTCTTGGATGCTTAACTGCAAAAATGCAGGTAGGAATCTAGTCTATCCGATGCACTTAGCTTTTATCTTTCGACGTTTCGAGATTGATCTTGAGACGTGTGCCTTCTCCTCCACTCCTGTTGAGCTGACTAGATCCCGTCGATTTCCTGCTCCACATATGCCTCCTGGAGCTCATCCTGCTCCAGCTGCTGATGCTGATGTCCCTCCTGCTGATGCTCCTCCTGCTCTGGCCCCTGTTCCAGGATTTGATCCAGCCTTTTATCAGCGCTTTGATGATTTTGTTGCCATATCTGCGCAACGTCATCAAAGTTATCTGGATTCGGAGTTCCGGCACATTTCTCAGGCCCAGGTGCTGAGGAATGGTATTGCTGACCTCCACTACAGCTTGGCTCAGGATCCAGCCCATCCAGTCACCATCTTGCCTCACCCAGGCTTTCCGGGTCCTCGGTTCACTGATGAGATTTCTTTTCAGTACTTTGACCCTACTACAGCCTACTTTCCTCCAGCGGCTCCTGATGCTGACGACCCCACGATGTGACGTGGATTCAGTTATGGGCTAGTGGACATTGTTAGATGATGATCTTATTTATGCAGTTGATGTAGTTTTTTTTTTTATTTCATGTCTAAACTGATTAGTTAGACATTTTCAGTTGTACTTTTGGAAATTTGCATGACTGTTTCAGTTTACTATGAGCTGTTTTCTTTCTTTATTAGTTGTTTCCATATGTTATATGCTGTGTTTATGTCTTTTTGCTTCACTTTGTCTTATGTTTGTCTATTGTTGGCTTCACACATTACGGGAGAGCCAAGTCATTTTACTACTTGACAAAGGGGGAGAAAAAGAGTACAATACCAAAAGCAAAGCATATACATCCAAAAACAAAATCAAAACACATCTCGTTATTTTTTCAGGTACTTTGTATTTTGTTCTATTTCATATACATATATTTTGGTATAGACTCAAGTTTGTCAATTATCAAAATGGGGGAGATTGTTGGCTCATTCCATGGTCACACCCGATTTCGATAATCAACATACACTTAAGTCAATACACAAAATATAGAAAATGCTGCTAATCATTTCAGGATACATGAAATCAAATTCAACGGACGATGTACTGCATCAAACAAAACGTCAACATCATCAAATCTTCAGAAGACTCTTTTCTCATTTTATTCTGTATTTTATATTTTATTGAGTCTAGGATTTATTTTGTAAAATCAGGTTTGGTAATACTGGCTTAGGGTTAAAACTGTCCACATTCTAAAAGCCTACCTATTTACCATTCGTATTTCATTTACAAAATATTTCAAAAACATATTTTGAAAATAGCCTTTACAAATGATTTTACAAATAACCAAAAACATATTTTGAAAACTGTTTTTGCAAATGATTTTTCAAATATCTCCTGACAGAACTCGTAACCGAGTTCGGCCCGAGTTCGGTCCGAACTCTGACCGAGTTCGGTCAAAAAAGATTCAAACTTCTGTTGCCTCCAAATCAGCGAGCAACGTCTCTTTGCGAGATATTTGCATCCGAACTCTGCCCGAGTTCTGCCCGAGTTCGGTTCGAGAAAACACCTATAAATAGAGAAGAACTTTCCATTCCAGATCACTCATTCACTCTTCATCTTCTCTTCTCTACTATTCAAGTATTTTCAAACGATCTAAGATTTTTAAATCATACCTATACACCTCTTAGCCAAAAGTCAGTACTATCAGATTTGATTTAGAGTCTTTTGGTGTTTCAAGAGTTGTAAAGAGGTCGTTCAAGTTCAACAACTTTTCTGTTGTGTAGCTGGTCGTGCGCTCGTCACCAAGCACGGTGTTGTGAAGCTGGTCGTGCGCTTGTCACCAAGCACGGTGTTGTAAGAGACTGCAAGCTCTCAGTTAAAGCTTGTGCCATTAGTGGATAACATCGAGCAAGAGTACTCGAGACTGGATTAGTCCTCTCAGAGGGATACCAGTATATATCGCGGTGTTACTGAGTTTGAATTCTCTATCTTTATTTACTGTCTCTTACATATCTGCCATAGTTTAATTTTTAATTGGTGATTATTTTCCGCTGCACACACACACTCTATTCACCCCCCTCTAGAGGTGCTCAACGGTCCTACAGTTTGATGGGGAATTAAGTTTAAGGCAATGGGTGACAAGAGCATATCCATCAGCAGTGTTAGAGATTGTGGATCCAGATCTCTTGAAAGAAAGTGTTGATATTCAACGGGAACCAAGCTCTCCGATTATTGTTGGCCAATGTCTGTCGTCGCTTATTGAATTGGGTTTGTCTTGCTCGAGGAACTCGCCACAAGAGAGGATTCAGATGAGGGATGTTGTTCCCAAACTACAGAAGATAAAAAATAATTTCTTATCAAAGTCTCCTAGATCTTAAAGAAAATCGCGGCTCCATGTCTGCGCCTTCTAGTTTAAAGATGCTTAGTCAAATTTTCGTGTCTGTAATATTGTAACTTTTAAATCATGATCAGTAGTAGACTTTTATTAGTGCCCTCGACTTTCTGGGGAGTTATGGTTGGCTTGTAATAAGTCAGACTGTGTGTTTTGGTTTGATTTGTGTTTGCATCACCAAATATTAAGAAGTTTGTATGTTTTGATTTAGTAATAGGTATGCATCAGGTTGGGTACTAAGCCTAACTGAGCCTACTTCACCTTGTCTTAAAAAAAATAGAGCAAAGATGCTTTAATGGATTAACCGAACAATACTAACCAAGTTGGAAGCATAATAGAAATTGATCTTTTATCGCTCAGTAAGAACCAACCTACTGGAACTATTCCACCTTTTATAGGAAACCTCACAGCGCTTAGTACAGTCAATCTTGAACGAGAGATTACCATCTACTATATCAAAAATGTATGCCAACATCCTAACCTGGCCTAAAAACTCACTTGAAAGTTGGTTCACTATGTGTGCCAAATATGGTATCATGCAATGAGTTAAGTATCGGCGCAGTATGAAATTCTCTAGTATGATTAATCTATATACAATATGGTGTTTTTGTTAGAAACAGATGTATAGTGCCAGGGACAGATTCGACATCGGCTAGATTGTATCGTTGACTCTGGCCATCAGGTATATATACCCCATGGTGCCACACATATCAATATAGATAGATTTCATTTCCCCCCTAATTCAAAGAGAAATCTTCATTTGCTTAAATATATCCACCCCCCCCCCCCCCCCCCCCCCCCCCCCCACATTATTTTCATTCTTCTTCTATTTTCTTGTTTCTATACTCTGGCTAATATTTCATAGGAGGGGTGGAAAGACCTGACCAAGTTCCCAAAGGAAAAGTCATAGGTTTTTCGGATACCTACAGCTATTCATTCAAGTTGGTTCCACAGAAGAGAGACTCCTCAATTGACAATTTCACAACTAACCGAGCATGTCATCCCATCTTTTCGCTCTGTTTATGTATCTCATGTTATTCTGCCAACTTAACACTGATCTATGTTGTATGGGATACTCCTCTCCTCTGGAGGATTGTATTCGTATCTCAACACATATACTGGCTACTACCGAACCTCTAATTTAAAATTTGCTTAAAAATCCATACTTCAAATCCCTATCGTATCGGTATTAGTATCTTGTCATGGTATATGCAATCAAGACCATGGTCCTCAGTCATAATATTGAGCTATATATGTTAGTTAGAGACTGATATATGAATATGGAGACATCAGCACCACAAACTATACATTGATATAACTGTGGCTATTTAGGAGAGACCAAGTTGAGTACATGGATGATAGAATAATATCTCAATCTTTCTTTAGGACACATGACATGAGGACTTATCCACATATACCTAGGTGGCAGTGTTCTATTAGCCCATACCTACAATCACTCCATCCATATGTAATCTGTGGGAACTAATCCTCATCACATACCTCAACTCTAAAAATCTAAGTTTCAGCTCCAAAAATCAGAAACTCAAAAGTGTCAACAACTCTTTGCCTCTACAATCAAACTAGTGCAGCTGAGGCAATGGCCACCTCTACCAGCATTGCAGGTTTGGGGGGGATCTCCCCTCTCCCTCTCCCTCTCCCTCTGCCGCGCTTCTTCGAAGCCATCCCTGGGCTCCAGTATGCACCTTATACTTACAGATATTCATGTTATTCACTCAAGATGTGTTCAGAATACACAACTGATATTCCTTCTTCCTTGAAATTCTATAGGTTTCTTGAGGTCTCAGGTTGCTGCCAGAAACCCACTTAAGCAGAAGCTAGCATCAGGTGGAAAGTTCACTCGGTAAGAAGTATTGCCAAATTTTCATATTATGTTTCTGTTGGTTGTATCCTATATTGCAAGAACACAGGTAAATGGTGTCCATATCCATACCGTGTCCATACCCGGGCATCCGTGTCTATATTTATGCAACATAGGTGACCACTTAATTTTATCTATATGATCGAAACTGTCTTTATCTCGTATCCTTATCTGTATCCGTGTCAGTATCCATGTCAGTATTCATTCAACAAACGATTGTATCTATGTTCAATTGTTGGCGTTGTACATAACTGACCTTTGTATCTGATTCTATATATATTACCATGACAAGCTTCGAGAAAGATTGGCTGCGCAAGGACCTAAACGTGATCGGCTTTGGCTTGATCGGCTGGCTCGCGCCGTCCAGCATTCCAGCGATCAACGGAGACAGCCTAACGGGGCTCTTCTTCCAGAGTATCGGGAACGAGCTATCTCACTGGCCAACTGGCCCGGCCCTCACATCTCAATTCTGGTAATCTGTACAAGTATATACATGTGACAAGTGCATGCAGTTACTAACAATTTTAGTAGCACTGATTTGAATATATTGTTGTCACAATTATGTAGGTTGTGGCTGATTACGTGGCACCTGGGTCTGTTCTATTTTTAACCACTTGTTGAGGGTCTCTGTAATTAACTTGCATCTCCTTTTTAAATTTAAGCAATGATGCAATGCTATTCCATTTATGCTGCGTCTCATGGTTAAAGTCCAGACTTCATGGTTTTATGAAATTCTTCGGTTGGGAGAAGAGAGGAAAAGTCGAGATGGATTCTAAGATCAAATTCATGAAACATCAGTTGTGATTAACTATATATATACTACCATCAACTTGTGTTGTTTGCTTATATGATAAATTTTGTTTGAATTGAATGGTCTCATGTGTTAAGTTCTTCTGGCATTTCAATTATTGATGTGAACAAAAAAGAAAGGATAGACTGATAACGCCCATCAAATAAATAACTGAGCGCGAGAGACAAATGAATGCGAAGTTTTCATGTAATTGGTTCAGGAAGAGAATATGGACGTTGTGAAACTAATGGCAAGATAATCTACTTTCATTAAATGATTTATTTTATTAGATAATTGAAAACAGAGGATTTTGAGTTCTATTCGATTGTAGGGCGGGGCGGCAGCATGGAGCAACTCTAAGGAGGTCGGGATCACTTATGGAAAGTGAAAATATATTTGTATCAAAGGAAAGGATATTCTGAGATTGAACAAGAAAAAGTAAATTTGATTATGCTACTTCTTATAGTTTGGAACGATTAGAAAATTTAAAAAAAATAAAACGCTTCATTTTGAACAACAAACAACGATTAATCAGGTTCCACAACGAGTTTTTCAAGAAGCCTTACACAGAGCTCTAGGAACTCTGAATAGTTGTTTGAATAACGAATTACGTTTTCGTACCATTTGTGTGTCAATTATCTAATAAAGTAAATCATTTAATGAAAGTAGATTATCTTACCATTAATTTCACAACTTCCATATTAGTTTTAAGCTCACAACAATTTATTCTAATTCAAAATTTAAAATCCGCAAGTTATGGAGGAGGGTTATCCAAGACGTGCCAACCATCTAAACACGTTAGTCCACCTACGGCGTACTAAGTACATATTCTTAAACTTTTTTGCAGGTTATTTTAGGGCTAGTTTGGATTACAATTGTGTTGAGTTTCATCTGTAACTCCATTTGGTATCAAATATAATTGATGAGCCAAACTATTTGCATCTCGGAAGGACGTTTGTACAAATGCTCCACTCATTTAGCCGACTTAAATAGGTACTAGCCCATCATTGGATGTCAAGGAAATTATTAAAAGAGAGAAAATAATTGACATCCAATAATGCATTGCCACATTAGTGTTGCTATGGACTATGGAGTGTATCAAGGAAAGTGAGTCCTCATAGCATTACTCTGTAGGCTTCCCTTGAGTTGTAACTCCCTCACCTTAGGCTGGAGACAAAGATTAAAGTAGTCCCTTGAGTTCTACTTTAGTACACAATTGTTATGTAAAAATCACAAATGAACCAACAATTTAGTGACAAGAACTCTCACCTTAGGCTTTAGAGATGGCAGAAACCATACCGGACAGCGGCCAATTGAGTCGATCAAGATCATCATCGAAGTACATATATACGTTTGGTACCTTTATCTTCTAAGTTGAACACATTCCCATTCCACGGCCAGCATCTTCCGGGTTAACTTCTGTGTCAATCTTGCAATCATTCTTGGAGTCGGGTTGTTACCACGTCTTTATAAACTCAAAGGGAAGTGGATTAATTCTCGGCACAGGCAATAAGGTTTCAGCAGACCCCAACATGTAGTATAATGACTTAATTACTCGAAGATTTTGTATAAGAAGAATCTGAGTTTGTCTCAGAAAAGAGAGAAGAATCTAAGTTGATAATTGTGTCTATTAAATTTGTATTTAGATCAAACATTTTGTTCATGCATCACTAATAATAGGTGGATTGTTGTCTAAAGGACAAGTAATTAATAGGTGTATTGTAGTAAGTCATCCTAACTAGAAGAGACCTTTTGTAAGCTAAAACGTTTCATGTAAACTAAAAACCCAAATATTGGAACCTTAATTTGTTTAAATGGACATGACAAGGATCTAAAAAACTTCTCCCACTTCATCAGCATGCGACTTAACCTTTTCTCGGTATATATGAGAGGAGAATTTGTTAGGCGGCTATTCGTACAAACTTGATTACAGAACATCTCGTTTAGAGGAGTTTAAATTGTCAGCACTGCAGTAGATTTTTTTTTTTACAGCTATCAAGTTGCAAGTTGCAACTTGTTGCATCACGTACAGTAGTAGCAGGGCCGATCCGGGGGCAAGCCGGACAAGTCTTGGGGCTCGGGCAACCCTTTTCTGCTATGGCAACCCTCCAGGCTCAGCATGATCCTACCAAAGGTCAGAGTCACGGATGACCACCAGGACTTGCTGGCAATAAGGATCAAAGGACAACCAAAATTAACTCCAGGATAGGACAACCCAACCATCCGTGCCGGCCCTGAGTAGTAGTAGTAGTAGTAGTTACACGTGATCAAGAAGCTTCAGTGATCAGGAGTGATGTGAAACATACCATCTTCCATCAATTTCTCGGTAAGATCTATTATCTATATGTACAATTCAAAGACCGTCTTGGACTGATCCAACATCTCTGTCCTTAAAAAAACACAAAGTCTCAAGTCTTCGTCTCCCTCTCTCTCATGGAAAAAGCATGATCAGTCATGCATGTTTGTCTCTCTCTAACAAATTAAATACAAGCCGTGTCCTCTCTTCCTAACGTATGGAAAAAGCTCAAAGTTCTCGACCCCCCTCTCTCTCTCTCTCTCAAAGAAAAACACAAGTCCAAGTCATCTCTTATCTATCTCAAGTCTTTCCAAGTCAAGCATAACATTCATATATATTCCAAGGAAAAATTGGCCAACATAAATGCAGTCCCTTTTTTGCACAAAAGCAGTCTTCCTTCCATGTCGAGGTGCAGCTGTCCTTGTTTCACTTTCTTACACCCCTTAATTATTGGCTATAAATAGCTTAAGCTACCATACATTAAATGCAAACAAACACTTCTTAATTCCTCTTCTACACACACCAACAGCCTTCCATGGAGGAACTAATTCCTACTGTAGTACTCTTTATAGCTATCCAATTCATATTATTCTTCCTTCATCCCCTGCAGCCGGCCATGTCAAGGCCACACAACAACTTCACCGACCTCGAGTCACTGCTAGCCTTCAAAGCTAGCGTTGCCGATCCGCATGGCCTTCTAGCAACCAACTGGACCGCCAATGCCTCCTTCTGCAGCTGGAACGGCGTTCGCTGCAGCCACAGGCGACAACGAGTTGTTGCTCTCAAGCTTGCAAACTTCTTCCTCGGAGGCTCCATCTCCCCTCACATCGCCAACCTTTCCTTCCTGTCTCATCTTAACCTCAGCCATAACGCTCTCACTGGTCCCATTCCAGGTGCCATTGGCCGCTTGCCGCGGCTTGCCCGTCTCTCCCTCGCATATAACTCCCTCTCTGGTCCAATCCCTCTCAGCATCTTCAACATGTCCTCGCTGGTTGAAGTCTCCTTGTTAATGAACAATTTGTCAGGTTCTCTTCCCTCAAACACTGATCCTCCTTTTATGCTTCCTTGGCTCCAAATAATGTCTCTCTCAAAGAATCATCTGACTGGCAGCATCACGCCCAACTTTGCTCGGTGCTCTCAACTCCAAGTCCTGAGTTTGAGTTTTAACAATTTCGGTGGGAGCATACCACCTGAGCTTGGAAATATTACGGGACTCATTCTCTTGTACCTTGGAGCAAACCAACTCACTGGATCGATCCCCGCTTCCATAGGCAAACTCTCGAAGCTCAACGAACTTGAACTAGGTAACAATTATCTTCAAGGAGTAATTCCCGAGGAGTTGGGGAATCTTCTTGACGTCCAATATCTAGCCCTAGCCAATAACATCCTTACTGGTTCGATACCAATTGCCCTCTTGAATGCTTCAAAGATCCACACCCTCATTCTCGCTCAAAACAATCTAATTAGATCCATACCTGCTACACTTGGAGTATCTTGGCCTCAACTTGAAATTCTGGATATACGTACAAACAAGCTAACTGGAAGGCTCGACTTTATCAACTCTCTTTCCAACTGCAGGAATTTAGAGTATTTAGAGCTGTCAGAAAATAAAATATCAGACTTCCTTCCGGATTCCTTGGGAAATCTTTCAACCAGTCTGAAAAATCTTTACCTTAATAGAAACTATATTAAGGGAAGAATCCCTAGTACAATTGGCAACTTAAGTGGCCTTATCGATCTGGACCTGGGGCGAAATGAACTTATAGGAGAAATACCATCAGAGTTTTCAAGGCTGAAAAGCCTACAAGGAATGTTCCTAGATCATAACAGATTAAGTGGGTACATACCTCCTGAGCTCGGTCTAATGACAGGTTTAAACGCCTTGGCCCTCCAAGAAAATGCATTCTCGGGTACAATACCACATTCACTGGGTAATATCAGCGGACTGCAGAGTTTATCATTGGTTGCTAATGGATTGTTCTCCAGCATCCCAGATAGCTTGTGGAGCTTAAGTGGTCTCCTCCTACTAAATTTATCAGGCAACACTTTAGATGGCTCCCTTCCTCAACAGATGGGCAATTTGAAGTTCTTCGACATGTTGGACCTATCGAAGAATCGCTTCTCAGGTAACATCTCAAGTGTTTTAGGGAACCTCCAAATGATTACATATCTAGATCTTTCCAACAATTCCTTTGATGGTCAAATTCCTAGCTCACTGGATCTATTGGTCATTAATATTGAATATATGAACCTATCATATAATAGAATCTCAGGCACCATACCCGAATCCTTCACCAGTCTTGGTAAGCTTTACAGTCTTGACCTCTCGTTCAATAAACTCCAAGGCCCAATTCCTGAAGGCGGGGTGTTCTCAAATAGTAGCACCGTATCTTTGGAAGGGAATCCAGCACTCTGTGGTGCACTTAAACTCGGCTTTTCACCTTGTCCTCCTCCTTCCAACTCAAAGAGCAACCTTTATTTGCTTAAATATATCCTCCCCCCAATTGTTCTCGTTGTTCTTCTACTATCTTGTTTCTGTACTCGGCTAATATTTCATAGGTGGGATAAAAAACAGAAGCTCCCATCCGAAGATACATCAATGGATACCATTAGAGTGATTTCGTACCGTGAGCTAGTCCGTGCCACTGACAATTTCAGCGAAGCCAACCTAGTGGGAAGGGGAAGCTTCAGCTCAGTTTACAAAGCACACCTTGACGATGGGTTGATTACAGCAGTAAAGGTCATGAATTCGGAAAATCAATCAGCTTTGAGAAGCTTTGATGCAGAATATTATGCTCTGAGCAAGATTCGGCACAGAAATCTTGTCAGGATCATCAGCATGTGTTCTAACTTAGATTTCAAGGCTTTGGTGCTCCAGTTCATGCCAAACGGGAGCCTTGAGCAATGGCTGCACTCGCACAACTACTACTTGAATCTACTTCAGAGGATAAACATAATGGTGGACGTGTCGTTGGCATTCGAGTACCTTCACCATTATCATCCTCATGTTGTGGTGCACCGCGATCTGAAGCCGAGCAACGTGTTGTTGGATGAAAACATGACGGCTCATGTTAGCGACTTTGGAATCTCCAAACTTTTTCTTGGTGACAGTCACTCAATATTGTCTGCTACCGCACCAGGGACCTTAGGCTATATGGCTCCAGGTAATTCTATCACTTGTGATTTTTTATATGCTGTTAGTGACCAGTTTCCTTCAATGATTCTGGTCAAAGCTTTGTTTGGTAATTTTGAAACCTATGCTGCAAATATGCATTTAGCTAATCATTCTGCTGCAAGTGCAGGCAACCAATGGCCTATTGTTTTCCCTTCTACAATTTTCAGTCGAGGACATTTTCTGTATGTCCAATAGAATACTCCTTGTCATTTGTCTTTGATTAGGCAACAAGCTCTGATCATTTTGCTACATACATATCTAGCGCATCTTAGAAGATTTTATTTAAGATCACGGGATTATGAGGCCAATCACATAGTATTAAGAACAAATCAAAGGCAAACACCATGCGTTCAAGAAGTTTTCTTATACATCATGACATAGCTATGATCCATATTTACCCAAATTTGACTGAACCATTTTTCATAAAGATGGATATTCTCCTTTTGGTTTAATTCTACAGTTATATTATGCGAGGTAAACTTTGTCCCTTTTCGAGTGACCATGGGAAAAAAAAATAAGTTACAATCTGTAGTAGTAGTATATATTAGATCAAAGACATCATTTGCAGTTTGAATTAAGATTTTGTTGGCTTCATTTATTTTATTTCGATTGTAATTTTGTTTTTATTATTTTGCAAGAGTATGGATCAACAGGAAAAGTGTCAAGAAAAGGCGACGTATATAGCTTTGGAATTTTGTTGCTAGAAAGTTTTACAAGGAAAAAGCCGACCGATGCCATGTTTGATGGGGAATTAAGTTTAAGGCAATGGGTGACAAGAGCATATCCATCGGCAGTGTTAGAGATTGTGGATCCAGATCTCTTGAAAGAAAGTGTTGATATTCAACGAGAACCAAGCTCTCCGATTATTGTTGGCCAATGTCTGTCGTCGCTTATTGAATTGGGTTTGTCTTGCTCGAGGGACTCGCCACAAGAGAGGATTCAGATGAGGGATGTTGTTCCCAAACTACAGAAGATAAAAAATGATTTCTTATCAAAATCTCCTAGATCTTAAAGAAAATCGCGACTCCATGTCTGCGCCTTCTAGTTTAAAGATGCTTAGTCAAATTTTCGTGTGTGTAATATTGTAACTTTTAAATCATGATTATTAGTAGACTTTTATTAGTTCTCTCGACTTTCTGGGGAGTTATGGTTGGCTTGTAATAAGTCAGACTGTGTGTTTTGGTTTGATTTGTGTTTGCATCACCAAATATTAAGAAGTTTGTATGTTCTGATTTAATAATATGTATGCATTAGGTTGGGTACTAAGCCTAAGTGAGCCTACTTCACCCTTGTCCTAAAAAAATAGAGCAAAGATGTTTTAATGGATTAACCGAACAATACTAACCAAGCTGGAAGCATAACAGAAATTGATCTTTTATCTCTCAGTAAAAACCAACCCACTGGAACCATTCCACCTTTTATAGGAAACCTCACAGCGCTTAGTTCACTCAATCTTGAACAAGTGATTACCATCTACTATATCAAAAATGTATGCCAACATCCTAACCTGGCCTAAAAACTCACTTGAAAGTTGGTTCACTATGTGTGCCAAATATGGTATCATGCAATGAGTTAAGTATCGGCACAGTATGAAATTCTCTAGTATGAATAATCTATATACAATATGGTGTTCTTGTTAGAGACAGATGTATAGTGCCAGGGACAGATTCGACATCGGCTAGATTGTATCGTTGACTCTGGCCATCAAGTATATATACCCCATGGTGCCACACATATCAATATAGATAGATTTCATTTCCCCCCTAATTCAAAGAGAAATCTTCATTTGCTTAAGTATATCCAACAGCCCCCCCCCCCCCCCCCCCATTATTTTCATTCTTCTTCTATTTTCTTGTTTCTATACTCTGGCTAATATTTCATAGGAGGGGTGGAAAGACCTGACCAAGTTCCCAAAGGAAAAGTCACAGGTTTTTCGGATACCTACAGCTATTCATTCAAGTTGGTTCCACAGAAGAGAGACTCCTCAATTGACAATTTCACAACTAACCGAGCATGTCATCCCATCTTTTCGTTCTGTTTATGTATCTCATGTTATTCTGCCAACTTAACACTGATCTATGTTGTATGGGATATTCCTCCTCTCCTCTGGAGGATTGTATTCGTATCTCAACACATATACTGGCTACTACCGAACCTCTAATTTGGGGGGGGGGATCTCCCCTCTCCCTCTCCCTCTGCTGCGCTTCTTCGAAACCATCCCTGGGCTCCAGTATGCACCTTATACTTACAGATATTCATGTTATTCACTCAAGATGTGTTCAGAATACACAACTGATATTCCTTCTTCCTTGAAATTCTATCGGTTTCTTGAGGTCTCAGGTTGCTTCCAGAAACCCACTTAAGCAGAAGCTAGCATCAGGTGGAAAGTTCACTTATTAAGAAGTATTGCCAAATTTTCATATTATGTTTCTGTTGGTTGTATCCTATATTGCAAGAACACAGGTAAATGGTGTCCATATCCATACCGTGTCCGTACCCGGGCATCCGTGTCTATATTTATGCAACATAAGTGACCACTTAATTTTATCTATCTGATCGAAACTGTCTTTATCTCGTATCCTTATCTGTATCCGTGTCAGTATCCGTGTCAGTATTCATTCAACATATGATTGTATCTATGTTCATCTGTAGGGCGTTGTACATAACTGACCTTTGTATCTGATTCTATATATTACCATGACAAGCTTCAAGAAAGATTGGCTGCAAGGACCTAAACGTAATTGGCTTTGGCTTGATCGGCTGCCTCGCGCCGTCCAGCATTCCAGCCATCAATGGAGACAGCCTGACGGGGCTCTTCTTGCAGAGTATCGGGACTGAGCTCTCTCACTGGCCAACTGGCCCAGCCCTCACATCTCAATTCTGGTAATCTGTACAAGTGTAAAAGTAACAAGTTACTAACAATTTTTGCAGCACTGATTTGATTATATTTTTGTCACAATTATGTAGGTTGTGGCTGATTACATGGCACCTGGGGCTATTCATTTGCCTCACTTTTGGCCAGATTGGGTTCAAGGGAAGGACCGAGAACTATTTTTAAGCACTTGTTGAGGGTCTCTATAATTAACTTGTATCTCCTTTTAAATTTAGTGCAATGATGCAATTTTATTCTATTAACTTTGTTGGGAAAGAAGCACGAAAACTTTTCCCCAAACTAGAGAGTACCTGCGAGAGAACCGAGCAATACAACGTACGAACCAAACATCAAACACAATCCATGCAGACACAGAGAATTTTTGACATGGAAAACCTTTGCGGAAAAAAAACCACGGTACGATCGGAGTCCAACCCTTGAGAAGCCTTCACTAATGAAATAAAGGAGTACACCCTCTACAAACTTCTCTCGATCCAATACGGATCCCCACAACACTTGGAAGCAAGAATAATTGATTACAATGCTACAAAGAACAAAGACGACGAGTAGAGATTACCCTAACACGATCCTCCTTCGAAAACGGCCTTCAATCCTCTTTCTAGCTCTCCTAAAGTTGCAATGGCACACTTGCCTCTTTTCTCTCTATTTTTCTCAATGTTGTGTTGTGTTACACTTGTGATTAGGGTTAGAAAAAACCATATTTAAACACTCTAATCCCGCAACAAAACCTGGACCGTAGGATACGATCCAACGGTGATTAAATCATCCTAAAATTTGCATGGGCCCGTCGACACAGAGTTCGGCCAGAACTCTGTGTTTTCATAACAGAACAGTTCTGGAACCAAGGGGCAGAGTTCGGCCAGAACTCTGCCTTCCCTGTTCCATAATGGTCTCTGGTAGCTCCCGAGCTTCTTCTTCGTCTCCGAATGGCCTCGTCACCTCCCCGAGCTTCTCTGACACACAGACGGCGCTCGTCGCACTCTGGGGCCTTCTCCAGATAGGTTGGTAACCCCACCCACTCCAACATTTCTTCTCCTTCACAACTATGTGGAGGAGGTCGTCATCCCGACGATCTGCCTGCAGAACTCAAACTTTTTCCTTGGTAGAATCTTGGTAAACATATCTGCTCCATTATCATCTGTATGAAACTTCTCAAGCTCCGCGTCCTTCTTCTCAACCACATCCCGTATCCAATAATATCGAGTCTCGATGTGCTTGGATCGGCTATGAAAGGTATGATTCTTCACAAGGTGAATAGCACTCTCACTGTCATAAAGCAAAGTATACTTCTCTTGCTTCAGCCCCATTTCCTGTAACTTTTTTATCCACAACAACTCTTTGCAAGCCTCCGTCGCCGTAATATACTATGCCTCTGTCGTCGACAAGGCAACACACTTCTGCAATCGCGACTGCCACGATATTGCTACTCCAGCAAACATCATCAAATAGCCCGAAGTCGATCACCTCGTGTCTACATCTCCAGCCATATCAGCGTCGGTATATCCAACCAGCTTCGGCTTGTCACCACCAAAAGAAAGTCTCCAATCGGCAGTGCCGTGAAGGTATCATAGAATGCACTTAACCGTACTCCAATGTACCCTTCCAGGATTTGAAAGATACCTGCTAACTATGCCAACTGCATGAGCGATGTCTGGCCTCGTACACACCATAGCATACATAAGGCTTCCCACAGCTGAGGCATATGGAACCCACTCCATATCTTCTTTTTTATCCTCGGTAGATGGACACTGCTCCTCAGTGAGCTTAAAGTGAGCCGCAAGGGGACAACTCACTTTCTTCAACCCGTCCATCCTGAAATGCTGAAGTACCCGGTGAATGTACTTCTTTTCGGACAAGTGTAGCAGCTTGGACTCTCTCTCTCTCTTGGCTGATCTCCATCCCAAGAATAGTCCTTGCTGCACCCAAATCTTTCATAGAGAAGACCGCGCCCAGTTGGCGCTTCAACTCCGCTATCCTAGTGGCATTCCGACCCACTAATAGCATATCATCAACATAGAGCAATAAAAAGATGAAATCATCCTCGGTAAGGTATCTCACAAATACACAATGGTCCGACGTCGTCCGTGCATAACCATGCTCTCCCATAAACGACTCAAACTTTCTGTACCACTGCCTCGGATCCTGCTTCAGACCATAGAAGCTTTTCCTCAACCGGCAGACCAAATGTGACTTGCCCTTCTCACAGAATCTCTCTGGCTGCTCCATGTATAACTCCTCCTCAAGATCACCGTAGAGGAATGCCGTCTTCACGTCCATCTGCTCGACCTCCAAGTCGAAACTGGCTGCCAATGCTAGCACCACCCGAATAGATGACTGCTTGACGACTAGCGAAAAGATCTCATCATAATTCACGCCTTTCCGCTGACCGTAGCCTTTAACTACTAGGCTTGCTTTGTATCGAGGGCGAGTAGCATCATCCGTCTGCTTCACTCTAAACACCCATCGATTCTTTAAAGCCTTCTTGTCCTTTGGCAACCGCACCAGCTCATAAGTAGAATTGGTGTGTAAGGATCTCATCTCCTCCTGTATAGCCTGCATCCACTCATGCCTGTGTTCGTCTTCCATAGCCTTTGCAAAACTTTCGATCTCTTCCCTGTCAGTCAGTAGCACATACTCACCCAGTGAGTATCTTGTAGATGGTCGACGCTCTCTGTCGCTCATTCTCAATGGAGCCACTGGTGCTGGCTATATATCAACAGCCTCCTCCCCTTCAGGAACTGCCTCTCTGGCATGCTCATCCTCCTGCGGGATATCCTGACCACCATCAGCAGGCTGATGATCAAGGTTGGGAGCAACTCCATGTACTGGCTCCCCATAACTGGATCCTCTGCGATGTCCTCTGAAAACTGTTCGAAACGAAATGACTCTAACTCAGGCAATTCCTCAGCCTCAGAAGACGTTTCGGAATCCTGAGTGTTGGTCATTGTTTAATCTTCGACAAATACCACGTTCCTGCTTCTGTAGAGCTTTCTTCCCACTGGATCGTAGTCTATAGCCAAACTCATCCCGACCGTAGCCGACAAAGACGTATCGCCTCATCTTCGGCTCAAGTTTGGACCTTTTATTCTTCGGTACATGCACGAAAGCCTTACAACCAAACACTCGCAGGTGATTGTATGCCGGCTCTTTGCCGTACCATACTTTGTCAGGCACATCACCCTGCAAATGAGCACTAGGAGATAAATTAATAACATAAGCAGCTGTGAGAAGAGCCTCACCCCAATAACTGCCTGGCAAATTTGCTTCTGATAGCAAACACCGCACCCTCTCCATCAGTGTCCTGTTCATGCGCTCCGCTACACCATTGAGCTGAGATATCTTGGGCGAAGTCTTCTGTGTCGTATCCCTTGCTCTCTGCAATAAGCATCAAAAGGACCAATGTATTCGCCGCTGTTGTCGGACCGAACACACAATAACTTCTTGCCCGTCTCTCTTTCAACAGAGGCCTGAAACTCTCTGAAAGTGGGCAGCACCTGATCCTTGATCTTTAAGGTATAGATACAAACCTTCCTGGAACAGTAATCAATAAAAGTTACAAAGTAAGAAGTACCACCAATAGATTTTACCTTCAAGGACCGCAGACATCCGAGTGAATCAACTCGAGCAACATCGGCTTTCTTGAACTTGGGTGACTTTAGAAAGACACCATATTTTTTTTCCAGCTAAGCAGTGTGTGCACTTCTCCAACTTTGTGGACTTGAGCCGTGGAGTCACTTTTCTGTTCACCAAGTAGCTCATCCTTTTCTCGCTGATATGGCTAAGCCGCTTGTGCCATAACTCGGTAGACGCATCAGAAACTGCATTCACCTCTTGTGTCCCCTGTGCGCTTTCCTCCATATAGTAGAGATCGGACTTCTTGCTTCCTCTGGCAATCACCATCGAACCTCTGGAAAGCTTCCACTGACTATTTTCGAAGAGACTGAAGAATCCCTCGTCATCCAACCTTCCAACCGACACCAGGTTGAAACGGATATCAGGGACATAATGAACATCTTTGAGAACAAGTACTGTACCCGTCTTTATCCTCAAATACACATCTCCAATGGCAACCGCCTTCGACAGATCTCCATTGCCCATCTTCAATACTCCACAGTCGCCTGTCGTATAAGTGGCAAATAGTGCCCTGTTGTGAGATACGTACGCTGAAGCCCCTGAGTCCACCAGCCAAGAATTTTCATCGCAGGCGAGGTTTGTAACAACCTCATCACCTACGATGATCACATCGCCTCCATGTATCGAAGCGCCGCTGTAGTGTTCTCATCTTGCTTCCCCTTGTCGCCCTTATTTTCTCTCTTCTAAGCAAAACAGTTCCGCTTGAGGTGGCCCTTCTTGCCACAGTGGTAACACTCTGAGTCCTCGTACTGACCTTTGGACTTCCTCCTGCTCTTGTCTCTGCCACCACCTAGACCCCTGCTTTTGTCCCTTCCGCGGTTCTCTGAAACTAGTGCCTCTGAGTGGTGGGATGTGGATGAAGTGCCCTGAGAACGTCTCTGCATCTCTTCATTCAGCACCTCGCTCTTGGAAAACTCCAGACTGACTACGCTGTCACGACCTGCTCCCGAATAATCGGACACGAGTCGGACACGCCCAGCCTTCGTCGATGGACACGACGAAGTAAGCTGTACAATACTAAGAAAAACAACAAGTCACAATGTAATGTAAACATCCACAGCTTTATATATAACGTTCCTAGAAAGATCACCAATATCCATCAAGTCATTATACAATGTTATCCGGAGACAAATTCGGTCAAATAAAATATATAATAATGAAATCATAAAAATACAATCTCCAGAAAAATAAATAAAATAAATGCTGCAATATCCAATGATATCACCGTGCTCCATGTGGCCTCAAGCTCACCTGCAACGTATCCTGTCAGGAAAAAAATAAAGTACAATTCCGACAAGAACAATATACAATGTAATCTGTAGTACATAATACAAGGTAAAACCAGAATACCAAAACTGAAAATAAAACTATAGTACCAGACATGAAATGTAAAACTGCAGGCAATGGACGCGACAATCAATATGCAAAGACAATGAACACGGCTATCAATGAACGTGACAATCAATGCAAGTGTGACATTTTAAAATATTAAACTAATGTGTGATCGGCTAAGGGCCACAATCCATAATCAATTAATTCTACAAGGTACGGCTTAATCGTACGTGAGGTGTACGATTAGTCTATCCATAATACCTATGTTGGGTGTGGTCACACAAAAGTTAATATTCTCCCAATTCCCGTAATAGACAATGACTCACAATGAAATGAACAAGGTACAAGACAATCGTGTGTATCTCGTGTCCGATATGAGAACATGGCACATGAATGTAAGACAGAAAGACAATGTAAAAGGTCGAGTCGGTGTACTTGCCTCGCTTTGGAAGCACGGGAGTAGTACTGCATGGGTGTAAATGATCACCTGGTATTTGGTACAAGTTGTTAGGATTTTAAAATAAAGATCATTAGCTAACTAGATAACTAACTATCTCTAGTACTAACAATATTTTAAAAACTATATATATATAACTTTATCCAAATATTTTAAATATTACTAACTAATTACTTGCCATTTATACTAAATAAGAAAGGAGTTTAGATTTTTATAGCAAAATATGCAATATATACTTTATAGCAAAATTAGATAACAATATTATTATATTTAGAAAATATATATTGACTTTAAGAATAATGACTAGTAACATACTATTTTAGAAAATATATATAGATATTTAGTGAAATTACTTTTAGGCTATATCTTGCAAGGAAAAAACATTTATAAAGTATCTAACTTATTTATTTAAAAGGTATTTGCTTAGCCAATTATTTACAAAATATTAATAATAAGGTTTTATCCAAATACTTAACCAATAATATTTTATGACAATTAATACTAGCATGTATAACATTTAGAATAATTATATAACTTAAATAAGAGAAACTACAATTAATAGGACTATTTATTAAGCAAAAACCAACCCATTGTTGACTCTTTAGTTAATAATTATGCTAAAATTAAACTAAACACCATTCCAACATTAATAAGCCCAACACCAGCTATTGTAAGAATTTAATCAACAATTAAGATCAACCCAGATCAACTCTAGCCCAACCCATACTATTCCAGCCCAAGCCTAGCTGATCAGATCCAACCCGGCCCATCAGAAATAATTCATACCAAAGAGTTAAATGAATTGGCCTAAACCCATATCACAGAAATTAAATTCCAAATCATATAACATCCAACTCTGGGCTTGAAGCCCAAGTTCAGCCATACTTCTTCCAGACCCGGCCCAACACTCTCAAAACCTAATCCATATAAAACATCTCTTCTCTCTCTCTCTCTCTCTTCTCCTTTATTCCTCAGCCGAAACCCTCCCGTGGCCTCTTCTTCTTCCTCTGTAAACCCTAGCCCTAGATTTTACTTCTTCTTCAACCTCTTCTTCTCCTACTTCTTCTTCAACCGAGTGAAACCCTAACCCTAAGTTCTTCTCTCCATCTAATCCCTAAATAAAAACCTAGTTCCATCACAAACCCTAAAATCAAACTCTATAACCCTAGATTTTGGAATCCTAGCAACAAGAAGAAGGGGACGAGTAGATCGAGAGAAGTTTACCAAGGTGCAGCGACTCGGCGGCGATGGCTTCGTCTCTGGCGGTTGACAGCTCTGAAGGTGGCTCGACTCTCGAAGAGGCGGCACGGATCTGACGATGGTGCTCGATCTCGGTCACGAGCAGCCGACGATCGAGGTCGGATCTGGCCTCTGGACGGTGGTCCCGACGACAAGGCCTCGGCGGCGCTCCGGGCTGCGACGGTGGCGCAAGTCACGAGAAGGCAGTGACTCTTCGAACTTCGAGGAGTCGGTACGAAACTCGAAGAGGTGCACGAAACTCGAAGAGGCACGCACGATCTTCTAGGGCTTTCACTGTAGTCGAGGTGGTGGCACGATCTTCGAACTAGCGTGATCTTCGAGGTGGCGGCGGTGATCTATAGTCGACGAGAACGGTGGTGCGGTCGAGAGATCTAGTCTACCCTTGGTGCTCCGGTGCTATTAGTGACCTCTGGAACACGACGACAAGGCTGTCGTTCGTCGATGACGACTCCGGCGTAGTGGCGAGTCGACTTCGTACTTCGGGCTCCGAGATCTGGCGGTGGCGCGCGATTGTGGACTGGTGGCGGGGCTCGGTCGGGGATGGTGGTGGTCAACCGGGTTCTCCACCAGAGCGAGGAGAGAGAAAGAGTGTAGAGAGGGAAAGAATGTAGAGAGAGAAAGTAGAGAGAGAAAGTAGAGAAAGAAAGAGAGACTGTGATGTGTGTCAGAATGATGTGACAGTAATCAAAAATTTAGAAAAAGTATACAGTATATATAATAAAATATTAAGTGGCAGGCTGGTAATTAGGAGTACATCTGGGGGTGTTCTCCAAGATAGGACAATGGCACTACTGTAAATAAATATAGATCTGGGCTTTTTAGAAAAAATCAATAACAGATTTCAAATTGCTAACAGAAATTAGTTATTCTCTAGTATTCAAACAGATTTTTAAATTCTCTAACAGATTTTTTAAATTCAAATATTCAAACAGTTTTCAAAACAGATTTCAACAATTACAAAATTAGTTAATAATTATCAACTGTTAATTGACTACAGAATATTTACAACTAATTAATAACTAAGCTCAATAATATATTAAGAACAATATGTACTAACCTCTTTAGGTAGTACAAACCAAAACCATTAAACCATTTAAGTAACAGTATTAATTAGAATAAAATCCAAAATTTGTTAATAAATAACCACTAATACCTAAATCAAAATTAATGAACTTCCAAATCTATCAGCTACCTAACATTTCCTAGCAAATAGAAACAATAAAATATAGCTTCAAGTCTCTTAACAAAATTAAGCTTAATCACCAGGACCATTCGTTAACGAAAATTAATAATAATATTTAAAGATTTATAAAACATAATTTCAAGAATTAGCACTCTTAGTAATAATTTGTAATTACACACTATTAACTAAAATTAGTAAAACTAGGTTTTCTAGATGAACAATTTTATACTTAAAAAAATAAAAATTCAAAAAATTCCTTAAATTACACCAAATTAGGTTTAGAGAGTTACAAATCTACCCCCCTTACAAAAATTTCGTCCTCGAAATTTCAAGGATTTTGTGTACAAAATCAACAAGTTTATCAAGAAAGCAACAAAAGATAATTGGTTTTATTTGGGTAGTAAAAAAATAACAAGGACCAACAAGTGGTCACTAGACAATATGAAAGACTATAAATGTAGTAAACTCAGAGGCAATCCTCAAAATAGGCACTACAAGAAAATCAAGATACTACAAGCAATATAAGGATGATAACGGTCCATCTGGCGGCGCTCCCTGCGGCTACTGATCCTCGAAAGGTGGATCCTCTTGCTGCAGCTCTGGTGCTGGTCCCTGATGTCATGCCCCGACCCGGAATCACCCGAATCATCGTCCTCGCAGGGGGCGTGATGCCGCACGAGCCTGGAGTTGCACTCGTGCAAGACAAGATAACAGTTCTCAAATGGTTATCTTTTAATTGAAATTAACAACGAAAGGAAAATAGAGTATACGAAACCATTTTCTTTTTTGACATTCGAACTGAGATTTACAAAGGCTTTCGATAGCCCAACAATATATGCCAGATTGGCTACAACACTCAGGTTCTCTCTTGTCTACAAAGGATTTCACCGTTCCATACATCATGCCTTCTATATCTCGGCCGCATCAATCATGTTGCAAGTCCGAGCGTCAAGCGATCGCACGCTTCAATACGCTTCGGTATTCCGAGCCTCAACGCGTTCAAGCGAAGCTTCGCCGCGAGCCATCCATTCCCTGTACCCTGCATGAAAGCTGGTGGGGGATCAGTACATTCGTCCTTGCATGTACTGATGCAAAGATCTTCTTTCCAAATCGACATTTAGTATTTATGTTAAATCATGCAACTTAGCTTATGATCTTGCTATGTTATCCTTAGGGTCGATTTCATGGCATATTCGAAAGCAGTAAAGCATGTTATCATGGCAAGCATGTTATTCGAATTGAATAGGCAAGCAGGCAAGCAATCTCGTGTTTGTTTCGTGGCACGACTTCTTACCAAGTCGACGCACTCGCCCTTGCACTGACGCAAGGTGAATGCGCCCCATTCCTTTCCTGGCATGTTATAAGTGCATCTATAAGCAGGATCTATGTGTGCGGGACACATACGTGCCTACACTTTTGACCCATCGTTCCTTAGCTATATGAAGATCGTTGGCGTATCCGTGCCGGAATGAACTAAAGGAGTTTCCTTACTTTCTTTTCTCTCCTTCTTTTCTTTCTCGAATTTGGGTAGCCCGGCGTTTCACAGGTTGGGTTGCTATCCCAAACAACCAAAACTTTACCGCTGCATACCATCATTTACGATTTTTCACATCTCGCTAAGCGGTTGCTAATCGTCTTACGGATGTGCGCCTATCAAAGATACATTCCCTCCTAGGCCAAACGGTTCCGGGGCGTTCTGACACTTAACCGTTCGAGGGAACAACCGTGCACGGGAGATTATCACATTAATCTCAAGTCCATCCCATTCGACCATGCAACGCCCTATTATTCAAGCAATCACGCACTATTATTCAAACAACCAAACATAGTCTTGACTCCGAGACTCAGACTTTATCATCTCGTATTCCTTCCATTTAACTTTCTATGTTCTTACTTTTCATACTTTGTTTCAATGTTCAATGGCATCATGCCTCAACTCAATGTTCGTCAACCGAACGACCCGAAGGTCCCGAACACCTTTCGAGGCATCATGCCATGTCTGACAGTTCCGTCACATTCATGCCATAACTGTATTCATTCGCAACGAAACCATCTTTTATGATCTCGTCACGTAGGCACATTTTGACACATTTATCATCTATCCTTCGCGTCGTGCACTTGCTGCACGCATCGAAGCCATATTTCCATGTTCTATGCCTTAGTGTTCAATGTTCGTGGCTTGCGCGCTAGGGCACTCGCCTATTGTCTTTCAGTGTTCTAGCCCTTTCTATCTCGTGTGCGAAGGCACGGTATGGTTCGTGCACTAAGGCACTTGTCGAATACAATTATCCCATGTTCTTACGGCTTGTGCACTGAGGTGCTCGCCTTTGCGATATCCAATATTCCATAGCGACTCGTGCATATGATGCACGTTTCATTTCAATTGTTCTAACTAGTGTTTGATATACATTACGATTTATCTTCCGATCGGACCACGCCTATGGCGTCGATAGGTTAACTTAGCATACAATGATACGTTCTGACCTAGATATGAAGGAGTAAAAAGAAGAGTCAATCCTTCCACCTTGAGTCGATACGCCTTGTCGTTTCGCCGAGTCGATGCGGCTCGATTTTTTAACTTTGTTGCACGGCCAACTCTCCTGACTTAGCCATTCGAGTACTTCGTGCTTCATTGAATTATACGTCCGATTTGGCTTACCGTGCCCAAGTCCCATTACGAGGCGACGATTTGGTTTCGCGGACCCCTTACTGAATAAGGCAGAATGCCGACCTCTAATATTTCAGCATAAACGTATAGCCTGTACATGAAAACAACTAAAATCAATACTTACATCGATTCGAACTTGCACCTTGGTCGATTCGATTTCTTAGAATCTTCGAGCCGTCTCAACGCACTTATCCTTCGGGGCAATGCGGTGCTTCGCATTGATTCAACTTGATGCATTCTTTGGGACAAGACAACTCTTCGTATCGACTTAGTTCGATGCGTTGCTCGGGACAACGTAACTCTCGTATCGATTCGCATCGATATATTTCATTCGGTCAACGCGACTCGCTGAGTCAATGTCTCAGCGTAATGCGCCGTACGGAGCGGGACATTACACCTGACGAGTGAAAGTTGCAGAGCAATCTATCACTTGGTGAGTGGCAGATCCACAAACCAAGCACTGCCCTAACTTTTTGTGGCATTCCTCAACACTGTGTCCCGGCCTCTTACAGTACACAAAAGATAAGTATGTCGGGATCTAGATATGTCTCTGCTGCCTCGACGATGTCGAAACTCGAACATGATGATGATACTGATGCTGGGGTGCTGGCCGCTGCTGAGTGTCGGTCCGCTTCGGTGGACCCTAGGAACTGCTGGCGCTGTCACTACCATATTTCTAGTTTGAGGGTATTTTTGTCATTTTTGGGGTTATTTGAATTTATTATAATTTATCTGAATTTATGGGAATTTTTAGAATTTATTTTGGAATTATTTGAATGAAGGTTGACTAGGTTAACTTTGACTAGCAATGACCTTGGTAGACTAACCTAGGAGCTAACCCTAGTTGAGTTTGGACTTGGTTAGGTCATACAACCCAAGTTAGACTAGAGTTGACCTATGGTTTAGTCATTTGACTCAAGTTAGAATATTAAGTCACAAGCCATGACTTATGGTTGAACCATTAATCAATAACTTAGCCATAGAAGCCCAAAGCCCATTAGCTAATGCCAAACCCTAACCCTAACATTACTTGGCCAGCCACCACACCCACATTGGGAATCCCCCTATAAATATTCTCCTCCATTTAGGACTAGCCTCTTTAGGAAAGAACAAGTTTTAGAAAGAGGTATTTTCCAACTTCATAAATTCCTAGAAAATCTATTTTAACTCCTTTTTAATCCAAACAAATTGTAATAGGTTCTAATTAGTGTGTTCTTGCTGTTGGTATGTGTTAATCTCAGTTTCATAGCAATTTGAAGGAGATGGGTGGCTTTTGGGGATCCACATTGAAGGAGCTTTTGTGTTAAAGAACACACATAGGTATATTCCTATCCACCCATTAAAATTAGGTTTTAATTGCATAAATACCTAGCCCTAGGTGTCCTGGTCCTGTAGGAATAGGGTTTGTGAATTTTTGTGTCTTATACGTGTCCGTATCGGACACGTATCAGTGATGTACGCAAGTGTTTGATGAAATGCCCCAATGGGTAATTCGTTTTGTTTTTGTGAAAGTTTTTGAATAAAAAATGTCGTTTTGATGTGGCTTACTTGATTCTAGTGTCCTGAGTTTGATTCGAGGTCGTGTCATGTCGGTTTGGGATACGTACACACGCGGATGGACACGCGCGCGGGCTGTGCACTTCTCCTGCTGCTCGGGGGCTTTTGCACGCAGCACGTGACACGTGTACACGTGCCACTTGGCACAGAGGCGGGGGCGACCACTGATAGGCCCCCCTCGAGTCTTACGACACGTCGTGTCGTATTGGATACGGAATCAGTCGTGCACTGATTTTGCACTGATTGTGCATAGTCTATTTTCGCGCACTGATACGGCCTTATATGTTGGACACAGGGACACGTCGACCCAAAACAGGGTGACACACACCTAGCTGGATACTAGGCGAACCCATAGACACAAGCATGAGTTTTGGTTTGGGCTGTGTCGGGTGCACGACACGCATGCACCTGTGCACAACGCAGTGCCTGTTTGATGTGTCTGTGTGTACTGTTTTATGGTTTAATTGATTGGACACGCCGTATCCGGCTGTGATGGGACACGAACAGTATGTTGGACACGTGCACACCCTATATTAGGGTTACCAACCAATGAATTGGCAATTTAGTTTGATTTATGAATCAATTTCCATTTTTCCCCTAAATTCATGATACATGTTATTCTCAGTTTTCTTTCCCAGTTTTTGATTTGATTTTTAGCATTCATTTTGATTAGTTTAAGTATTGTTAATTGCTGTTTTATATCCTAATATTATTCTCCTATTAGTAATCTACCTGTGTGCAAATTTTGGGAGGATTTTGGTTATGTTTTGATTTCGGAATTAGGATTTAAGTGTTGGACTGTTTTTCAAAAGTATGAAATTATAACCTGAGATAATGTGGGTTCAATGAATTGATTTCCTTCTCTTTTCTCACTGTGATGATGTTAAAATCAGTAACATATAACCTGAGTTAGTGTAGGTTAAATTGAATTGATTTCCCTTCCTTTTACTGAGAGTTATGTGAAATTGTATATGATAAACCTGAGATTTGTGTGGGTTAACTGATTTCGATTTCCCTTTCTTTAACTGAGATTATGAGAACCTGTGATATGATAAACCTGAGATTGATTGGTTTCCTTTCCTTTATATTTTCTAAAACTGGGAATCAGAGGATTATATGTGATTTCCTCTTCACACACTACTGTCCATGTTGGACTGAACCCTTTGTTGAGTTCACTCTTTCACACACATACACATCCCTAACACACACACACACACACATCTCTCACTTCACTGTTTTCTTTTCTGTACACACACACAGTTCATCTCTCACACACACATTCATGAGCACAAACACACACACACACACATATAGCTAAGTCCCTGTCATGGGATTCCTGTAACACTCACACTTGCCACCCTCTCATGTCTTCACACACACACCCCCCTTTTGACACACACACATATCCCATAGTTCCCCTCTCTATGCATACTTAATCTATAAATATTGTATATAGTTAATGAAATGAATGCAAGTTATATATAATGTAATGTATCTAATTTGTATGTGCATCTAAAATATAGAGTATATGATGTATTATGTAAGTATCATATATATTGTGATATGTGTATGTGCTATTATATATATATTATATATATGCATGTGTGGTATACATATAGGTAGCCCAATGTATAAATATATGTATGTATCATGTAATTTCCATGTGTAGGCCTAGACACAATATAGGTTGTATGATGTTGGTTTGACTTATGTTGTATAGGTTGTATGGGCTTGATGTACTAGCATAGGCTAGTTTAGCCTTGATTAGACTAGTGTAGACTTGTTTAGACCTAGAATGACTTGTTTGACCTAATTTAGGCTTGTTGGACCTAGTTTGACCATAGTTGACCTAGTTTGACTTCTAGGGTTGACCAGAGTTGACCAAGAGTTGACTTTGGCCTAGATTGACCTAGATTCATGTAGAATGCATTATAGTGCTTCAATTTACCATTCTGGACTTGTTGTGACTTGTGCTGTTCTAAATAGGAGCCAAACACCACTACTCGGACAGTACTTTCATCTTGGACACTCAAATACCAGGCGATTACATTCTCTGATCATTTCATATCCTGTTTAGAATTATTTCCTTGCTTTAAATTACTTTACTTGATACTGTCACGTTGGTCACACGGATTAGTACTATATGGATCCCTTCTTGAGATGTTATCCCCCTCAGGGAGCATCGTATACTACATGTTCTGTGCGTTTCACTTACATGGTGTATCACTATGCTCCACGGTTCATCGATCACTTGTGACATGTACTCTCATGATCACAGAGTCTTCCTTGAATCACCCCATTTATGGGCATTTCCAGAATCACCCATTTATGGGTCTTCCATGTATCACCCCTTGTGGGCCTTTGTATGGAATCATAACATAACCTGGCTGGATCCTTGTGTATTGATTGGGGGTACGGGAGAGTAGAAGTAAATATGTGAATAATATCCAAGTTGTGTAGTTCCCAGAATCACTCCATAGTATAGTTCCCAGAATCTCCTATGCCATTCACATGTTTATATTGTACCCTGACTCACTAGCCACTGTTAGTTCTCTATTTACAGTATATATATTTCTATTACAGCTTTCTCTGTTTACATCCTGTGCTTTTTTCAGTACCTGTATCTTACTTTACTGCATGATTATATTTTCTAACCTGCTATGAACTGTTGAGATGTATTGTGATCGCTCCTGTCCTGATTGGACCTGTTGAAAATATTACAGAGGACGAGGAGGAGGCCGGTGTGGATACCTATTACGGTGCTACCTTAGATGAGATATTGGACCTAGACCAGCAGCAGGTCCCACTAGCAGTGGATGACACACCCCTAGACTAGGATGTTTTTTATTTACAGTACTCTATGGATGATTGTATATATTTGGTACTAGAGATATGTATTTATCTGAGACACTTAGACTCTCTATTTGTACTTAGGATTTTCTTTCTTTTCAGCAGTATTATCTATCTATCTTTCTATCTTATCTTCCTGCCTTAGTTGTGATTGAGTTTACTTTCTGCTATGTCACCCCCATTCGGGGAGTATAAACTATTTAGTATTATATTATTAGATGTTGTGACCTAGGACAGCGTTCTACTGCCGATACTGCGGCATAGGCTGGACGTACCCACGTCTTGTGCCCTTACTCTAGGATGCGGATCGTGACATATTTTTAGTGGTGGCCCATGCAGGTCTAGATTAGAAATGTAGTGGTATTCGAACTAGAATATCACTGCAGCCTGCAGTAGAATTAGGAAAAATTTTGAAGGTACTCAATCACATTAGAAAAAACTCTTTATCAGATTCCGTATATCTAAATTTTGCTGCTTATTGTCTTCCTTTGAATTTAAACTGTCCTCCTTTGATATTTCGACTCATTCTCAGCAATTGTTTCTTTTGATCTGTGTCTCCAAGATGGTTGAGACGAGATCGCATCGCCAGGGCCAGGGGGACGCCGATGAGAGGTCTGCCACCTCTCATACTCAACAGCCAGCCCCTGGTACCGCAGCCCCAATCATGCCAGCTGGGGTAGGCGTTTCAGCAGCCTTCGGAGGAGCCCCACCACCTGTGAGGCATGGGCCGAATCCCTGTGATTCCGGATGTGTTTCAGCAGCAGCAGCCACCTGTAGGGACATTTGACGCCGTTCAGCTGTTAGCTTTCTTCCGGCAGTACATAGAGTGTCAGCAGACCCAGCAGCAGAGGCACACAGCAGAGCTCACACGAGGCATTGAGCTGGCAGTGACCGCAGTAGAGAGAGTCGTAGCTCAGCCAGCGGCAGCCCCGCAGCTGCACCAGCCACGGGAGAAAGGCATACAAGACTTTCAAAAGATGCACCCGAGGGACTTCCGAGGGACTTCCGAGGGACAGAGGGGATCTTGTATGCCGATGAGTGGATTGAGCACATGGAGGAGATATTCAGGTTGGCTGAGATCCCGACGAGGCTCCAGATTGAGGCAGCAGCCAACATGATACAGGATCTGGCCCGTACATGGTACCAGACCGACCCGAGGTTGGCACAGCAGGACAGACTTGGGCAGCATTCAAGAAGCTATTCAGGGAGAAGTTCTTTCCAGACGCAGCGCTGGGAGCCCTCGAGACCCAATTCGAGGCCCTAGTCCAGGAGAGCCAGTCTGTGGAGGAGTACGCAGGAGAGTTCTGTCGCCTGGGCAGATTTGTAGAGGGCTTGACGGAGACGACGAAGGCCCGGAGTCCGGAAGGGCTTGGTAAAGGAGGTCAAGTCCTACACCAAAAATGCCCGCAGTGCTACCTTTGAGGAGATCCTGGTGGATGCACTAGCTGCAGAGGATGATCTTGAGCTTAGGCTCAAGAGGGGGCGAGACTCCCAGGGAGGCAGCAGTAGCGGAGGACTGGCCAAGAGGTCGTACTTTCAGCAGCAGCACCAGCAGCACCACCAGCAGCAGAGGTTCCAGCTGTAGCAGTTCCAGCAGCCGAGGCATCAGCCAGTATAGCATCAGCAGCAGAGGGTGCAGCAGCAGGCACCGAGGCAGCAGGCCACCACCTGTGCTTATTGCAAGAAGCCAGGGCACGGGTGGGGCGAGTGTAGGAAGAGACTGGGCAAGTACCTGGTATGTGGTTCAGGAGACCACCAGATGAGGGAGTGTACCTTGACCACAGGACGAACAGCTCATGGAGCAGCAATCAGAGCTCTAGCAGGCCAGCAGAGGGGACCAGTCCTGCTGACACAGTAGCAGAGATTTGTTCAGCATCAGCAGCAGGCCAGGGGAGGCCAGAAGGGGCGAGCTTTCGCCATGGCAGCTGAGGATGTAGAGGCGGTAGGAGAGCTGATCGCAGGTTCGGTTCTTCTCGACTCCAGTCCATCTTTTACATTATTTGATTCTGGTGCTTTGCATAGTTTCATATCAGTATCTTTTGTGATTAGACACGGTATCATAGCTGAATCGTTGCCTAGGACTTACAAGATCACGACCGGGGGTGGCAATATCCTCGTGAGTGATGTTTGTAAGGGTCGGAGTGTTGTTTTGGGAGACCGTGAGTTAGAGGTGTGCCTGCTCATAATGCTATTGCCGAACAACGATATAGTGCTCGGTATGGATTGGTTGAGCAGGCACCACGCCAGCATTGATTGCAGAGGGGGTAGAGTTCTCTTCAGAGCACCGGGGGAGCCAGAGTTTGAGTACTCCAGATGTCAGGCGGAGTAGAGTAGCAGAGTTTTCTGCGGAGTCTCGGTTGAGGAGCAGGCAATTCCACACCCTTGATAGCAGAGTATATGGATTTTCCCAGAGGAGTTGCCGGGATTGCCACCAGACAGAGACATAGAGTTCTCGATAGACTTGGTTCCAGGAGCGGAACCCATCTTTCAGCATGTCTATCGGGTGAACAACAGTGAGTTGGTGGAGCTGAAGAAGCAAGTGGATGAGCTGCAAGACAAGGGCTTCATCCGCTCGAGTTCGTCGCCATGGGGTGCACCAGTATTGTTTGTGCCGAAGAAGGATGGGTCAGTACGGATGTGTATTGACTATAGGGCACTCAACAACCTCACGATCAAGAACAAATATCCACTGTCGCGGATCGACGATATTTTTGACCAGTTGAGCGGAGCTCGGGCATTTTCCAAGATTGATCTGAGGTCGGGATATCACCAGTGAAGGTGAAGGGGAAGGATATTCCCAAGACCGCTTTCAGGACGCGGTACGGGCAGTTTGAGTTTTTGGTTATGCCGTTTGGGCTAACCAATGCAGCAGTATTTATGAATATGATGAAAAGGTGTTCCACCAGTACCTAGATCAGTTTGTGGTGGTGTTCATTGACGACATCTTGGTATATTCCAAGACTGAGGAGGAGCACGAGGAGCATCTGCGGATAGTGCTGGAGACTCTCATGAGGGAGCAGCTTTATGGAAAGCTCTCCAAATGTGAGTTCTTCTTGGACCGGGTAGACTTTTTGGGGCATGTGGTGACTGGAAATGGTATCTCAGTTGACCCCAAGAAGATTGTAGCAGTTGAGGCATGGGCAGCGCCGACTTCAGTTGCAGAAATCAGGAGTTTTCTGGGGCTAGCAGGATATTATCGGAGATTTGTGTAGGATTTCTCCCGGGTTGCAGAGCCGTTGACTCGGTTGACCCGGAAGGATGCTGAGTATGTTTGGTCAGAGGAGTGTCAGGCAGCTTTTGATGAGTTGAAAAAGCGGCTTACGACAGCTCCGATTCTGACATTGCCTTCAGGATCAGGGGGATTAACTATTTATAGTGACGCTTCAGGGAAGGGGCTGGATTGTGTCTTACAGCAGCATGGAAAGGTGATTGCCTATGCTTCCAGGCAATTATGTCCCTATGAGAAGAACTACCCTACCCACGACCTGGAGCTGGCAGCGGTGATATTTGCTCTGAAGTTGTGGAAGCATTATCTGTATGGGAAGAGGGTGAAGATTTTACAGATCACAAGAGCTTAAAGTATGTGTTCACTCAGAAGGAGTTGAACATGAGGCAGCACAGATGGCTAGAGTTGATGAAGGACTTTGATATATCACTTTAGTATCACCCAGGGAAGGCCAACATGGTTATCGATGCCTTGAGTAGGTATCCGACAGCCATGTGTTTGACCATGGATCGGCATTTGCTTGCAGACTTGGAGAGCCTTGGGATTAAGGTGATCGTGCCCGGGGTACAGATGCAGTTATGGGGGATGCAGATTCAGTCAGACTTGGTGGAGAGGATCAAGTCGGCTCAGATTGAGGACGTTGCTCTGCGGTGTCTCCGAGAGCAGGTTCGAGTAGGATTGGAAGACGGCGAGTTTTCTCTTGCAGAGGATTGTGCCTTGAGGCACGGTTCCAGGTTATGTGTGCCCAGCGGAGAGCTCAGGGAGCAGGTTTTGCAGGAGGCCCACAGATCTCAGTACTCTATACACCCTGGTGCCAACAAGATGTACCGAGATCTGAGGGAGCATGTTTGGTGGTCCAGGATGAAGCGGGAGGTGGCTCGCTTCGTGGCTAGGTGCTTGGTCTGTCAGCAGGTCAAGGCAGAGAGGCAGAGGCCCGGTGGATTATTGCAGCCGCTGCCCATTCCTGAGTGGAAATAGGAGCATATCACTATGGACTTCGTATCTGGATTGCTGGTACACCAGGAGGAAAAGACACAATTTGGGTCATCGTTGACAGGTTGACCAAATCGGCCCACTTCTTGCCATTTAAGGTGGATACGTCTACGGAGAGGCTTGCGGAGATGTATATACGACAGATAGTCAGGATTCATGGGGTTGGTCAGCATCATCTCGGATGGGGATAGTCGCTTTACTTTCTATTTCTGGAGGAGTCTGCAGATTAGCTTGGGCACTCAGCTCAAGTTTAGTACTGCATACTACCCCCAGACGGACGGACAATCAGAGAGGACTATTCAGACGCTCGAGGATATGCTACGGACGTGCGTCTTGGACTTTGGAGGTTCCTGAGAGGATCATCTGCATTTGGTGGAGTTTGCTTACAACAACAGTTTCATGCCAGCATTGAGATGTCGTCTTTCGAGGCTCTGTACGGGCGTAGGTGCCGTACACCCTTATCTTGGGATGATGTTGGTGAGCGAGCTTTACTAGGGCCAGAGATGGTTGTTGATACAGCCGAGAAGGTTAAGCTCATCAGGGACAGACTTCGCGTGGCGCAGGACAGACATCGGCACTGGGCCGATAGCCACCGGAGGCCCTTGGAGTTTGAGGTACAGATTATAGTAGGATTAGTTTTAGGTTTGATTGTTGTTTTGTTTGATCATGTTTGTTTATTATAATTAATTGAGACCTTGCTTGTGATTAGGTCGGAGACCAAGTTTTCTTGAGGATATCTCCGACTCGTGGTACGATACGTTTTGGTGGAGGCGGAAGCTTAGCCCGCGCTTATCGGCCCTTTCGTTATCAGCGGGAGAGTCGGTGACGTGGCATATAGGCTAGACTTGCCACCTGTACTAGTAGGGGTCCATAAAGTATTCCATGTATCACAGTTGAGATGGTACGTGGCTGACCCTAGCCATGTGCTTGATCATTCGGAGATTGAGGTAGGGCCTTCTCTCAGCTATCCAGAGCAGCCAGTGGAGATACTGGATCGACGGAAGAAGGTTCTGAGGAACCAGGTGATACCTTTGGTACGCGTCGCATGGAGGCATCATTCTCAGGAGAGTCTATCTGGGAGCGGGAGGATGAGATGCGCGAGATACCTATATCTTTTTGGATCCTGAGGTATACTTTCTATCCTTCTCATCAGTTGCATTTCGTCTTTCAATTTCGAGGACAAAATTCTTTTAAGGAGGATAGATTTGTCACTACCACATTTCTAGTTTGAGGGTATTTTTATTATTATTTGGGTTATTTGAATTTATTATAATTTATCTGAATTTATGGGAATTTTTAGAATTTATTTTGGAATTATTTGAATGAAGGTTGACTAGGTTGACTTTGACTAGCAATGACCTTGGTAGACTAACCTAGGAGCTAACCCTAGTTGAGTTTGGACTTGGTTAGGTCATACAACCCTATTTAGACTAGAGTTGACCTATGGTTTAGTCATTTGACTCAAGTTAGAATATTAAGTCACAAGCCATGACTTATAGTTGAACCATTAATCAATAACTTAGCCATAGAAGTCCAAAGCCCATTAGCTAATGCAAAACCCTAACCCTAACATTACTTGGCCAGCCACCACACCCACATTGGGAATCCCCTATAAATATTCTCCTCTATTTAGGGCTACCTCTTTAGGAAAGAACAAGTTTTAGAAAGAGGTATTTTCCTAACTTCATAAATTCCTAGAAAATCTATTTTAACTCCTTTTTAATCCAAACAAATTGCAATAGGTTCTAATTAGTGTTTTCTTACTGTTGGTATGTGTTAATCTCAGTTTCATAGCAATTTGAAGGAGTTGGGTGCCTTTTGGGGATCCACATTGAAGGAGCTTTTGTGTTGAAGAACACACATAACTATATTCCTATCCACCCATTAAAATTAGGTTTTAATTACATAAATACCTAGCCCTAGGTGTCCTGGTCTTGTAGGAATAGGGTTTGTGAATTTTTGTGTCCTGTACGTGTTCGTATCGGACACGTATCAGTGATGTGCGCAAGTGTTTGATGAAATGCCCCAATGGGCATTTTGTTTGTTTTTGTGAAAGTTTTTGAATAGAAAATGCCATTTTAATGGCTTACTTGATTCTAGTGTCCTGAGTTTGATTGAGGTCATGTCGTGTCGGTTTGGGATACGTGCACACGCGGGTGGACACGCGCGCGGGCTGTGCACTTCCCCTGCTGCTGGGGGCTTTTGCACGCAGTACGTGACACGTGGACACGTGCCACTTGGCACAGAGGAGGGGGCAACCACTGATAGGCCCCCCTCGAGTCTCATGACACGTCGTGTCGTATTGGACACGGAATCATTCGTGCACTGATTTTGCACTGACTGTGCATAGTCTATTTTGTGCACTGATACGCCTTATATGTTGGACACAGGGACACATCGACCCAAAATAGGGTGACACACACCTAGCTGGACACTAGGCAACCCCACAGACACAAGCATGAGTTTTGGTTTGGGCTGTGTCGGGTGCACGACACGCGTGCACCTGTGCACGACGTAGTGCCTGTTTGATGTGTCTGTGTGTACTGTTTTGTGGTTTAATTGATTGGACACGCCGTATCCGGCTGTGGTGGGACACGAACAGTATATTGGACATGTGCACACCCTATATTAGGGTTACCAACCAATGAATTGGCAATTTAGTTTGGTTTATGAATCATTTCCATTTTCCCCCTAAATTCCTGATACATGTTATTCTCAGTTTTCTTTCCCAGTTTTTGATTTGATTTTTAGCATTCATTTTGATTAGTTTAAGTACTGTTAATTGTTTTATATCCTAATATTGTTCTCCTATTAGTAATCTACCTGTGTGCAAATTTTGGGAGGATTTTGATTATGTTTTGATTTCGAAATTAGGATTTAAGTGTTGGACTGTTTTTCAAATGTCTGAAATTGTAACCTGAGATAATGTGGGTTCAATGAATTGATTTCCTTCTCTTTTCTCACTGTGATGATGTTAAAATCAGTAACATATAACATGAGTTAGTGTAGGTTAAATTGAATTGATTTCCCTTCCTTTTACTGAGAGTTATGTGAAATTGTATATGATAAACCTGAGATTTGTGTGGGTTAACTAATTTCGATTTCCCTTTCTTTAACTGAGATTATGAGAACCTGTGATATGATAAACCTGAGATTGATTGGTTTCCTTTCCTTTATATTTTCTGAAACTGGGAATCAGAGGATTATATGTGATTTCCTCTTCACACACTGATGTCCATGTTGGAATGAACAATTTGTTGACTTCACTCTTTCACACACATACACATCCCTAACACACACACACACACACACACACACCCTCTCACTTCACTGTTTTTTTCTGTACACACACAGTTCATCTCTCACACACACATTCATGAGCACAAACACACACACACACATAGCTAAGTCCCTGCCTTGGGATTCCTGTGACACTCACACTTGCCACCCTCTCATGTCTTCACACACACACCCCCTTTAGACACACACACACACATATCCCATAGTTCCCCTCTCTATGCATATTTAATCTATAAATATTGTATATAGTTAATGAAATGAATGCAAGTTATATATAATGTAATGTATCTAATTTGTATGTGTATCTAAAATATAGAGTATATTATGTATTATGTAAGTATCATATATATTGTGATATGTGTGTGTGTGCTATTATATATGTATTATATATATGCATGTGTGGTATACATATAGGTAGCCCAATGTATAAATATATGTATGTATCATGTAATTTCCATGTGTAGGCCTAGACACAATATAGGTTGTATGATGTTGGTTTGACTTATATTGTATAGGTTGTATGGGCTTGATGTACTAGCATAGGCTAGTTTAGCTTGATTAGACTAGTGTAGACTTGTTTAGACCTAGAATGACTTGTTTGACCTAATTTAGGCTTGTTGGACCTAGTTTGACCATAGTTGACCTAGTTTGACTTCTAGGGTTGACCAGAGTTGACCAAGAGTTGACTTTGGCCTAGATTGACCTAGATTCATGTAGAATGCATTATAGTGCTTCAATTTACTATTCTGGACTTGTTGTGACTTGTGCTGTTATAAATAGGAGCCAGACTCCACTCCTCGAATGGTACTTTCATCTTGGACACTCAGATACAGGCGAGTACATTTTCTGATATTTCATATCCTGTTTAGAATTATCTTCCTGCTTTAAATTACTTTACTTGATACTGTCACGTTGGTCACACGGATTAGTACTATATGGATCCCTTCTTGAGATGTTATCCCCTTAGGGAGCATCGTATACTACATGTTCTGTGCGTTTCACTTACATGGTGTATTACTATGCTCTACGGTTCATCGATCACTTGTGACATGTACTCTCATGATCACAGAGTCTTCCTTGAATCACCCCTATTTATGGGCATTTCCAGAATTACCCATTTATGGGCCTTCCATGTATCACCCCTTGTGGGCCTTTGCATGGAATCATAACATAACCTGGCTGGATCTTTGTGTATTAATTGGGGGTACGGGGGAGTAGAAGTAAACATGTAAATAATATCCAAGTAGTGTAGTTCCCAGAATCACTCCATAGTATAGTTTCCAGAATCTCCTATGCCATTCACATGTTTATATTGTACTCTAACTCACTAGCCACTGTTAGTTCTCTATTTACAGTATATATGTTTCCATTACAGCTTTCTCTATTTACATCCTGTACTTTCTTTCAGTACCTGTATCTTACTTTACTGCATGATTATATTTTCTAACCTGCTATGAACTGTTGAGATGTATTGTGCTCGCTCCTGTCCTGACTGGACCTGTTGAAAATATTACAGAGGACGAGGAGGAGGCCGGTGTGGATACCTATTACGGTGCTACCTTAGATGAGATGTTGGACCTGGACCAGCAGCAGGTCCCACTAGCAGTGGATGACACACCCCTAGACTAGGATGTTTTTCATTTACAGTACTCTATGGATGATTGTATATATTTGGTACTGGGGATATGTATTTATCTGAGACACTTAGACTCTCTGTTTGTACTTGGGATTTCCTTTCTTTTCAACAATATTATCTATCTATCTTTCTATCTTATCTTCCTGTCTTAGTTGTGATTGAGTTTACTTTCTGCTATATCACCCCCATTCGGGGAGTATAAACTGTTAGTATATATTGTTAGATGTTGTGACCTAGGACAGCGTTCTACTGCCGACACTGCGGCGTAGGCTGGACGTACCCACGTCTCGTGCCCTTACTCTAGGGTGCGGGTCGTGACAGACGCCAATGTCTCGGTCCCACTTGAGCTTTGGGTCCATCTCCTTCTCCACTCCCTGAGCAACTTTAAGGATGCTCGCATAGGTAGTGGCCTGGCTAATAGCCACTGCGTGCCGTAACTCCCTGGTGAGGTCCTTCTTGAACTTCCAAGCCCTCTCCTGTGGTGTGCTAACTAGGTTCTCCGCGAACCTGCTGAGTCGGGTGAACTTGATGTATACTGAGCCACGGTCATACTCCCCTGCTGCAATGCCTCGAACTGCATCCGAAGCTCGTCCCGCTCCACATCCGAAAAGAACTTCTCCTGGAACAACAGTTTGAAATCTTTCCATAGAACTTGGGGTTCAGCCAACTGAGGCTCCTCTCTATACCAAGCACTAGCAATGTCGAAAAGTCGTATGCTCGCGACCTTGACCTTCAGATCATTTGGAATCCTCGCCATCTTCAACGTCCACTCGGCATTTTTTAGCCACTCATCTGCGTAGACTATCCCCTCATGGCCCAAAAAATTCATCGGACAGAGGTTCTGATAATCTCTGGCGGTCCCTGGCCTCGGTGTTGCTGGCGCTGGTGGTACCGACGGTGCTAGTGGAGCTGGCTCCCTGACTCGGAGCATGTCCATGATCGTCGTCCGAAACTGCGTGGCTTGGTGGTTCTGCGCCTCCATGAACTGGAACATGGCCTTCATCTGACCCATCATCATCCGGATCAGGAACAACTTGTTTACTCCGGTCTTCTTCGCGTACAAAGATTCCAGCTTATCCCATAACATCTTCGCGTACTCAATATTGGCAACGTGGTTGTACACGTTCTCGTCAATGAACTGCCTGATATATCTGTACACCTATATGTGCTCGAATTTCCAGTCCTCCCCGATTTATCAACTGGTCGCTCGGAAGCAAATACGAACAGATGCAGCTTATTGACAAATTAAATCTTTCATCTTGCTCTGCCAATAATGATAGTTTGTGCCATTCAGGTTCACCATGTGCACCGGCTTCGCGTCCATCTCTCCTCTTTAGTTTTCCTGTCAACTCCTGACACCCTTCTGAATTCCAGAACCTGGCTCTGATACCACTTTGTTGGAAAAGAAGCACAAAAATCTTTCCCAAAAATAGAGAGTACCTGCGAGAGAACCGTACAATACAACGCTCGAACCAAACCTCAAACACAATCCACGCAGACACAGAGAATTTTTGACGTAGAAAATCCTTGCAGAAAAAAAACCACGGGACGATCGGAGTCCAACCCTTGAGAAGCCTTCATTAATGAAATAAAGGAGTTACATTCTACAAACTTCCCCGATCCAATACGGATCTCCATAACACTTGGAAGCAAGAATAATTGATTACAAGGCTACGAAGAACAAAGACGACGAGTAGAGATTACCCAAACACGATCCTCCTTCGAAAACGACCTTCAAGCCTCCTTCTTCTCTCCCAAAGTTGCAATGGCACTCTTGCCTCTTTTCTCTCTATTTTCTCAATGTTGTGTTGTGTTACTCTTGTGATTAGGGTTAGGAAAAACCATATTTAAACCCTAATCCCGCAACAAAACCTGGACCGTAGGATACGATCCAACGGTGATTAAATTACCCTGAAATTTGCTTGGGCCCGTCGACACAGAGTTCGGCCAGAACTCTGTGTTTTCATAACAGAATAGTTCTGGAACCAAAGAGGCAGAGTTCGGCCAGAACTCTGCCTCCCCTGTTCCAGAATGGTCTCTGGTAGCTCCCGAGCTTCTTCTTCGTCTCCGAATGGCCTCGTCACCTCCCCGAGCTTCTCTGACACACATACGGCGCTCGTCGCACTCCGGGATCTTCTCCACATAGGTTGGGAATCCCACCCACTCCAACATTATGCTGCGTCTCATGGTTAATTAATCCAGACTTCATGGTTATATGAAATTCTTCGGTCGCGAGAAGAGAATAAAGTCGAGATGGATTCTAAGCTCAAATTCATGAAACATCGGTTGTGATTAACTATACTACCATCAACTTGTGTTGTTTGCCTATATGATAAATTTTGTTTGAATTGTATGGTCTCATGTCTAAGTTCTTCTGGCATTTCAATCCTTGATGTGAATAGAAAAGAGAGGATAGGCTCGTAACAATGAAAGATATGGGAATTAATACCCATCAAATAAATAACTGAGCACGAGAGACAAATGAATGCAAAGATTTCATGTAATTGGTTCAAGAAAAGAATATGGAAGTTGTGAAAATAATGGTAAGATAATCTACTTTCATTAAATGATTGAAAACATAGGATTTTGAGTACTATTCGATTGTAGGGCGGGGCAGGCAACATGGAGCAACCCTAAGGAGGTCGGGATCACTTATGGAAAGTGAAAAAACGTGAGTATCAAAGGAACGGATATTCTGAGATAGAACAAAAAAAGTAAATTTGATTATGCTACTTCTTATAGTTTGGAACGATTAGAAAATTAAAAAAAAATGCTTCATTTTGAACAACAAACAACGATTAATCAGGTTCCACAACGAGTTTTTCAACAAGCCTTACAAAGACCTCTAGGAACTCTGAATAGTTATTTGAATAACAAATTACATTTTTGTACCATTTGTGTCTTAATATTGGCATCCTTGCAGCCAGGGATAGAACAATGGTCTATAATGAAAATACTATATGTACCTCCAAATTTCTATCCCTCCATGTCCCTCCGTCACGTGGTCCTCTCCTATTGTTCATGTCTTCCCCCAACCCCCAAGGGAGTGCCACGTGACGGAGGAACACGGAGGGATAAGATTTTTGGAGGGAGGTACATATAGTATCACTCGGTCTATAATTGGTAGTCAGAATGTTACTTATATGTTACAAGGAGGTTTAAATATGACTGATGCATATAGACTTACATGCCCACCAAATTACTGTCTCACATCTGCGTTGACATGATCTTGAGTGTAGTTGTAGGTTGAAGCTGGAAAACTGCTCTCGTTGTTGTTTGCTTCTGTTGGAAGGATCAAACCTGTGCAGCTCTGCGAAAATTTAAATATTTCAAGCTTTGCAAATTTTCAATCCTTTTCTTTGGGTTCCACCTCTTCTTCAGTCTTCTTCTACGTATTCTTGATCACATTGTAACAATTCTCACTCTCGCTCTAGTAAAATCACATGATTAAGATGGCTCATTATGATTAAGAAGCATGCAAGATTAATTGGTTCAGATTCATATCTTGTTTTACCTCTGAATATTTTAGAGACAAAATCTAGACATCTCTATGAAGTCTGAAACATTCTACTATTCGGACTTCAAAGGTGCAAACAAACATCGTCTTAGATTGTGGTTTATTAGGATTTAGGAAGAAAAAAAGGGATTCTCCACTATAATGTGTGTTAAATCCCTCTTAATCCATTAAGTATCTTGTATATATGGATTTATTACCTCTCAAGAATTCATAATTTAAATATAATCCAATTTAACATGTAAATCCAAACTATATTCTAAATCAAAATTTAAAATCCGCAAGTTATTGAGGAGGGTTATCCAGGACGTGACAACCATCTAAACCCATCAGTCCACCGACCGTGTACTAAATACATATTCTAAAACTTTTTTATAGGTTATTTTAGGGCTAGTTTGGATTACAATTGTGTTGAGTTTCATCTGTAAGTCCATTTGGTATCAAATATAATTGATGAGTGTTGAGAATCAATAAGGGACTTTTAGTCCCACATCGGAATATGTAGTATGTAGAGGAGCTAGACTCCCTATAACTAGTGAAGTAGTCCATCAAAAAATCATCCAACCATTATTTTCTACATGGTATCAGAGCCATAACTCTCTCTCTCTCTCTCTCTCTCTCCACAAAAAAAACAACAACAAATTTTTTTTTTCGCCCCCCTTTTCCTTGCCGCCCCCTCCCCCCTCGACCCCCCGACCCCCCCCCCCCCCCGACCCCGCCCCCCCCCCGACGCAGCCCCCCCCCCCCCGACCCCCCTCCGACGCAGCAGCCCCCCCCCCCCCCGACCCCCCCCGACGCAGCAGCCCTCCGACCCTCCCCCCGACCCCCACCCCCCCGATGCAGCAGCCCACGACCCACCCCCGACCCCCTACCCCCCGACCCCCCCAACACAGCAGCCCCCCCAACCACCAACAGCCCCCCCACCCGACCACCGGCAGCCCCCCTTCCCAAACCCTAATCCTAGCCACCACCATGTCTAACCCTAACATTTCCATCTACTACAAACCCTAGCCGTACTCCTTTTGTTCTGAAAAAATGGCGTATTTCGAAGACAGACGGCTGCCAAATACTTTATTTGCACCAACTCTGGTCCTCGCTTACGCCGTTTGGAACTAACAAATGCTTTATTTGTTATTCCTTCTTCACATCGATCTCTACAGAGACTGATCATGTCTTCTCTGGTGAACTGACGTGTTCACTTTACATGCGCGTGCCGGTGCTGGCCAAGTTAGTAGCACATTCGTAAAGTCTGTGACGTCGAAGAAGACGACGAAGACGAAGAAGACGACGAAGTTGGGAAAGTTGCCGACTCCGACGTCGAAGAAGCCGACGAAGACGACGAATAGGGTTCACAGTTGAAGAAGCCATGGATTCGATCAGTGGCAAACTAACGGCCGAAGAGATGAAGGCCTTGGTTGATGATATCTTATCAAAAAGATTAACCGAGCAACCCACGTGTGATCCATACTGATGTGGATCCGTCACCTTACAAAATGGGGAAATTGGAGAAGCTGGAGACGAAGTTGGAAGGAACGTCCAACTACTTGAAGTGGTCACGGCAGGCGATGCGGATACTGAAGGGACGTGGCTTGGTTGGCTATGTCACTGGCCAAGCCAAGGCGTCAGCCGATCACTCCGCCAAGGAGTTTGCTTTGGGAGATTGTCAACAACGTCGTGGTTGGGTGGTTGACTGCCTCATTGATCGACCAGGTGTCGGGCAATATCGAGGCAATGGAGGCTGCTGCTGATATATGGCAAACTCTAAAAGATATGTACTCCAGCTTCGGCAACCCTATGCGAGTCTTTCAACTGCAAGATGAACTCGATAGGGTGGCCCAAGACGAACGTACCATCTCTGAGTACGCAGCCCTATTAAAGAAGTACTGGTCTGATCTAGATCATTATGATCCTCTTGGGTTGGAAGATGCACAAGTCGAACCGGCATTCGCGAAGTACTTTCAGACGTTCCTGGCTTATATTTCCCGGCAGCGTATGATGAAATTCCTGAAGGGACTACACCCTGTATTTGAGCAGAGACGGAATATCATCCTATCCCAACCCACGCTTCCGACCTTAGAAGAAGCTATAGCCGTCATGACACAGGAAGAAGCTCGACTGAAGTTGATGCCCAACAAGGGCTCCTACCAGGGGGAGCCAGCCGCGATTAAAAAGTCTGCCCTTGCTGCCTTCAATCAACCTCCATCTATGGGTGGTGTTTGCCACAATTGTGGTGACTCCGGATATTATATCCGATTTTGTCCAAAACCCTTGCGCAATCAGTCTAATGATCGAGGACGGGGTCGTGGAGGCCGACGTGGTAGTAGGGGAGGATATGCTGGTAGAAGGGGAGGACACAAAGCAAATCTGGCAGAGGAAGGGGGAGAAAATCAAACTGGCTGAAATAACCGCTTGAGCGGGAGTGTTCCTGGTTGGCGTCTTCGAATTCGAAAGATCACATCACTGCTTTGCCCAAACCAGCACCGGTGATTCTGTACGTGCTTTGTATCTGTCCATCAGCCAGGATGGATTATGGACTCTGGGCATCTCGCCATGTCACGGGATCCCGTGGTGCATTTCAGGACTATACTCACCTACCATTGCCGGAGAGTATTCAGACCGCTGATGGTACATCCAGTCCTGTAATGGGTAAAGGCACTGTCGCATGCATCCCTTCCATCACTCTAACCAATGTCTTACATGCTCCATCTTTTCCTGTCAATCTTCTATATCAATTAGTTTCCATTATACTGATCTTAACTGTACTGTTTCCTTTGACATTCCTACGGTAACTTTTCAGGAGAAAGGGACAGGACGACGACTTGGGACTGGCACATGGCATAAGGGGCTGTGGTATTTAGACAGGACTGGACTGGACAACGCATTGGCATCCTTGGTAGCAGACGCACCACCAGAAGCTTCCTGTCGCAGTGTTGAAGCCGACTTGCTACTCCACCACCGCGTGTCGGTCATTCCTCTTTTAAAGTATTAGTCGAAATGTATCCGTCCTTATATCAAAGGGCTAATAAAGAGAAGTTATTTTTTGTAATGCTTGTGAGTTGGAAAAATATACCAGAAGCTCGTATGTGAGCACGGGGAATAGGAGTTCAGTACTTTTGACATGATACATTCGGACGTATGGGGCCTTGTCCTAAACCGAAATTAATGGCTTTCGATGGTTCGTCACCTTTATGACTGTTATACCGCGTGACATGGGTCTACCTTATGAAGAATAAAAGTGACGTCCTTGAGGCCTTTCAGGACTTTCATCGACGGGTGGAAACACAATATGGCGCTAAAATTAAGTATTTCGGTCTGACAATGGGACAAGAGTATACTAATAAGCGGGTTGCTGAGTATTTTTTCACTCATGGAATACTTCATCAAACTTCATGTGCTTATACTCCAGCACAAAAGGTGTGTGCTGTGGCGGAACGAAAAAGAAAGAACAGAACCTGCTGGAAGTCGCACGGACGATGATGCTGGCTATGAATGTCCCGAAACACTTATGGGGGCAGGCTATATTGACGGCCTCTTATCTCATCAACAGAATGCTATCTCAAGTATTGGACTGGAAGACACCGTTGGAAATGCTTACTGGGGCAACTAAATACACTGTTCCACCAAAAGTTTTTGGATGTGTGTGCTTTGTCCAAGATAATTGGCCAGGCGTTGGCAAATTGGATCCTAGGGCAGTTAAATGTGTCTTTGTCGGTTACACGACGACTCAGAAGGGTTATGCTGTTGGAGTCCAGTCGAGCGAAAGATGTTTGTAAGCATGGACGTTACATTCAGAGAACTCGAACCATACTATGGTTCGGATGAAGTTTCAGCATTTGGTGACACACCTAACACAGATGTTGTTAGATGTGAGGGGAGATAATAAGCCCAAATGTGGTCGTCGGATCGGTTCCGTGTCCGGTTGTAGAAAACTGGACGAAAGAGGGAGAGCACAGTGACTCAGATATAGAGAATGAAGAAGAAGATACATATGTTACGCAGGGGGAGCAGCAGACAAGGAAAAAGGAGCTCCAAGTCTACAGAAGGAGACAACAGAAGTCCAGTACTGTGCCTATGTCGTGCCTGTGCCTACTGTACCAAGTCCCTCGTCTACTCCTGCTCCAACTCCTGAAGATGTTGCCTCCGTACTGAATCACTCGGATTCTGATACGGATCTCTCCGACTCAGATGGTATGATCTCTCTACTACCTATTGCTCATGAACAGTTTTAAGAAAGCAAGAATAATTAAGTAAGAGCACAAACAATAATCATACCCTAGAAGGAAATTATCGGAGACATACGAATAAAATATGCCTCTCAAGTCAGGTAGGAATTCGTCCTCGAGGTCCACTGACTCCCAAAGTGGACAGGGTCAACGCGTGTGATAAGTCGGTACCAATGACTAAATCAAGAACGAGACTCTGCCCAGGACGTACTCTCGTAATCAAGACACATGAATATCACGTATCACATGATACGAGAGCAGATGAGTGAGACGAGAAAGTCGCCTTACTCTTCGAATATAGAACTCAAGGAATTATAATAAATAATACTGAAATCTTACCCACAATCTGACCGCCTTCAGCCAACCTCTGCTCTAATACTCCAAATTCTTCTTGTCTTTGTCCCTGTCTTCCCTGGTCCTGCTGTCCAACCTGATGTTGTACTTGTCGGTACATTCGAGCTTGTGTCAGTAATGGGCGCTGGGCTAGTGGCCTCACTGCTAGTGCTGGCCCTTGATACGGTGCTACCTCTGGAGCTGGCAACGCCGGAAACCGTTGAGCTGGCCCTCCTGGCCTCTGCATCATAGGACAATTGGCAATCCTATGGTCTGGACTGCCACACCTCAAGCATAATCCATTAGCTGAACGACACACATCCCTAGTGTGCCCTCCTTACCACAGTAAGTGCAACCCACTGGTGCTTCCTGACGCTGCTGGTTCCTCTGTTGCTGCTGTCGAACTGGTGCAGTCACAATTGTCGTGACTGGTGCTGTATCACAAATACGGACGCCAGATGCTGGTGCTGACGTCCGAGGTACTGCTCCTCCCCCAGCACTCTACGTATGAGACCTCTTCTGGCCCCCAGTCCTTGCTGATAACCTTTGAATAGTAAGCTCGTGCCTCCGAGCCGCCGTCAATACTGCATCGAATGTCTGGTAGTCGTGCCCCTCGACCAGCTGCAAAATCTCTAGGTGAAGTCCCTGCTGGAACCTCATTGCTCTCTCTGGCCCTGTCGCCACCATCATCCGAGCAAACCTACTTAACCTGCAGAACTCCGCTGCATAACCATCCACCGTCTTACCAGCCTGCTTGAGACTGATAAACCTCTGTTGTAGCTCATACCGCGCTACCACGCCAAAGTACTTGGCCTTGAATCTGGTACTGAAGCTATCCCAGGGAACAGGACGCCTCATTCCAACCTCTTCTGATGCCCACCAATCGCGGGCGAGATCCTGAAGTAAAAGTCTGACCTGGTCAACCTCTCTTCTGCTGGAACCTTTGCTGCGGTTAATATGGCCTCTGTATCCTGAAGCCAAGCATCCGCCGTGATGGCATTCTCCGTGCCGTCAAAATATCTCGGGTTAAGTCGACAAAACCTTCCGGACGCTCCTGAATCATTCCTGACACTTCTCTCAAGGGCTAATTGCAACCCCTGATTCTGTAGCACATTTTGTTCTTGCTGTCGGGTTTGTTGTTGCTGTTGGGCTGCCGTCTGGCGTTGCTGGGTCTCCAATAACCCTCTAATAATCTGCAACAGTGTCGGCGCATCTAATGCTACTGGTACTACCGGCATTACTGGAGGTACGAGATCCTCTGGCCTCTGTAGCTCAACTGGCTCATGCTCGGTAACGTTTTCGATAGGAATCTGTCCAGGTAGAGGGGCTACCCCTTGCTGATCTCCAACTGGTCCCTGATCTACTGGATTCTCTCCTATGCCGGCTCCTCCAATAGCCGAGAATGATTGTGACCCTAAAAGAAAGGATACAAGGTATCAAAAGACAGGACGGGAAGGATTCAAGGATGACAATCAAGTTAGCAATCAAGGTGGGAGAAAGAGAAAACGAATCAGGAGATCAAGGGGAACATGTTTTGATTGAGACTCCTATAATCGCAACACCCCACAAGTCTGAAAAACAGACCTTGCATGGGCCACCACTAAAACCTTGTCACGCCCCAGTACCGGAATACTGAGACGGACTAGGCCAGCTACACCGTATGAGGTATATAAACGTCATACGACGATCGTGGCTGTCAAGAGACTAGGGGGTGCATGCTACAATCAGGTCTCCTATGGTCCCACAGAGTATCTATGTCTCAATCAATCAAAACAAGAAGCAGTAAATAATGATCATATAAGACAAAGCAGTAAGGCGTCCCTGACGCTTCATCAAAATGATTCATGAGTCTAGCTATACAAAATGATGAGCTAGTTCAGAGAGTCAATAGTACATAACTATAGTCAGCTGCAGTCTGATTTAATTACAATTATGCAAAAGGAAACTAAGGTCCAGAACTGCCGGCTAAACAGGTGCCGGTGGCTAAACGCCAAGTACAAAATAGAAGATATCAGAGCAGTGAAGAAGAAACCCACTTATGGTCCCTGGCGCCCATATTCCTGGTGTGCACCATTGTTCGGGTGGAAGGCTGGATCCTCTGGAGCTGCTACGAGATCTGGCCAAACAAAACCAGCGGGGTCAGGCCCCGAATAGCAAGTACCACAAGGGAGCACAAAAGAGTGAGATAAATCCAATAAGTTAAATAAGACCTGATTCATGAGTTATAGGCTTATACCATATCATCGAGACAATACGACACCCTTACAACCAAACAAGGACAAACGGTGCCAATATCGTACCGAGATAAGATATATCCTATAACCATGGGCAGGTAAAAGGGCTTCTGATCGCGACTTCGGTCCATAGCCTATCGCAGCACAATAGCCCAACCCAACAACCAAACAAGGACATGGGTTGGACCACGCACCACGATAGTCCATGTTCCTCGGTAGCTAACAGAAGAAAACATATCACAAACAAGTCAGCTTACAATCGGCCAATCAATCCTACGGCTTTCTATGATTTGTCTGGATTATCCCAGTAATGCAATATATATATAGGAATCCTCAGATCATATCGCATTCCAGCAGGGCTAGCCAAACCATTATATACAAGCAAGCACGAAATGCACCGGTCCCTCGAAAGGCCACCGCGCTAGAATAAGCAGTAATGGTTCCAGCTCTCCTATAGAAAGAGCTGGCTCGGCAGTCACACATCAGATACTGCACTCCACTAGTGCGGATGACTATACAGTATCCGAGGCAGCCAACCCGACGCGCCAGGACGGGACCCAGGGCGGCTGGTGACGTACGATCTCGAGATTCTGTTTCCTCCCAATGCTTCTACCAATTTAAGTTGCTTAGCTTAACCCTATCTTGATATTGGAATTACATGTCGTGGTCACATGGTCATCCTCCTATATGTCGTATCATAGTACGTGTACCCTAAGTATGAATCCACATCGGCTCAATCTAGATCCATGCTTAGTGTAATGCATCAAACAACAAACAACATACCACGATACTATTACTGACCAATTACCATGACTTGCTGGAAGGTACACATGTATTGACATATAACACGAATGATCACTTAGCATGTAGAGTCACACCTCAGTGCACTCATTAAATGGCACCGCAGTGCATACTAATATTGTATCTCAATACACACTTAGAACATGTACCAGCACGTATACAGGTAATCAGGTCAGGAACATGGTCAAGTCAGAAAGTCACTCGGACTCCTCGTGACATAAAAGTCACATATGAATTCAGGTTAAAGTGAGACATGAAGGTCCTTGAAGCCAAGACAAAGATCTACAACTTTTATGTTGGGAGTTAGGAGAAATTCTGGCCACAATTCAGCCAAATAGGACTTAAAATAGCCAAAAACAGCCAAAATATGCACTATGCGGCACTATTCAGCACTATGCGGCACTATTCAGCATCCTCATGCGGCTCGGCACTATGCAGCACTATGCATCATCCTTATGCGGCTCGGCACTATGCGGCACTATACAGAATCCTCATGCGGCTCGGCACTATGCAGCACTATGCAGCATCCTCATGCGGCTCGACACTATACGGCATCCTCATGCGGCTCGGCACTATGCGGCACTATGCAGCATCCTTATGTAGCTCGGCACTATGCAGCATCCTTATGCGGTCGGTACTATACGGCACTATGCAGCATCCTTATGCGGCTCGGCACTATGCGGCACTATACAGCATCCTCATGCGGCTCGGCACTATGCAGCACTATGCAGCATCCTCATGCGGCTCGGCACTATGCAGCACTATGCAGCATCCTCATGCGGCTCGGCACTATGCGGCACTATGCAGCATCCTCATGCGGCTCGGCACTATGCAGCATCCTTATGCGGCTCGGCACTATTCATCGTCCCTGCCAGAATCAGGACAGATGAACATAGAAGTTTGACCAAAATTGTCTTGGCCATAACTTCCTCAAAATAAGTCGAAATCCAACTTTTCAAAGGTCAAAATTGGGTAGAATTGAATTTCCTACAACATAGGACCATTAGTTTTCGAAAATAACCAAGTTTGATAGATCAAAACCATGAAAACCCATAGAACCCTAGTTTTAGAAACTTAGATCTACACCAAACTAGCCATTAAAATCAAAAACTCCAAGAACTAAACTTGTAGAGAATGAAGAGAAGAACAATATAGACAAATAATATCAAAGAAAAATCAAGAAATGAAAATGCAATAATCTCTCCATTTGGTGCAAGATGTACTTGCCTAAAAGTTTGCTTGAGGAAAATAAATGAAAGAGTGAATGAGGAGAGAGAGTGTGGAAGAGAATATATATAGGGGTTGGGTTGACTCAAAGAAACCCTAAGCTTAAGCATGCTCTTAACCATGTGACTAATGACATGTTAATTGCTACATAATACAACTAATTAAATAAAATCCTAACCACAATACGGTTCAGAAATCTTATCATCGAAACAGTGAACCACGCCTACACCAGACAAGGACAAGGGGTGGCGCACTAATCCACGACGAGATACTGTCCCATGCCATGGTTAGTTACAAATACAGGATAAATACAATAAAGATACAGGTGCCAGATACCATATACATAAAAAATCAAAAATTTACGTATTCCGGGAATGGGGAGTGACAAATACATTACAATCCAAATTAAAACTCACTAACCTCGACATGCATCCTTTGAAACTGTTTATATTCACTAGATTGTTTGAAAGTATATGACAAAAGTGTAAAGTGAAAATGAGGAGAAAAGAAGTTGCATTTTTTTTGATAAAACAAAATGTATTAACAATCTTATGTCAATATATATATATATATATATATATATATATATTATATATATATATATATATATATATATATATTGACATAAAATATATATATATATATATATATATATATATATATATATATATATATATATTTTATGTCAATATATATATATATATATATTTTTTTTTTTATGTCAATATATATATATATATATATATATATATATATATATATATATATATATATATATATATATATATATATATATATATAAACCTCCAAATTTATTATGGAAAACCTATTTTCATGTTTGGTTTTGGTTAAAAAAAGTGTATTCTCGAAAATTATGAATACATGGATAAATAATTTACCCACAAAATATGCGAATCCTATTCCTTAAAAATTGGTCGGTGCATTTTTTTTGCTCGGACAATTTTTTTTGTTATTAATTTTCTTTTTCTTAATCCTTTTTTCTTTTTTTAAGATTTTTTTCATTTCTTTTTGTTTCAGCATTTTAAGTTTTTTTTAATACCCTTTTTCATTATTTTCGTTTTATTTTGTCATATTTTTCTCATTTATATTCTAACTTATGAATATTATGGAGATCCAAACACAAACATTCTAATATATTGGAGACCCAAACACTAATTATGTCTATTATAAAGACTCAAACACAAATATTCTAATTTATTTGACACCTAAACATTAATTATGTTTATTATAGAGATCAAAACACAAATATCATAATTTATTGGAGACTTAAAGTCTAAATATCCCTACATTTTTTTTTGTAAATCAAAATGTATGAACAATTTTATGCTTCTGCTTATCATTTCCATAGCTCGAACTGTTATATATATATATATATATATATATATATATATATATATATATATATATATATATATATATATATATATATATATATATATATATATAATGAGCACACCTTCTAAGTGAGAAAATGAGCATAATGAATAATAGCCATAGGATTTTATTTCAATTTAAATCTATGGTTGAAAGTTAAATATATTATTTAAGGAAAGTTGATAACAATATTGAATATATATTATTGTATAAATCTAATCTTAGATCCCAGCCATATCCGTTCTCTTCTCCCCTCTTTTTATTCTCTCCGCATCCGTGAACCTCGGAAGCGCGGCCAGCGGCTACGACCGGAGTACGTCGAGATCTCCACACCTGCTGCCCCAAGTCGAGGTCTTCAAGGTGCCGAACCAGCCCTTCCCTCTTTGTGTTGTTCAATCCTCCACAACTTTTTCGGATTGTAATTCCTCAATTATTTTAGGACAATCCATCAAATAAAAGTTTAATTTATATCCATCAGTCACCAATGGTGACCTTCTTAAGATATTTGGTGCCTATGGTGAAGTGAAGGGGGTCCGAACCTGTCATAGTTTTGTTTAGTTTTGACCCTTCTACTTATTTTCTGCGATACAGATACGGGAGACACCACACAAAATATATCATAAAGAAGTTGAAAGTTCAACCTCTAAAGTTTCACATTGACTTCGGATCTTGTGCTCGTTTTGGTTCAATATAGAACAATGGATGAAAGTTCAACTTTTGAAGAAGTTGAAAGAGAATCTCTGTCAAATATATTGGCTTCTGGTGAAGGAGCAACAATTTATCAAATCTATTGGAGGTAATTCTTTTTTTTTTGTAATGTGAAGATGTTAGATTTATCATATGACAAAATAATTGACCCAAAATTATTTCATGCAATTTTTATTTCATTAGGTTCAACCTAATAATGAGGTGGAAATTGAACCAGAGAGTTCTTCGGAGGTAAATTTTTACTTTAAAAAGGTTTTTTCTAAGGGCACCACCCTTTTTGCTAGGGGCTAGCCCAAAATAGTTCAAAAATATTACAAGTTTGCCATCAAAATTTTTTGCTAGGGGCTAGCCCAAGCAAAGGTATAAATACCCAAAAAAAATTCATTTTCTCTCTCCTTCTTCTCTTTTCTTTTCTCCCTCAACTCTTTTCTTCTCTCCTTCTCTTAGGTCGAAGAATTTAAATTCCAACTCTTTTCTTTTCTCCCTACATTTTTTCCAAATTGTTCTCTCCCTCAACTCTAGGTCATTGACTTCTCCAATTTATTGGTAAGTCATCGAACTAAAATATGTTTAATGTTTTGAACAAGAATTTTACATATAAAAGTTGAATTATGTGTTTAATGTAGAAAAATATTGGACATGGATCAACCGGGATCATCAAATGTTCCCGCCACGTCCGAAGAACACGTTCCTGCAACATCTGAAGAAAACTTTGATGCATCGGAAGCCCTCCTGGTAACTACATTTTAACTTATCATCGGGTTAAAATTCGTGTTGTGACACAGAGGACTGCCAACACTCTGGCAGTCCCGATCATAGACTAGGACTGCCAGAGTGGTGGCAGTCCTTCACAAAAGAAGGACTGCCAGGACCCTGGCAGTCCTACACATATGTAGGACTGTCAGGGCCCTGGCAGTCCTTCTTTTGTGAAGGACTGCCACCACTCTGGCAGTCCTAGTCTATGATACCTGAATACAAAGTTTTAGTCAGTAAAGGTGTTTGAAATTTATGAACACCAATTGCTGTACAAAAGACGGTCTTACTATTAACACAATTTGCTATTTATGGACACCAATCTTATGCACGATCCTAATCTATGAAACCTATTTGCTTTAGGATGTTGTCTAATTGTACTAACTTTTAAGTTTTATTGTAGGACTTGAGATCTTCCGATTTTGCGGTACCGGCTCCAATTGCAGTCAATGTAGTCCATTTATTCTGGACCGATCTATGTTTTGAATCAAGCGAGGGTGCGGTACATTGGTGTCGAAAAGTTGGACGGAAAAACAACATTGTTCTAGTGATATCCAGATCGGCCCGAAATCGACCGGGACGACAAACTGTGGTGGTTGGCTGTGAAAGAGGTGGTGTGTTCAGAACGCACAAAAAAACACAGTTATCCAAAGTAAAGTTCCAAGAAGAAATGTTGGAACGAGGAAATGTGTTTCTCCGTTCACGATACATATTAGAAACGAAGAATAAGGGAAATAGACAGTAGAAGTGAAGAATGGAACCCACAACCATGAGATTGCCGAGACACTATTGGGTCATCCGTATGTCGGACGGTTGAACAATACGGAGAAGAAGATAGTCGAAAACTTGTCCACCTCCGGAGTTGCACCGAGACAAATATATTCCGTCATACGACATGAAAATGAGAAGAACAAGTCTACAATGAAGTCAATATACAACGCCCTATCTTCTTCAAACGTTGTCCGGACGAAATCAAGAATGGCGATGCAAGAAGTGCTCAAGTTGCTTGCCGATAATCATTATGTTGAGTTCCATAGAAGACATCCCCAAAGTAATGAAGTATTATCAATCTTTTGGGCTCATCCCGATTGCACAAATTTGGTCAGGTCTTTTGCCGACGTGTTAGTCCTTGATTGCACGTACAAGACTAATAAGTTCAAGATGCCTCTCATTCATGTTGTCGGGTTCACCTCTACTTGGAAAATATTTCTAGTGGCATTTTGCTTCATGAAGAGTGAGAAACTTGAAGACTACACATGGGCGTTGGAGAAACTGAAAACACTTTACACTGGTCATACAGAGCCGTCAGTATTTGTTACCGACAGAGAGTATGCCCTAATTAATGCTATTCACATTGTTTTTCCTCAAGCGGATACATTGCTATGCACTTGGCATGTCAATCGTAATATTCAAGCCCAATGTAAGTTTTAGTTTCGGAAGGAGGATGGTAAAATCGACATGCAGATTTTTGACGAATTCTACAATGATTGGAATTGTGTGTGGCGAGCCTCTACGATTTCCAGTTACGACACCGCATGGTACTTGTTCAAGCAAAAGTGGGAGGTGAGGGAGTCGGCATATATTTCTTACATCAAAGATACATGGCTTGAACGGCACAAAGAACAATTCGTCTTAGCATGGTCGAATATGGTGAAGCATTACTGCACGACAACTACCAACCGTGTCGAAGGAGCACACTCTTTATTGAAGAGGCACCTAAAATCATCTCTCGACAACTTCGTCTCTATTTGGCAAGCTATACATTTATCAGTAGATCGAACAGTGAATAAAATTAGGGCATCATTTGAGATGAGTTTGAATATAGTCAAGCATGAGCATAGAAAGGAAGTACTCTTAGATGCTTTAATGCGCGTTGTATCTCACAAGGCGTTGGCCTTAATAGCTGATGAGATTGAAAGGTCAAAGTTTGTCGGGCTTGATCTCGAGGTTTGCGGGTGTGTATATCGACATATACTGGGCCTCCCTTGTGCACATCAGATTAATGAATATCGTCGTGAATCCATTCCTATTCCAGTAGATGCTGTCGATCAACGTTGGAGGCAGTTGTCTATGATGCCCCTGGTGAAGACGGACGATGATTTCTTCTCTTTGCCACAAGTGAAACTTCTCCACGCAAGATGGTGTGTCTCAGTAGGAGCGGAACGGATGTCCATTGAGCTTAAAATCCAAAAAATTGCATGTCCGGTGACTACTAGAATGCATGAGATGTCCGTTGTTTCCAATCCTAAAGGCAGGCCTCAAACAAGATTGACTAGTTCACAGAAGAGAAGGCTGGAGTCGACTAAGAGAGATCTATTGTCCTTTGAGCATTTTGAATAAAGCTTACAGCAACCTTCGCCTGTACGGAAGGGCAAGCTTGTCGTTCGCCGAAAAATGGAGAAAATGGACCTCCCAAGAGAAGATACCGTTGCAAGCCAAACAACGAGTTTGTATATTGACAAATTTCAACCTACGCTTCGAAGTTACATTTGGTCTATTGTCGATGTCCCCGGTGATGGCCATTGCGGATTTCATGCCCTTGCAAGGCATCTTGGTTATGATGATAAAGACGGATGGAGAAGGGTGAGGTAGGAGCTATACGAGGAGTTAGCGACTCGTCTTCTATTCTACTCTTGTCACGCCCCGATTCCGTAGAATCGATAGTCGTCCCCCGGGCGTGATGCCGTGCAAGCCTAAGTTGCGCTCGCACAAGACATAGTCATAAGGTTATCCGAAACACAACAAAAGAATGCGCAGAGTAAATTGAACACACATTATAGAGAAGGAAATTTAAGCTTTATTGATAATGAACATCATTTTTACAGACTCAATACAAGGGTGCCACAGCGGGCTTTTTACAAACTGACTCTATTACAAAATTAACGTCGACGAGATAGCCATTCCATACATTCATCCCTTGATTATACAACCAAAATTACAAAACCACCTGGGATGGTAGGAAGTCGCTCCATCTGTCTTCGATCTTCAACAGCGGATTCTTCAAAGGTTTGATCCAAGCTTTGATGCGCGGACGAAGCTTCAAAACACACGAGCGTTGCCTCCCTTCATGTAGCACGCTCCTCTCGATCTATCGCACCTGTAGAGAGAGCGAGGATCAGTACAATCAACATGTACTGGCGAGTGGCTAATTAATTTCCAGGCTCTCATTTGGTTCAAGAAGTTAGATAAAATCATACAACTTGCTTTCAGTGGTCTTTCTAGCCATCCTAGATATTTTATAAGAAGCATTAACTAGTCATCATGGACATAGCCTGGTAATACGGGAACCTTGCAACGCAAGTAGCGAGCTCCGATGCAAGTCCCCTGTCTTACCGATTGCCTATTACCCAGCTCGGCTATAACCTGTTTCTTCCTAGGCCGAGTCGGTCCCGTGGCCCCGGGTTGCCGCTCGAAGAAACCAACGCCCTTATCGACAAGTTGTCCATGACCGTGATAGTTTAACAATGTGTGATTTAGGGTACCGTTGGGGCTTGTTACATAGTCGATTCATTTACTTGGTTGTTTTGCTGGCCTCAAATAATTCTATCTCTTTTCGACACAACACATCTCTTTTCTCTTCTTGCACATAGGACTTGTATTAATCATTCAGTTTTGATATCATTACCGCGTTCTCATTTTAAATAGAGGGTCGAGACGAAGGAGGTCAGCCACTCACCTTGAGTTTTTGCTTGAGGCGAGGGACTTGTTGGCTGCGCTAGACGTCGCCTACGCGATCACCTAAAATCGTACGAGCAACCGATTAGAACACTGTATTATACAAGAGTTCGATAGGAAATGCGAGTTCGAAATGTAAACCATGAAAACTATCGAAAACATTCACGAAAACGCATTCAGAAAACCAAAGCCAAAACCAACGCAAGCGGCATGAAAAGCAGAGCAACGGAAGGTCTCTCCCGCCTCAGCCGCAGAGTCAATCCTTGAGGTGCTACCCGATGAATATGGGACTTGTTTCCGAAGAAGCCATTCCATAACGTGGAATGGATCTTAATTCAACCGTTTCCGTTCGATCGACTCGGCCGATTTCGACCTATCGGTCCCGACCGAATCGATAGCGACAGTGTTCCTTTCTCGCGCACCCCGTGGACAGAAATAGGGCACAATGTAGGGACGGGGCACTACACCATAACCAACTAAAAATAAGTTTCGTCCTCGAAACTTAAGAACAGAACCTACCTCTATGAAAATAATGAAGGAAACTTTTCTTTCATCTCCGACTCGAGTTCCCATGTCGACTCTTCCGCCGCATGGTTCCTCCAGAGTACGCGAACAAGAGGGATCACTCGACTTCGCAGCAACTTATCCTTGCGCTCTAAGATTTGAACGGGCTCTTCAACGTAGGATAAGTCGAACTTTAGCTCTAGCAGGCCAAAATCTACCACGTGGCTAGGGTCGTGCACATACTTTCGCAGCTGAGAGACGTAGAAGATATTGTGCACACCTTCGAGCGTCGGCGGTAGGGCAATTCTATAGGCTACTGGGGCGACCCGCTCAAGTATTTCGAACGGCCCAACGAATCTCGGACTCAGCTTCCCCTTTTCGCCGAACCGAGTAACTCCTCGCATGGGTGACACCTTCAAGAACACATGATCGCCCACCTGAAACTCAAGCGGTCTTCGATGGGTGTCGACGTAGCTCTTTTGCCGACTCTATGCAATCTTCAGTCTTTTCCGAATTAGCTTGACCTTTTCTACAGTCTGTTCCACCAGCTCCGGGCCGAGTATCTGCCGTTCCCCGACTTCATCCCAGCAAATGGGCGATCTGCACTTCCGGCCGTACAAAACTTCATACGGCACCATTTGGATGCTGGATTGGTAGCTATTGTTGTATGCAAATTCTGCCAGCGGTAGGTGGACGTCCCAGCTTAATTTGAAGTCAATTGTGCAGAGCCGTAGCATGTCTTCGAGAATCTGATTAACGCGCTCCGTTTGGCCGTCGGTCTGTGGATGGTAAGCTGAGCTGAACTGCAACTTGGTACCCAACGCCGACTGAAGGCTACTCCAGAATCGCGACATGAACCGTGAATCCCGATCAGAGACGATGGATACTGGAACTCCGTGCAGCCGTACTATCTCGTCAAGATAAATCTGCGTCAGGCGATCAACGCTCCAAGTAACTTTGATGGCGATAAAGTGCGCTAACTTGGTTAATCGATCGATGATGACCCAGACGGTGTCGCTTCCCCGTGATGTCTTCGGCAGGCCAACAATAAAATCCATAGTGACGTGATCCCACTTCCACTCGGGAATAGCGAGGTTCTGCATTTCCCCGCCCGGTCGCTGATGCTCAGCTTTCACCTGCTGACAGGCCATGCATTGCGACACGAAGAGCGCCACATCTCTCTTCATCCCGTACCACCAGAAGGTCATGCGGAGGTCCTTATACATCTTGGTACTGCCTGGATGCAAAGTATATTTCGCATAATGTGCCTCCGACATTATCTCCTTTCGTAGTTCTGAATCATCCGAAACACATAGTCGGCCATTCATTCTCAGCACGTCGGTCTTATCTTCCGCAAGGTCGGTCGCACTACCTGTCAAAATTTGCTCGCGTATTTTCTTCAGGTACGGATCATCCTTCTGAGCGGCCATGATCTTTTCCAGCAAATTCGGCTCTAACTGCAGCTGCGCCAACCGTACATCCCTGAATCGAATCCCGAGATCGATGCCCATTTCTTTTAGATATTGTAGTAGCCAGCGGTTGATGGATAGCGAGGCAAGATATTTTCGACTCAGAGCGTCCGCCACCACATTTCCCTTGCCCGGAGTGTAGTCGATCGTCAAGTCATAGTCTTTGATCAGTTCGAGCCAGTACCTCTGTCGCAAGTTCAATTTCTTCTGGGTGAAGAGATACTTGAGGCTCTTGTGGTCGGTATAGATTGCGCACGCCACGCTATATAGATAGTGACACCATAATTTCAACGCGAACACAATCGTCGCTAACTCCAGGTCGTGCGTAGGATAGTTCTTCTCGTGCGGCTTTAACTGTCTGGAAGCGAAGGATATCACCTTGTTTCGCTGCATGAGCACACATCCCAAGCCCTGGCCTGAAGTATCGCTGAAAATCTGAAAACCTTCTGGCCCATCCGGAAGTGCGAGTATAAGTGCCGAAATTAGTCGCCGTTTTAGCTCCTGGAATGGAGCTTCACAGTCGTCCGACCACTCATACACGACGCCCTTTTGAGTGAGACGAGTCAGTGGCGATGCAATCTTCGTGAAGTCTTTCACGAAGCGTCGATAGTATCCCGCCAAACCAAGAAAGCTTCGAATCTCGCTAGCAGACGCAGGCCGCTTCCAATCAGCAACAGCTTCCACTTTCTTCGGGTTGACTGCAATGCCTTCGGATGAAATGATGTGACCAAGAAAGGATACGTTGCTTAGCCAAAATTCGCACTTACTCCGCTTTGCATATAACTCATTCTCTCGAAGTGTCTGGAGCACGGCCCGTAGATGTTCTGCATGCTGTGCCCTATCCTTCGAGTAGACGAGAATATCATCAATAAAGACTACCACAAATTTATCAAGGAAGGGTCGAAATACCCGATTCATCAGATCTATGAAGGCGGCAGGGGCGTTCGTCAGGCCGAATGGCATCACCAGGAACTCGTAGTGGCCGTAACGAGTGCGAAAGGCTGACTTTTGCACGTCGTCTGACTTGATCTTGAGTTGATGATAGCTCGAACGAAGATCAATCTTCAAAAATACCGAGGCGCCTTGCAGTTGATCGAATAAGTCGTCTATGCGGGGCAATGGGTACTTGTTCCGGATGGTGGCCTTGTTCAACTCTCGGTAATCGACGCACAGACGCATGGACCCATCCTTCTTCTTCACGAACAATACGGGCGCTCTCCACGGTGAAACACTAGGCCGAATAATCCCTTTATCGTGTAACTCTTATAGCTGGACCTTGAGTTCCTTCAGCTCGGTGGGAGCCATTCTGTACGGGGCCTTAGAAATTGGTCGAGTATCGGAAAATGTATCGATGCTGAACTCGATTTCTCGATTGAAGGGCATGCCGGGTAGCTCGTCCGGGAACACATCGAGGAATTCTGCCACAACGTCGGTCTGACCGGCGTTTGTACCATCCTATCGCATGTCTCGGACGGACGCCAAATAGCCTTCGTACCCAGAATGCAGCATCCTCCGAGCAGAAATCGCCAAAATCAGGATGCAGGTCGATGACGCCTCACCAACAAAAAGCAGAATTCAGGCACTCCTGGAATGCGGAAGGTTACTGTCTTTCTAGCGCAGTCTATGGTTGCGTTGCATGGCCCGAGCCAATCCATTCCCAGAATGATATCGAAGTCCTTCATGTCTAGGACTATCACATCAAGACCTATCTTTTGACCGCCGATACAGATAATCCCGTCAGCGTAGG